>CM059221.1:29838807-29953807 GCA_030347435.1 Clarias fuscus | reverse complement strand
TGAAGACGGAAGGTTTTTATTCGGCTCGGTAGGTCGATCAGGCCCTGGCCTCCCTCCTGTATCGGCAGGTAGAGGACTGGTGCCCGTGTCCAGTGTTGCCCGTTCCAGAAGAAGTCCACTATCCTTCTCTGAATCTCTATGACTGTGGTTTCTGGTGGTTCAAGGGCTGTGAACTTGTGCCACAGCATCGAGGCAACCAAATTGTTGGCGACCAGTACTCTCCCCCTGTAGGACAGCTGGGGCAGGACCCAGGTCCATTTTGACAGCCCTTCCAAAATGGACTTCAGTCGTCTTCGTCCCCTGTTCTTCCCCATTGCATGTTCTCTGGAAGTTTGGGAACTTGTTTTCCTTCCCACTGACCTGCAATTAAGCTTTCACATTTGCCCCAGTTAGCACGTGCAGAGGATGCAGCCTGGTACATTCTTAGACTATTGGAGAGGACACGAATGTCCTCCTGTTTAGTGATAAAAACCAGTATGTCATCTGCGTAAGCCGACGCCACTACTTTGTTTGGAATGCCACTCTCTGATGACCTGCTCATGTTCCTCCTTAGCTGATATAAAAACGGTTCAATCGCCAGGCTGTATAGTTGCCCTGACAGTGGACACCCTCGTCTGATCCCTCGTTGTATTTTAAAGGGGGAACTAAGTCCTCCTCCGACTTTAAGCATCACACAAGCATCTGTGTATAAGAGCTTGATCCATGCTGTAAACCTTGTTCCCATTCCAAAGGCATTTAATGTATTAAAAAGATAGGTGTGGTCCACTCTATCAAAGGCTTTTTCTTGGTCTATAGATAAAAACCAAATTCATTTTACACAAGTCTATTATATCACGTACAGTAAAAATATTGTCCATTATTGTGCGTCCAGGTACGCAATAAGTCTGACTTGTGTGTATTATTTCGCTTATGTATTCTTTTAGTCTGTTTGATAAAACCTTCGATAATATTTTATAGTCTGTACATAAAAGAGCAACAGGTCTCCAGTTCTTTAAAACGCCCAAGTCCCCCTTTTTTGGTAGCAGAGATAGAACCGCCCGTGTGCAGCTTGTAGGTAGTTTTCCATTGTTTATAGACCAGTTAAAAACCTCGTGTAAATCTGCTCACAACGTTTCCCAGAAGTGTTTGTAAAATTCGGCTGGGAGTCCATCAATGCCCGGTGCTCGTCCAGTGGATAGCTGCTGTACTGCAGTGGTTAGTTCCTGTAGCTCAATGTCCGTGTCTAGAGCTTCCTTTTGCTCCTCTGTTAGCTTTGGTAATTCCTTTGTTATTTCCTCTCTGTGTTTCGGGTCAGTAGGCTCCTCGTGGTATAGGTTTTTGTAATAGTCCACTGCGATGGCTCTCATTTCTTCACGAGATGTAGTTGTGCTGCCATCAGGACGTTTTAGGTACAGCATTTGGTTTTTGTCGTCGGCTTTTTCGTTCCAGGTTAAAGAAGTAGGTGGTTGGGGCGTCAAGTTGGAGATCTGCAGTTGGAGATCTGTGATTTTATAAGGGCTCCTTTGGCCTGCTCATGTAGATAAGAGCTTAGTGCCTTCTTTTTTGTTTCTAAGGAGTTGCTTTTTTCCTTTTAATTTTTAGCAAGTATTCCATCTTCTAGGATTATTATCTCCCTCTCTAGTTCTTCAACGGCCCCCTTTTTTTTATTGCATTTGTGTGTGCTGTATATTGCTGGCAAAAAGTTTTGATTTGTGCTTTCCCCACCTCCCACCATGTGCCTAAGGATGTAAAGTCCCCTTTCCTTCTTCTGCATTCTTCCCAAAAGGTTAAAAATTTAAAACAGAAATGCTGATCTTGGAGCAGTTTTAAGTTAAAACACCAGTAAAAACGAGGTTTTGTTTTGTCAGACAATATAAAATCTATTGTAACCATGTGGTGATCTGAAAACCCACTGGGGTGAATGGAACTCTTCAAGATTTTGTTTCTGTCCGTTTTTGTGATGTAAAATCTGTCCAGTCTCACAGCACTTATTCTTGTGTCGGTGGTTTTAATCCATGTGTATTGTTTTATTCCCTGGTTCTTTTCCCTCCAGGGATCTATAAGTCCACATGTTTTGACTGTCATTTAAAACCTCAGCAGATTGAAAATGTGGTTCTTCTGTGTTTCTATCTGCTGTGAAGTCTAAGGTGCAGTTCCAGTCTCCACCCATGACTACAGTGTGGTTACTACCATGTTGTGTGATTATGTCTCTTATTTTATAAAATGTTTTCACCCTCTCACTTCCTTTATTTGAGGCATAAACATTTATAAATAAGAAATTAAGCCCTTCGATTTCAGCTTGTATCAGGAGCACATGGCCTTGTTCTGCCTCAATGCTTTCAGTAACGTTTGCTTTTAATCTTTCTGAAATTAATATTGCTACCCCTGCACTGAGATTTGTCCCGTGACTACAGTAGAGCTGGTCTTCCCACTTCATCCCCCATTCTATCATGTTGTCTTTGTCACTATGTGTTTCTTGTAGAAAAACAACATCTATATTTTTCTGCTTAATGAGTTGTATGACTACAGCCTGTCTTTTTCTATCTCTGCCCCCATTAATGTTTAATGTACCTACTCTTAACTTTTCCATGTAGAAGAGAGGTAAGAGGGAAAAAAAGCATGTGAAAACAGCTATAGACAGAGAAGAAACACCCATGTGATGTGGCTTACTCATTTTTTGAGTTTTTTTCTAAGAGTCTTTCTTTTTTCTCTTTTTGTAACTTTGTTGCCATTTTCGCCAGGCGGAACCTCTTTTTTTTGCTTAGTTGTGCTAAAGTGGTAGTTTTTTGTACTTTTTCTATTGAGACCAGAAATTGTATCTGAGAAGTAGTCAGATACTTCTATAGAGTCTCGATATGTTGTATCAAGAAAGTTATTGATTTCTTCTAGTGTGTACATTTCAGTGGTTATGCTGTTCTTCTTTCTCTTCTTTGCAGTAGCATTGTTCTCTGCCTTTTCTTCTCCAGACTCATTGTCTTCATCATCCTCATCGTCCATGTCTATGTCTGTTAGTTCCAAATCAGGTTCACCGTCCATGCTCGCTTCTTCTGTGGCACTTCTGTGCTTCTCTTGAAGCATTTTTTCATTGTTTTTCTTACTGTCAGGTTTTTCTGGAGTTCTATCTTCATTTTCTTTAGTTGTATTTATTTCATTTTTTTTAACATTGCTATTATTTCTTTTTTTCCCGTTTATTATCCGTATTGCTTACTGCTGGACCCGTTTGTTCTGTTTCCACACCATTGTTCTCTGTTGTTACATTCTTACTTTCCACCAGTGCGGCTCCACCTTCATTCCCCTCCATCACATCACTGCTCTGAGTTTCCATCTCAACACCGTCCTCATCTACACTGTGCTCCACTCTTGGAGTCTGACTGACCCCCCCTGTCTGCTCCACTACACCACTGACCCCAGCACTGCTCTGTGTTACACACTCTGCCTCAGCTCGAGCAGTGGCCACGCCCCCTGCACTAGCCCCGGACTGTGCTGCCCTCTCGTCCCGCACACACACACCGCTCGGTCCTGCCTCTGCGCTGTCCTGTGTCCTGTGTGGACAGAGCACCCTTTTGTGTCCTATGTCTCCACACTCAAAACACCTCATGTTCCCGGTGCTCGCGTACAACATGTACGATTTCCCCTCGTGCGCGACTCTGAAGGAAATCTCTAGACTGGGTTCCTTCAGGAACATCAGCACGCGCCGCCTGAACGACATGACGTGCCTCAGCTCCGGGTGTCTGCAGTTTAACGGCACCATTTTGATGCCGCTCGCTAACTTCCCGAAGCGGGAGAGCTCGCGCTCGATATCCGCGTTCGCTATGAACGGCGGTACATTTGATATCGTCACGGCGCTCGCGGCGGAGGCCAGCGGTGTGAAGGGAGAGAAACTTCCACTTACCGACACTCCGTGTTCTATCAGTTGGTCCGCGAGATGTTTTTCTTTCAGAAACACGACTACGGCCTTGTTCATCCGCGACGCCGACATTATATTAGCGAATCCCACTCGCTCGCCCGCGGCCACCAGGACCTGCTCCACCGTGACCTCGGGACTCGCCTCACAGCGCGCGCCGTGTCGGAGTGAGAGCGGCTGGGCACCGGCACTCGGCCCCGCCGCCATCTCACCCCACACACAGGGGCTCGCTCAGTATTAATCTATATACTATTTATATATAGGATTTCTCCTTTTTTTCCCCGTTTTTTTGTTTATATATTTATTTTATTAGTTTTTTTGTTTGTTTTTTTAACCCCCCCCCTCTTATGTGTGTGTGTATATATATATATATATATATATATAGTATAATGTGTCCCACCAAAAGACAAGAAAAAAAAGGAAGGAAAAAAAAGAGTTTAAACAGTCACTCTCACACTCCACGCACTGCTCTCACACCGACTCCCAGCATGCACCAGAGAGAGACAGAGACAGACCTGATGTAGACATTATCAGAAACGGAAGTTAAGTGAAAGTGAATCACACGGATTAAAGAGCAGTTTGTTTGTGTTTGTGCTTCAGTTACAGACGCTACACGCTGAAAAGCACAACCTGTTTTTTTTTTCATTGCTTTTATGCCACATTTCCTCTTTATTTATGGACAAACAGCAGGTGTTTGCTTTGAAATTAATTATTGAATTAAATACTGATTTTGAATCAGATTTTTTACTTTCATCATTATGTTGCAAATGCAACCTCAGTGCGGTCACAGGCCTAAATGAAGGGCGTGGCTTTAATCGACTGATGATGTCATTTATCGGGATGCGTCGAACAATAAGGAAACTCAGATGTGGGGTTTCTCCAATTAAAAAGCGTATGCAATTAATTTGTGTGTTTATAATTAAGCTTGATTACATTTTTACAGCCTTGAGCAGAGATTTGCTGCGCTGTGGACAACATGTGGTCTGCGCAAACTCATCACTCACTCATCATCTATACCGCTTAATCCTGTATTCAGGGTCACGGGTGCCTGGAGTCTATCCCAGGAGACTTAGGGCACATGGCAGGGTACACCCTGGACAGGGTGCCAATCCATCGCAGGGCACAGACACACACACACACATAGACTCACTACGGGCAATTTTTTGGGAACGCCAATTAGCCTAACCTACATGTCTTTGGACTGTGGGAGGAAACCGGAGAACCCGGAGGAAACCCACCAAACACGGGGAGAACATGCAAACTCCATGCACACAGAGACGGGAATCGAGCCTGGCCGGGGATCGAACCCGGACCCTGGCGGTGCAAGGCGACAGTGCTAATCACTACACCATCGTGTCGCCTCTGCGCAAACTCTTTAAATAAAAATATTTATCTTATATAGGGAGATATTTTTACTTCATTTCAGATAATTAGCTCAAAAAGGGTAATTTTCCTCTAATATCCAGTATTAAGCTCTGACGAATCTCTGTTCTACATTCTACATTTACACAGGAGCTGCAATCGCAACTGATTAGCTTTTTTTCCTTTTGGTGAACAACAACAACAACAACAACAAAAACACAGAGTTTGGGCTGTTAATGAGACGGTGGGATGATGAGTCTCTGCAGAAGAGAAAGATCACCTGTGAGAGAAAGCAGAGGAAATAGCGAAGGGGAAGAGCGAGACGGTCATGCCCAGGTCACTGATGGACAGATTGACGATGAAAAACTCGGCCGGTTTGAGAGACGACTTCTTCTGGTAGGCCACCAACAGCAAGACCGTGTTCCCCGTCAGAGAGAAGAAGCCTGGAGCAGGATGGAGGGAAGGAGAAGAAGCAGAATAAGAAGGAAAGAAAGTAAAAAAGGCAAGAAAAGAAGGGAATGAAAGAATGGATAGAAGCGAGGAAAGAAAGAAAAAAGAAAGAAAGACAGAAAACCATAAAAATATAATTATGAATTAATGTGTATAATAAAAACATGTTTGTGTGTGTGTGTGTGTGTGTGTGTGTGTTACCAAAGATGCTGTAGATCATCCCCAGAAGAAAGTCTTGCTCTTTAGATATGGTGGAAATAAAGGAATTCTCAGAAGCATTTCCCATCTACAGAGAGAGAGAGAGAGAATGTTCCAGTTATCTTATTATTTTATTTTCAATTTAAGATGATGTCATATTCACTCATATTGGTCTGTACCTGTAATATCTCCTCGAGGCTGAGCTGGACTTATTCTGATCCTGGAGATCAGACTTGGTTTAGCTGAAGATATCACAGAGATCCAACTTTAAACCCTTTTCCTGAGATCCTGCGTTTTCCCACCAGCTCAGTGTCTGATTCCTGAGTGAGTGGAGACGCGCGTCAGCTGCAGTGTTTCCTGATTTAATCACTCTTATCTGTAGCATTTATTAAACTCGGCGTGGCCAAAAGTTTTGAGAACGACACAAATATTAGTTTTCACAAAGTTTGCTGCTAAACTGCTTTTAGATCTTTTGTTTCAGTTGTTTCTGTGATGTACTGAAATATAATTACAAGCACTTCATACGCTTCAAAGGCTTTTATCGACAATTACATGACATTTATGCAAAGAGTCAGTATTTGCAGTGTTGGCGCTTCTTTTTCAGGACCTCTGCAATTCGACTGGGCTGCTCTCAATCAACTTCTGGGCCAAATCCTGACTGATAGCAACCCATTCTTTCATAATCACTTCTTGGAGTTTGTCAGAATTAGTGGGTTTTTGTTTGTCCACCCACCTCTTGAGGATTGACCACAAGTTCTCAATGGGATTAAGATCTGGGGAGTTTCCAGGCCGTGGACCCAAAATTTCAACACTTAGTTATCACTTTTGCCTTATGGCACGGTGCTCCATCATGCTGGAAAATTCATTGTTCTTCACCAAACTGTTGTTGGATTGTTGGAAGAAGTTGCTGTTGGAGGGTGTTTTGGTACCATTCTTTATTCATGGCTGTGTTTTTGGGCAAAATTGTGAGTGAGCCCACTCCCTTGGATGAGAAGCAACCCCACACATGAATGGTCTCAGGATGCTTTACTGTTGGCATGACACAGGACTGATGGTAGCGCTCACCTTTTCTTCTCCGGACAAGCCTTTTTCCAGATGCCCCAAACAATCGGAAAGAGGCTTCATCCGAGAATATGACTTTGCCCCAGTCCTCAGCAGTCCATTCGCCATACTTTTTGCAGAAGATCAATCTGTCCCTGATGTTTTTTTTGGAGAGAAGTGTCTTCTTTGCTGCCCTTCTAGACACCAGGCCATCTTCCAAAAGTCTTGGCCTCCCTGTGGCATGCAGATGCGCTCACACCTGCCTGCTGCCATTCCTGAGCTCTGCACTGGTGGCACTCCGATCCCACAGCTGAATCCTCTTTAGGAGACGATCCTGGCGCTTGCTGGACTTTCTTGGATGCCCTGAAGCCTTCTTAGCAAAAATTGAACCTCTTGATGATCCTATAAATTGTTGATTTAGGTGCAATCTTAGTAGCCACAATATCCAGCCTGTGAAGCCATTTTTATGCAACGCAATGATGCTGCACGCGTTTCTTTGCAGGTCACCATGGTTAACAATGAAAGAACAATGATTTCAAGCATCACCCTCCTTTTAACATGTCAAGTCTGCCATTCTAACCCAATCAGCCTGACATAATGATCTCCAGCATTGTGCTCGTCAACATTCTCACCTGAGTTAACAAGACGATTACTGAAATGATCTCAGCAGCTCCTTTAATGACAGCAATGAAATGCAGTGGAAAGTTTTTTTTTCGGGATTAAGTTAATTTTCATGACAAAGAAGGACTATGCAATTCATCTGATCACTCTTCAGAACATTCTGGAGTATATGCAAATTGCTATTATAAAAACTTAAGCAGCAACTTTTCCAATTTCCAATATTTATGTAATTCTCAAAACTTTTGGCCACGACTGTACATACTACATGAACAAAAAGCACAATCCTGAGAGTAACACATGAGTTTAAGTTAATAAGTCTACTCTCTTAATAAGATGTACAGTACTGTGAAAAACTAATTGCCCCTCCCGTGCCTCTGTTTTTTTTTTTGTTGTTGTTGCATGTTTGTCACACTTAAACAATTGTGTTCAAACAAATTTTAATACACAAAGATAAACCGAGTACATACAAAATTATTATTATTATTTTTTAAAATGATGATTTCATTTCTTATGGGAAGAAAGCTGTCCAAACCTGCCTGGTCCTATGTGAAAAAGTAATTGCCCCCTAGTAATTGCAATCAAGCTTTAGCGATAACTGGCAGTGAGTCTTTCACATCGCTGTGGAGGAATTTTGGCCCGCTATTCTTTGCAGAATTCTTTTAATTCAGCCACGAATTAAGAGCAAGTAATAAATCAATTCAATCCAATGCAATTTTATTTTTATACATTGTCACAAAGCAGTTTCACAGAATTAAAAGTTCATGGAAATAAGAACAATTTTTTTTTTTTTTTTTTAATGGAGCATAGACTATAATTTTTCAGGTGGCCCTGATGAGAAGGTGGAGGGCGACGGTGGCAAGAAAAGCTCCCTGATTACACATAACCACAAAGGGCAACAGGTTTGTAAGACATTATGCTGAACGAGGCAACTATAAAATTCAAATTGTGAAACATCGATCTAGTTTCCGATTATATAAATCAGATGTTAGCACTAAAATGTGTTTATTTAAAAACAATTCAGGGAGAAACATACCATAAGAAAATAATGTTATATCACAAAACCTAACCAATCTTATGGTTTTATACTTTTATGAAATTATCACTTCTTGCGCTTATATGTTTAAGGTGAATCAATCACTTTCCTTTGTCTTTGCCTCGGCCATCACCCTGATTAAAATGATCATCAGTTAACTCAGGCAAGGCAAATCTGTAGGTTACTTTTATTTTAGGTTACTGCAGTTTGGTGGGGGAAGCTAAAAGCAAGATGAAGATGGGTGGCAACAATTAAAGCTGAACAGGTGAAGCCCTGGATTACTAATCAGAAGGTTGTAGGTTCGACCCCCAACACAGAGCTGCTGCTACATTTTTTCTTCACACTTGGGTACACTTGTGTATTTTCACTCTCCGCTGCAGCAGGTGGCAGTATGCACCTTGTTGGACACACTCACCCAGAGTGACTTACGAAAGTGCTTTGACGTTTCTATCACTGCACAAATCCTTAAACTGGGTTACTAGATTACCCATTAAACGCAAAGGATAAGAGAATGAAGCCAGTCTCTGTGCTACGCTTATTATTATTATTGATCAGTTTAGAATTGACCCTCTTGCATTTCTTCCTGTTGCGTGCTGCATGCACATGGAGATTTCGGAGAAGACAGATGGCTATGATGACGTCATGTTCTTGTCTTGTGGTCTAACTCATCAAAATGAATCAGACTTTGATGTCGTGTTCTCTCAAATTTTTCAGGATCCCTTTGGACCCTTAATCTTGTCTGTTCCAGGGATGCTGTGTCATGGAGGTAAATCGTTTGAAGGTAAATCAGACTGAAATAAGACACTGAATAAATGATTCATTTAAATGGGATTTTACTGAATGTGACGCAATAACATTTCAAGATAATTTCAACACAAAATTCTTATTTATTGTTAAATGAATATTTCTTATGATTGTAAAGTAATTGATAAAAACAAGAGAGACGATGAGTTTATCTGATGATCCCTGAGTTACAGGAACCCTACATATGTTCTTACCTTACATTAGGACTAGGTCTTTAGTTAACCCAGACTGCAGGTAGAAAATCTTAAATGATAATGAACAACATGGATGCTGGTGTGAATCGGGGCGAATTTCTCCACTCCTGCTTCTAAAGGCAGGGAAGTTAAAAGAGTACGTGATAAAGTATTTTTTAAATAAATATTTTAGCAGTACACCATAAACACAGCCCAGGCTATAATAATACATCAAACACTTACTGAAATCACATACTACATCAAAGTAAATCATCAGGAACAGATCAGTGGAAATTCACAGAACTTCAGTGAGTGTTGTACATGCTGCACATCACATGACCAATTTTGATAAATATTTCATAAACATGGCTATACTTTAGAAGTAAGAGTGATTATATAATAATGAGTTAAAGTTGTGGTAAGTAGTTAAAGCTAGCGGGAGTAGTTTATTAAGTTAAGTTAGAGGTTATAAACCGGGCTTAAAACAATCAAGTATCCATCCATTCATCTAGAAATTAAATGTAATAAACTGGGGTTAGAAGTTCAAATTTAGGTAGGAAATTAGAAAGATTTAAAGTTATGGTCAGAAGGTAAAATAAGGTTCAGAAGCTGAAGTTATGGTAGTAGTTAAATTAAGAATGAGAATTTAAAGTTAGGATTAAAAGAAGAAGTTAGTGTAGTAGGTAAAAATACAGGTAAAAGCTGGACCTAGGGTTAGAAGTTAAAAAGTTGTGTTGGGATTACAAGTTGAAGTCACAGTCAGAGTAGTAGAGGTGGAATATGAGGGGGTAACTAAGGATGATTCCAACGAGCCTTGAGCTACGGGGGGATTTCCATTACATTAACACCAAATAACGCCAAACACATTAAACACTGATTATCAGTTATAACCCAGTAAACTGATGACAGGATTAGGGACACCCAAGGCACACCCATGCCCACAGGGATCAAAAGGCCAGCCCACCCAGACCAATCCCACAGAAAGGCTAGCGCAGCACAACTTGCCAGAATAGAAAGACACCAGAACTCCCAGGGTACCACTGCCTACCTTGCATGGTGCCCAGCAGGCAAAGAGCCCAAGGCTCCCAAAAAGGGCCTTTAAACTCCCCACATCTCAATCCGAACAAGCCCCACGGGATGCACCGGACAAACAAGTCTGATCCATGAAGGTCCCACCCTACAACCCACAGCACCCAAAGGATCCGCTGCCAACATCCTGGTGCCAAACACAACAACATCGGCCCCTAGAGGTCCTGCTGAGTCAGACCCCAAGGGGCCAAAGCCACCCTGGAGGCACAAGGAGAACCTACACAATACCGGGCCCTAATGTTTTGTGTTGTAATGTTATGGCTATTTGGTGTGTAATATACAGTATACATACAGACGAAAATACAGTAAAAGTATATACAGTAAGTATCAAATGAAAATATATTCAAAGCCACAGATTTCTAGTCATTGCATCTTTTTTAGTGTTTAAAAAAAAAATCCCTCTCTGCTTTGATCTGTTGTATCTTTGAGGTTATTTTTGTCTATTTGCATTCATGAATAAAGCATTTCCCCTTGCAAAGTTAAAAGATTCTACATAAAAGCCTTATCGTTATTTATGTCACGTTTATCATAGAGCATATCTTTAAATTCAATTTTGTCCCCAGAAAAGTATTACATTTTTCACATCCAACCAAAATACATTTCAAATTCAAATTCAAATTCAAATTCATTCAGCATCGCATCAACAAAGACAAGAGGAAGAATCAACATCCATCAACTGGTTCATATCAAATGAATACAAGATATATCCTTGACTTTGTTGTTATTAGTTCAAACATTTCCACATCGTTGTTTAATAAGTATGTTCACGAAACGTAATATTACTTAAAAAAAAAAAAAAACATTGAATTTCAGTAAAGGTTCAGTTTTCCCCTCATTTAATGTTACTATTGCATGTTATTGCCCTAAAGCACGGACAAAATGTTCAAAAGTGATCAATAGCGTATTGTGCACCATGATAAAATAAATGATAAAAAACCATGGCCAATTTTTTAAAATCCATGTTTTTAATAAGGCATGCAGTAACCATACCATGACCCAGTCACATGACCTCATTTTCAGTCTCATGCTTGTTGTGTACAGTAGCATCACTGAGAGGATAATGGAAGAACTGAAGCCTGAGGCACTCTGAGGACAACGAGGAACAGAGAGCTATTCTGGTTCGGCCTTTATCAGAATACCAGATATATCAGATATATTTATATAACATCTTGCAGATTTCGTTGGAAATTTTGCTGAAACCTTGCAATCACCCCTGGGTCATGACATTACCTTGAACGTAGCTTCAGCCAGACTCTACACTGGAAAAAATGCATGCTGTCGACCCTCAACTGCTCATTACAAGGTTACCTTAAATCTTCACGTGACTGTTTCATCTCATGTGTCGTGTGACGCATTAATCAAGGTTGAAAGTCTCTCCTGGTCATGGTCATACACTACTGCCTATGCGCTGTTTAATCAAAACCATTGATAGATCCAAGTGCACCCTTGGGTACCATTTTCTCAACTTCTTATGGATTGTCTGACTTGTATAGGAGTCCATGACACAATGTGTCGTTGTTCAACAGTATGCCATGGAGTCCCACAAGGTTCAGTACTGAGTCCACTTTTTTCCTGATCTACCTCCTTTTCTTGACCTCTTCTCAATAAAATCATTCACCTTTAATATATTTATTAATTCTTATTAATTCTGATATGAACCATTTTTGTCTACTAAACCCACCTTCTTATTCTTCCCCTTAGTAGTCTTATTGTAATGTGACATTAACACAGGGATGACAAGTAACTTTTTTTTCTAAATTAACAGCAGCAAAAATTAGGTACTACTTGTGGGCTCTGAGTCAACTCTTGATAAAATTATTTTTTTTTTTGCTAAAAGGAACCTTCTCTATTGGTGGATCCAATATACACAGTTCTATACATGTCAAAAGCGTTGTTTTTCTCTGACATTAATAAATGTCTCAAAAATAACTTTTTCTGTTTTATTTCCAGAAACCTCGCCCTAACATAGCACAGTATCAAACGTCTTGACAATGCTTTGGTCACATCTCACATTGACTACTGTAATGCTATCCTGGATATATTATTATTATTATTATTATTATTATTTAAATTCAGTTATGAGCATGTCATCTAATCAATGTTATTAAAGATGTTAATACTGTGTGTGTGTGTGTGTGTGTGTGTGTGTGTGTGTGTGTGTGTGTGTGTGTGTGTGTGTGAGCCTGAATGATTCAACCTGCAGACAAGGAGACCCAGACACCATTAATGCTGACATTGTTTGCAAACATCACAAGAGCAGACGAGGGTCACGGTCATACTGGTGCTGAATGTACCCGACACAGCGAGGGCTGAAATTAAATCAGCTCTTCAAGAACAAACAGAAAGCAAGCAATGAGATCAAAGCAGGAAAAAAAAAAACTTAAGGGGCGGAGCTATGGGGCCTTTTCAGTTTACTTAAACTGTGTGTTAATAAGACAAAAAATAAACACACCATGTGACATTATGTAAATGTAAATAAGTGTAAACTCATTTGTCCTGAAGATTTGGGAAAACTGAAAAGTTTGACCTCTGGCTGTTACAGAGTGCTGACAACTGGAGACTCTTTCAATTACACAAGTCCACATTTTTAATCTGTTTCCATGGAGTCTCAGTGAATGCGATGTTACTATAGAAACAGTAACCATTATTAAAAAATAGCTCAACAATAACTGAATAACTGAACCAACCAGTGTTAAAAGAGGTTCCTACTGTAGCATATGCTCTGACCTCTAGTCCAGATAACGATCTGTTTATGTGTATCTCTAATCACCGGCCTTTTTTCGTTTAATGAGTTTACATGCCAGTTTATATTTTTTGAAGGAGTCTCCAGTGTAACATTCAGTGTTAAAGATACAAGTTTAGGTTTTCAGACAGAGGACTTCTCTGTCCGGTGCCATGTGTGTAATATTCACCGTCACTGATGGTCTTGGCTCAGATTCATGACCTGCACTGGCAGAGAGAACTTTAATCAAAATGCACATCTTTAATCACACACTGCGTTCCAGGACGACCTTCACCACTATAAATACCAACCTGAATCAGCCGAGAGAAATTTCTAGAATCTGATAAATCTCAGTATTTATATTTGTTTGGACAAACCACAACTACAAGGGGACAAGTGGGACTTTTGATTGTGCCGAATAACAGAACACAGTTCAGGACGCAGGAGACATAATCAGACCTCCTGCTTCACATGTGAAACGCCGGCCTCCCATGAACTCCTTTAATGACATTTTCATACACGTGGAACTGGCTTGGAGCGAGGTCAGGACTGCACGGGGGATGGGGCAATAACATCCAGCCGAGTTCCTGTAATGTGCAAGTGGTGTTGGTGAAAGCATGCGTGTACAGTTCCCACAGACAGGTGCGTCTCTTCTGCAAGTCACCGACATCGATTTTTAAGGATCAGGCGTTCCACGCTCTGAATGTTCACAGGAACGACTGCAGGACCTCAGCTCCGATCGTCAATCACACACATAGTGTTTTCAACATTCAAATGTTTTACTGCGGCCGACAGTCTCATCACCTTGAAGTGCTTGAAGTCATCCATTACGCCTTCATTAAATGTAAATTTCAAGTCCCAGTTTGACTTGAACATTCCTCATATTCATTTTAGATTAGATTAGATTCAACTTTATTGTCGTTGCACATAGTTACAAGGCAACGAAATGCAGTTAGCATCTAACCAGAAGTGCAAGTTAGCAGTGCAATATAAACATATATACAGATCTATAGAAACTTGTATGATAAAAGTAAGGTCTATGTATAAATTGTATTACAGAAAGAATATATATATATATATATATATATATATATATATATATAGTGTAAAGTGAGCATAGATGGATAAATTAATGTACAGAATAATTGTAAATCTACAGATATGTCTAATTATAAATATGTGGAATAAAGATATACAGAAACTATATATAGGTGAATTTACATTATGTGCAATAGTATGAATATAAATATGAATAAATATGAGTAATTTAGCCACTGGATGGAAATGCAGCGTATACCTATACATAGTGGTGGCTCAGAGGGCTAAGGCACTGAGTTACTGATCGGAAGATTGGCGGTTTGATTCCCAGCTCAGCCAGGTTGCCATTGTTGGGCCCTTGAGCGAGACCCTTAACCCTAACTGCTCCAGGGGCGCTGTACTATGGCTGACCCTGCGCTCTGACCCCAGTTACGCTTTGATATGCGAAGAAGGAATTTCACTGTGCTGTAATGTATATGTGACAAAATAAAGGCTTTACTTTTTTACACATCTACATATATGAAAATACACATATTAGAATACAGTCCATGTGCAGACTGTACAAATGAATGAACAGGAAGTATTTACAGAGGTATTAAACAGGAATGTTGGGTTATCAGTGATGGTGGTACCGTCCATGTAAGGGGGTCAGTGAAGTTGTGTTCAATAAGGTAACCACTGTGGGGTAAAAACTGTTCCTCAGCCTGCTGCTCTGGGCTTTTAGGCATCTGAACCTTTTTCCAGAGGGAAGGAGAGCAAACAGTTCATGTGCAGGTGAGAGGTGTCCTTCACAATGCTTCGTGCTCTACGCAGACACCTCCACTTGTAGACATCCTCAATGACAGGAAGTGGGGTACCGATGATGCGCTGAGCGGTTTTCACCACCCTTTGGATGGATTTACGGTCCGAGACAGAGCAGTTACCATACCAGACTGTAATACAGCTGGTTAGGATGCTCTCTACTGCACAGCGGTAGAAATTGTTCATTATGACATTCTTCCTTAGTAGTCTCAGAAAGAAGAGGCGCTGGGAAGCTTTCTTGAGGAGACTGGAGGTATTAGTGAACCAAGTTAAATCCTCAGAAATGTGTATCTCCAGGAACTTGAAGTTTGTAACGCGTTTTTTAACACGAAGTTTGTAACAATTTTAGCACTTACTATGTTTCTTACGAAATTTGAATAATTAGTTACTACCTGGTTTAACCTTTACAGTAAGAATGAACCAATCACCACTTACACAATTTATGTCTTTGGTTATAATCTCATGGTCACATTTTATTATTATCTTCTATATATTATCTGATGGTCTTAGTTTATCATATTGTGGGCTCAATACAGTATATTAACTACAATTTACTATCACTATATTAGCTTAAATGCTGTACTGTATAGTTTCAATATCTTTTCATGGTAGTTCCAATATACTGTATTATCTCATGGTGGCTTCAGTTTATGATGTCATCTGCTCACTGTAACTGCAATATACTGTATCCTCATGGGGGCCTTACTGTAGTATCTGTATTAGAACTGTAGTATGGCCTGATTGTACCCCACTACAGCTTCAGTATAAAGGGTTACAGTGGCTTTAGTTATATCTCATGAACTCACTGTACTGTACAGTGGAACCTCGGATTGCGAATAACGTGGTTAAAACGGTGTTTCCGCTGTGTTTATGTGTTTGTTGTGAAACTTAAAAAGTGATTCCGTTAGTATGTGCTCATGCCAGTGTCAGAGAGATGTATTTTTTTCTTGTTAAAATGGTGTTTCTGTTGTGCGTATGTGTGTGTGTATGTGTGTGTGTTTGTTGTGAAACTTAAAAAGCGAGGTGGGGAGAGAGAGGAGAAGTGTTACTGTGTAAAACAAGGCGAGGGAAGGGGCTAATTCCACACACACACACACACACACACGGCGGAAACACTTCTGTCGGGATTTATTTGTACTTTTTTTAAAGGTAAAGTGCAGATTAATTTGTTTTATTTTCATTTTATAGATTATATTAATTATTTTTATGTATTTATTTTTTGGGGCTGTGGAACGAATAATTTGAGTTTTCATTATTTCCTATGGGAAATGATGATTTGGTTTACGAGTGTTTTGGAACACGAGCCCACGAATTATGTTCGTAATCCACTGTATATTACACTGTAGCTTTAATATATCTTCTGGCAGGAATCTATTACTTTGTAGCTTCAATACATTACTGCTGTATAGTATAGTATAGTATAGTATAGTATAGTATAGTATAGTATAGTATAGTCTTTATTGTCATTGCAACAAGTACAACGAAATTTTAAGTGCCAATCGTCAATGCAAAAAAAAAAAAAAAGCCACACACACACAGCATACATTCCATTATTGCACGATCCACAGTTGTATATATTTATGCATAATAATTTAATCTTATTGCACAATAATTGAACCTTTTTTTATACCAACGTTGGTCTTGTAGTTGGTAAGATGCTGAATTCCCTGCCACACCTGCCTACTGTTGTTACTGTCCAGATGGTCCTCGATTTTCCTCCAGGTGTGGTAGTGGCTTTGCCCTGTAGCCTAGCTTGATGTTTGAGTAGACTTTGTCCAGTGTGTTTGCTCCCCTAGTAGCACATTTTACATGCTGGTGAAATTTGGGGAGCACTAACTTTAGGTCTGCCTGATTAAAGTCCCCTGCTACGATGTGTACAGCATCAGGATACATGCTCTGCCATCTGCTAATGCTACCATGTAAATGTCCTATAGCCGAGCTAGCGTTAGCATCCGGTGGAATGTAAACAGCAGTTATCATGACCACATTAAATTCTCTCGGTAAGTAAATGGGCCTGCATTTAACAGTCACATACTCCAGGTCTGGGGAGCAGTGGCTGTCTACAGTCACTGTGTTAGTACACCAGCCGTTATTGACATAAACACAGAGCCCCCCTCCTCTGCTCTTACCGGAGTCCCTTGTTCCGTCATGACGCTGTGTTGTGTAGCCTGCTAGCTCGATAGCAGAGTCCGGGATGAGTGGATGAAGCCAAGTCTCTGTGATAAGCAAAATACAGCTGTTCTTCACGATGGTATTAGACGCCAACTGTAGCCTCAGTTCATCCACAAGTACAGGATGTACTTAGGACGAAAAAACAACACAAAATACACAAGCATCTAGAGTAGCACTGTGCCGCTGCAACAGTGTGCGCCGCCATCTTGCCATCTCGCTGTAGCTTTACTGTAATATCTCATGACCTTAATGTATTACTTTGTAGCTTTAGTATATGAGTTTATATTGGCTTCAATTTGTTATCCGGTGGCTTCACTATATTTTACTTGGTGACCTCAATGCATTATTTTGTAGCTTGAATCCTTTGTGACATGGTGGCTTCAATTTGTTATCTTGTGGCCTCGGTATTGTATTATCTTGATTTGAAGAAGAAGGAAACAAAGGCTTTGAAGCAAAACACACACACACACACACACACACACACACACACACACACACACACACACACACACACACACACACACACACTCTTTAACGATCTTGAGGAGGGTTGTATGTCTGTGTCAGATGTAAGAGCATATCAGTGTTCAACATCCTCATGGATAATTCATGAACACATTGCTGGCATTCTCTCATTCATCAGAGAGTGATATGAATCTAAAAGTGGAGCATTAGTCAGGTTTTACTCCTCGCATTAAACTCTTGCTTCATCCGCTAAGGACACTTCATTTGGCATCTTTGACAAAATGTAAAGAGCAGATTTGATTACTGCCACCTGTTTTTACTCATCTAGATGATATGATCCTAATCTACTTCCAAACCAAATGTCTTAAATGATTTGTTGATGTTTCACAGTGAGATGGTGGTTTATTTATATGATTTATATGTAAGTATGTCAAATAAAATGTGTTAATGGGCTTTGCAGAAGATTAAAATCTTTAACAGATAAAAAAAAAAACATTTCACATGTTGATCTCAATGCAGATGAAATTTGGGGCGTTTTTAGAAAAAAAGAAAAGCACTAAGTCATAACATGGATTTTAAAATAGATTATTTTTGCATCTGTAATGTAATTTGAGTGTGTGTGTATATAATACAATATAATCTATATTGTAGCTGTTTAGTCTCAATCCTGCAAGTTTTCATCACGATGTGTGAGTGGAAATGCTCTCACCTTCAAAATGAAACTTCACCAGGAGTTTAAGTGATCTCATTCATGATTATCTTTATTTTTTCATTTTCCTGATCGCTTCTCTGACCTTACAGGTGCATCACTATCCTTTCAGAGTTAACCCGGTCATTTCACCTTTATCTCTTTAGTTGTTGTCTTTGCTTGAGCTTGACACAGGACAATAATTTTAATCTTGTGAAACTGCAACTATTTATTTATTTATTTATTTTTGCCCAGTCAGCAGACATTGTAAATAAAAGACACACGCTGTATTTAAGCAACCCTTCAACTGATGTTACATTAGATGTTTTAAAGTTTATTTTGAATGTGTGAGTTCAGAAGTTCCGTCTGGTATACAGCGTATGTGTACAGTATAATGTGTTCATGGGATAATGTGAAGAAAATTCCTGGTATTCAGGTTACACAGCTGGCAAAGGTCCACAATCAGGTTATTAAACTCATGTGTATAGAGCTATAGTATACACACAATGGCAAAATCTTGAAGCTTGTACAGTAAGTCCCCAACATACGAGCGAGTTCTGTTCTGAGAGCTCATTCGTAAGTCCAATTTGTTCATAAGTGCAACAAACATTGTTTAGGTGCTTAAATACTAACACAATTGGCTACACACAGTATATTACAGTACAGTGTTGTTTAGAATCGTGCAGCTGGTTCAACAATTCACATAAAAAAATGAGCAATGTCTGCCATCTTTTCACTTCGCTCCATTCTTTCAATTATTATCACTTTTGTCTCCATTGTTACTGTTATTATGAACAGTACCAGGTTCATCACGGCTGCTTTTACATTTGCTTCCAGGCATACTGGGATGCGCGCTGCATGCACATGATCTAACGTCCGTGAATGCATGTTCATATCTTTGAAAGTTCGTAACTCGAATGTTTGCATGTAGGGGACTTACTGTACAACAACAAAACTCTACACACAATTTCCTTGTTTCCTATACAAGATTTAGCACTATTTTATATTCTGTCACTACTTTGTATTATTATGCCTTGTTTGTTAACAAATCCCAAACTCTAGTCACCACTTGGTCTCACTCACAACACTCCTGCTCAAACTTAATTGTAGCTAATTGAAGCCAAACCTTTTAATGATCTTTTAGAGCAGGGGGGTGGTGAACAAGTTAGACACAAAGAGCCAAAATTTTAAACTGTGAGAGTCAGAGAGCCACACCACGCAGTGACCTGCCAAAACAAAAACACACAACACTCACACAAAAACACACAATTAAAACCATATTATTCACCATAACACTTTCTTCCCCTTACAAAACAACAATGTGTTCATTTCAAGGTAAGTGTCCACCCTCAACACACACATCAAATGCAACTTAGCCAGAGTTAACACATCAACTGAGGTTGCTGTGGCACCTCTCTCTCTCTCTCTACCCTTCGCTCTCTCACTCTAACATACAAGTATACACACAACTACTGAACTCACTTCAGAAACACTGGTAGGGGATGTATAATATATATTGATGGAGTATTAAAATATTAACACAAACATGCTCAGTCAGATGTTTTTTCCAAACTACCTCACATATTTTGTTACCTTGTTGGAGTGATGGGATGATAATCTCAGTGGGATTTCTGGCTTCTTTTGTTTTCAGTAATCCTCTGCAAATCAGGTTTGTATTCAGTTGTAGCCACTCGGAGCAGTTCCTTTACGCGAGTGTCAGTCAGAATGGACCGGTGCTTTGATTTCACGTGTTTCAAAGTAGAAAACAGGGACTCACAGACGTATGTTGACGAGAACATAGACAGCAGCTTGAGAGCGGCTCTTTTTACACACGGGTATTTTTCAGTTGGCACAGCTCTTTGGGTAATTCCTTGTCAATATTAGCGTGGAGAGTGCTAAAATGACGCTGAAGATTTGAAGCCTTGAAATGTGATATTGTAGTACAGTGGAACCTCGGATTACGAGTAACGCGGTTTACGAGGGTTTCGGAAGACGAGCAAAGATTTTTAATAAATTCTGACTTGAAAAACGAGCAAGTTTTAGTTTACGAGCGCCAAATATTATTAAAAATCATGTGGCATGCATGCGCGTCTTGTTTTTCTTGTTTTTACGTGCACTCGGCAGCAAAACAAGAAGCGCACGCATGCGGTTCCTGTTTTGATGCCGAGCGCACGTCATCACAACTGAACCAATGGCTATTCACTTTCTCACGCTGCGGATTGTGGGCAATCGTGTTGTAAACATCCGAGCGCGTGTATGCTGTTTACAACACCGCTGTGACCGCGTGAGCGCATAAAGCATTTTTTATTTACTTTTAAAGTGTTTTATTTATTTTTCTGTCTTTACTGCGCTTTAGTACTTTAGTGTACTGCAACAATGGCACCCGTGAAGAAAAAGTTGCAAAAGGAAGGTGGTAAAAAGAAGGAGATGATCACGCTGGAAATTAAAAAAGAAATCATTAAGGAGCGCGAGCAAGGTACGCGAGTGGCCGACCTCGCAAGATTTTATAAAAAGTCTACGTTAACGATATGCATAATATTAAAGCAAAAAAAAGAAATAGCCGGACTAGATGCAGCAAAAGGACTCACGCTATTGTTTTGTGCTAATGCAAGCGGGGATTTAAAAATCAAGCCCCTGCTTGTGTATCATTCGGAAAATCCACAAGCCTTTAAAAAATGTAAAGTGCGGAAGAGTCAGTTAAATTTTATGTGGAGGTCCAACAGCAAAGCTTGGGTCACTCGTATCCTGTTTGTGGAGTGGATCAACGAGGTTTTTGGTCCTGCAGTGAAAAACTATCTTTTAGAAAAAAATCTGCCACTCAAAGTCTTGCTGGTTATGGATAATGCTCCTGCTCATCCTCCAGGCCTTGAGGATGACTTACTGAAGGAATTTGAGTTCATTAAAGTCAAGTTCCTTCCTCCCAACACCACTCCACTACGCCAGCCTATGGATCAGCAGGTCATTTCAAACTTTAAAAAACTTTACACCAAAGCTTTGTTTCAGCGATGCTTTGAAGTGACAGAAGGAACAAACCTTACCCTCAGAGAGTTTTGGAAAGATCATTTTCACATCATGCATTGCCTCAAAATCATTGATAAAGCCTGGGATGGGGTTACCAAGAGAACCCTTAATTCTGCTTGGAAAAATCTGTGGCTTGATTGCATTCATGGACATGACCCTGAGGGGTTTGCTCATGAACAAAAGTCGGCAGTTGTAGATGAAATTGTGCCCATGGAAAGACCATGGGACTGGAGATGAATGAGGACGACATTGAAGAGCTGGTGGAGGAACATAGCCAGGAGCTGACCACCGACGAACTGATGGATCTGCATTGTGAGCAACAAGAGGTTATGGAGGAGATCTCATCAGAGGAGGAGGAGAAAAAGAATCCCTAACTTCCAGTGAGATTAAGGAGGTGTGTAAAATGTGGGAAACTGTGCAAAATTTTGTAGAAAATCACCACCCGAATAAGGCTGTAGCAGTGCACACAATCAATCTGTTTAATGACAATGCAATGTCCCATTTCCATGAGATTCTCAAAAGGAGGTGTCATTAGATAGGTTCCTGGTAAGAGTTACCCAAAAAGAGAAAGAGGCTGGTGAGCCAACAGACAGCAGTGATGAGTAAATCGTGATCGTGAAAGTCTTGGTTTTATTTACAGTATTTTATTTATTTTATTAATTAGACTTTTACATTAAAAGTGCAGCTTATTTTTGTTTTATTTTTATTTTAAAAGTGCTGGTTACTTTGGTTACATTTTTTCCCTATATTTTGTATATATTGGATAATTTTATAATAAATATTTTTTGCTTGTGGAACGAATTATCTGAGTTTGCATTATTTCCTATGAGAAAGCATGCTTTGGTTTAAAAGTGTTTTGGATTACAAGCACGCTTCTGGAACGAATTATGCTCGTAAACCAAGGTTTGACTGTATTGCATATTAAACACAGCGATTTCCCATTCCGTTCAATAAAGAAGAAAGCATCTTCCCATTCTTTCAAAAATGTCCTGTGTTCATCTTCATATTTTCGTTTAGCTTTGCATTTTGCCATTTTGACGACGAGGGTAACATCCTGCATGAGTATTAAATGTTTACTTAATTTCCCGGCATTAGACGTAACCCGCGGAGATGATTGGCGGTCCCTTACGTCAGAAGCAGCATAAAAAAATCCAATCTGCCAAATTTATTTTTTAAATATCATTTACTATTTGTTTTTAATGGGCCCTGATGAATTTGAGTGTGTTTTAAGAGAGAATAAAAATAAGAGAAACACGAAACTTGGTAAAGAGCCAGAGTATATACAAAATATGATAAGGAGCAAAGAGCCGCATTCGTTTTGGCCGGGAGCCACATGCGGCTCGAGAGCCGCGTGTTCGCCACCCCTGTTTTAGAGCATAAAGGAGACCTCAGGTGACCTCTACTTTATTAAAATAACAGCACACTAGCTTTTTTATTTAAAATACAATTACAGCCTATTTTAGGTGGCCTTGAAAAGAGAAGAAATTTGAAAGTGAATGGAAAAAAAAAAGATTATTACATCATGTTATACTGTAGGCCAAATCATGTAGACAGTTTTGTGCTGTTTGTGTGTTTATTTTATTTTATTGGGCTAAAAAAATTAAATCAAGGCTCAATAATATTCACCTGAGACCTGAATTATTTTAATTGAAAAGTCAGTTTAGAGAAGATGGAAAAACGTTAAATGTTGTTATACTCTGTAAAATCAAACTACTAGCAAGAAGTGTGGAAGCATTAAACAAGGACTCGAAATGCGTTATATAGAGAAATAAAACTAGTTTTACTCTCATATGGGTGTTGTGTTATCCTGCACAATCAAATATAAACCTATATAAATCCTGGCTTGACTTGAACACCTCGACACCGAGCGTTTCGAAGCTCAAAGCAAACCTGCAGGTCATTCACTTCTCCACTGCAACCCTGCTTCGTCCGTTTTTTAAAAACTAAATCTTAAGTCTTATACTGTCGCACGAGTCCACTTTTCAAACCCAGTGAACAACAAATGTCTCCTCCAATTCAGTACTTGATATTTTTATTGCTACTTGTTTGTTATCAGGGCCTGTGAGGTACGGGGGAGTACGGTGGATATTAATGAACATGCACAACACACACCGAGAAGCTTAAACCTCTTAACATGAAATATGTTCTCAAGGAACAAATAAACATAAACAGACTAACCGGTACCAGATAACGAATGACAAAAAGCTAAACCATGCGTGCTGTGTAACTTAAATACTAGCGCTCGTTAAAGCCTGAATCAGGTGCTAACAGACATGTGATGTGGTGAATATCAGGATCTGGTGAGGTGCAGTGACTGATGGGTAATGCAGTTCAGCATCCATCATACTAATAACACAGGGTCTACACTGCAAAAAAGCAAGTCAAGTGAAATGTATTTATAGCACTCAACCGACGTTGGCCAAAGTGCTGTATAATGATAAGAAAAAAAAAAAAAACAATCAGGATTAAATGAAAGCAGCTAAAATTAAACTCTACAGTTAGTGACAGTTAATACAAAACAGTATTTAAATGAAACAAAATATAATTTAATTAAAATAAGTAATCAATAGAAGTAGCTAAAAAGTTAAATTAAAAAGTGAAATATAATCAAGATACTGATAAAATAATGTACATTTCTTAATATATGATCACAACAAACTATATACAACATTATTAAGCCTATTTTAAAACAGATTTAATTAATTGTTTGGGTATACATTTCTTATTGAATTGGAAGATCATTTTCCTTTTATTTATTTTTTTTGCAAGTATGCGCAACAATCTAGAAATACACTTAATCTATATAATTAAAGGAAAGATTTTGTCTGTACATCGGGTCAGAACTCACTCTTTCAATCATATCTTTTTTTCATACCTTGGAGGAACAGAAACCAGTCTCAGAACAATTTAATTACTGAATCTCCTGCAGCACTCAGATCTCTGGCTGAAGTTTAATCTGCACCATCAGTGAAATCTGAATGTTGAGTAAAAGTGATGTTATGAACAGTTATGTGTGGGATTTAATAATCTACTTTAAAATAATCTACTAATGCGCTACTGTCTCAATGTAAACAAACACCTGCAGCAATAGATATTAATGAGAAAAGATAAAGTGAATATTTTGACTGGGATTAGTTCATATTCTCACTTTGGCTGAAATAACAGCGCTGACGTGGTATAAGTGAATTTTAACACGCCGGAGTCGTTTTAAGACAAAACGTCATCTTTATCTGATCTACTTTTTCCATTTCTCATCTGTGATTCTCTCTCCGATCACCGAACAGCGAGTGTATTTGTCTGAGCACCAAAGAAGTACAACTTAGTGTAAACAAGGCGTCAGATACTCGACCTTACAGAATGTGATTTCTGTGTATTAATAAGTGAGACAGAGAGTTCTGCTGTACCACTTGTATTTGACTAGATGTACAATAATATCAGTTAGCAGGAACATATCACTGTTTGCAGTGTTAACAAATGTGTAATTTTGGTTCCTGCACACTAAAAAACGCTGGGTTATTTTTACTACCACAAATTGCATTTAAGAGGAAATGTAAACGTTAAATACAAGGTTTTTATACACACTTTTACTCTCTTAAGTCACTTACGACTGAGTTTGTTCACTGTATGTAACATTTATTACTGTTACCGTGTTAACGTTACACTCAACCTTTCAGCCTGGTCTGTGCTATAGCATGCTAGTTTATCTGACAATGGCTGCTAACTAGCCAAACCAAAGAACCCCACCTGTGTATGAAAGAGACTGCAAAAATGTCTGAGCTTTTTTAGCTTTCTTTGTAGAATGCTTGCAGGGTGTATGAAGGTGGTGAAGTGATGAATGAAAGCTAAACTGTTAACTGTAGTGCCAGCATGACACTAGCATTTAGCTAGGTTGCTAGCGTAAGCCACCACATATAAAAAGCTGAGGTGTTACAAAACACTAATCTTCTTACAAATATGCATACTAGCCAACCCTCTCGAACTTTTACTTTCTTTCATTTCTTTCTTTCTAAGGTTGGAACCGACACCGTGGAATATGTCCAGCAGGCTGCAGTGTCAAGACCTGAACCCCTACATCCTGATGTTGGCAGATAATCACCAGCACTGCTCTCAGGCATTAGTGCTTCTGAGTAATAGAGTCGTAATGATGTCGCTGTTGAACTTGTTTTGTGCTTTGAAAAATAATTTTTTTCATATACTGTATGTATGGTTTGCAAAGTATATCAGTATATCAAAGTAATTTAACTGTTTAAACTGTATGACCCATAGACATGTGAAACATAAAAATGATAATAACCTATTTGTGAGGTAGAATTAACTCAGCATTATAGTTCATTCATTCCAGTTAGAATGGGTGGAGTAGAATAGTTCTGGGTCGAACATTTGACCAATTTATGTGATAGAATTAACTCAGCATTATGGTTAAATATGACCGCGCATTTGGATTGAATATTTTACCCATTTTTCTGGGTTAAATTAACCCAGCATGTACAGTAGTTGGTCCAGTATTTAGCCAGCAGCTGGTTAAAACAAAACCCAACTGGGTTGTTTTTAACCCAGTATTTTTTAGGGTGTGATGGTTGATGTAAGTTTACAGGAAAATATGACAAAATATTGAAATCTTTTGTGTGTTTGTTGTTGTTGTTGTTGTTGAACTACACAGTTGTTAGTTTGGTCCAGACAGAATTAACGGCAGGTACAGTATGCATTGCTTGTTTGTTTTTCTTGTACTTGTAGAAATGAATACATTTTTAAGGAATGGCAAAAAGGAGGATAAAAAGCAAATCAGAAAGCTCCATTAGATATTTCTCAGACTATAAAGAGGAGTATAAAGAGAATAATGTTTAAAATTGAGCAAAAACCCGTGAAAACCACAGGATTTTAGCTGCTGACCGATAAACAAGAGGATTCACTGTTTCAGTCTGTTTGCTAATCTCACTCACATTTAGGACTATCCTGACTATGCTGTCACACACACACACACACACACACACACACACGCACATAATTAAAAGTACCGCCACAGGCATTCCAGAGCTGTAATTTATGGTCTAGACAAACATCTTTATGAAGAAGCAAAGAAATATAAATGATTTATGTTGTAGCTTCCAGTCACAGGATAAATACCAACGTAGGACTAACGTAGACTAGACCTCCTGTTTTTAACTGATTTTATTTTTAGTTCATTTCCATACAAGAAAAAGTTTAATGGTTTCATTTGCTATCTAAATCAACATAATTTACAGGATTATGAAGCGCATAAAACGCAATAAACAGCTGTTTCCTACTGTTTTAGCAAAATAATCAATGTCAGAATGTTGTGATTAAACAGAGATACTGTCACGACCCTTAAGCTGTCTATGTTCCTAAAACAGCAAGTGTTTTATTCCTGTTATATTCAGGGCTGAAAGTGGTTTTAAAGTCTTACCGGTAATATGGAGTCAACAGGTGAGGACAATAAACCACAGAGATGATGGACAGTCCTGTAAATCTTATGTAGAAAAGCTTTCAGATCTTTGAGTTCATCTCATAAAAAATGGGAGCAAAAACAAAAGTGTTGCATTTATATTTTTGCTCAGTATATAACAGATTGTATTTGTATTTTTTTCTCCATTTGAATCTACATTCTTACATGTGTCATGTGTGGTCCGTGTCAGTCTGTGTCAATCACATTACTTTTTGTCTTTCTGAACAATGAACCAAAATACTGAATGATGGACTGATACTGAAGGACTTTTGGAGAATGTTGAAGCTAAGAAAAAGGATTTTTGTAGCTGCCGTTGCTGTTTCCCCAGCAGTCATGGACTTCTAACGTGCTGCCGAAGTGAAACTGAAACTGGTGGAGGAGGAGGTTGACAATGCTATTCACCAGACCTTCAAACGTTTACTGGTTTTAATTTTTCACATGGTCTTTAACCCCATTTTTGCTATTAAAGATGTGTACAAGAAAACTCAACACTTCCCCCCTATTCCTAATTCCTTTCAGTGATTCACTACAAAATCACAATCACAGAATGAGTTTGCTATATATATATATATATTTATTATTTAATAATTATTATTAATGTTTTTTTTTTTTTTTTTTTACAAATCAACTAACACAAACAAAATCTTGCCAAATGGATTTGTCTTCTTGTGCAGTAAAACCATCACAAGGTCTATCTTTTCAAGGATTCAACAGTTTTAAATATGAGCCTAGATCCTTAAATATGTGGTGAGAAAAACTCAAACTTGATATTCATTCAGAAGAGACAGCTAAATAAATCTATACTGGATTTATAGATTGCTGCTCCTGATGATTTAAAAAGAATATGGTAAATCTTTATATATATATATATATATAGCATTGTCAACCTCCTCCTCCACCAGTTTCAGAAAGCAAGAAAACCAATGCCAGGAGCGCTGTTCATTTATGGAATAAAAAAGCTTTTAAAAAACTATTTTAAACACACTGCCTTTTTTTCTTCTCCACATTTAACCATTAAAAATAATAAAAATTCAGTATGACTCCTGCACCCTCATAATCTTAAAGAGTGCTGATGGATGGGAAGCTGATGGAGAACCGGTGGGTCCTACCTTACATGGAGAGGACGGCAGGCATTATACAGGCAAGCCGAAGGAAGGAAAAGAGTCCCGGATCATTTGGGAGGAACGAGGGAGAGCAGGAGACGAGTGGATTTGGTGATGAGAAAAGATGTGTGATTAAAAGAGCAGCGCTGAACGAGACGTCTTCCTCTCAGAGACTCTGTCCTCACCCTCCAGCTGCTCAGCACTCATCTGTCTCCTCCTTCCTTCTCTCTCTACCTCTCTTTCTTCATCTCTCTATTTTTCACTCTCCCTTTTTTCTTTAAACGCATTAATTCTCTCAATGTGTCTTGTTGTAAAACACAAAATGTTTAGTTTGCTGCTCAACACTTTTTAAAATTTCCTCTTTAGCACATGAAACTCTCCAATGAGAGTAAGAGCAAGAATAAGAATGAGTGATCAAAAAGTGCAAAATACAGAGAAAAAAGGGATAGATATATAGATGGAAACAAAAATATAACCCATAAAATGAAGGATGGATGGATGAAAAGTTAAAAGGGCCTATGAATAAACATGATTACTGGATAGATAGATAGATAGATAGATAGATAGATAGATAGATAGATAGATAGATAGTTTAAATAATAGATGAACAGTAATACGGATGAACAGATAGATAAAGCTGAAGATCTGAGGAATAGTTTGAAAGTTAATTGGACTAATGGATGGATTAATCAGTCGAATGCCAGATAGATTGACAGAAGGACGGATAGTAAAGGAAAAGGTAGATGTATATATATTAAAATACAGTGGAACCTCGGATTGCGAGTAACTCGGTTTACTAGTGTTCCGCAAGACGAGCAAAGATTTTTAATACATTTTGACTTGAAAAACGAGGATGTCTTGGTTTACGAGTGTCGAGTTTTTTGACACCGACACACATCCACACACACCCACACACACTCTCTCACCTTTACACCCCCCCGGACTAATGGATGGATTAATCAATCGAAAGCCAGATAGATTGACAGAAGGATGGATAGTAAAGGAAAAGGTAGATGTATATATATATTAAAATACAGTGGAACCTCGGATTGCGAGTAACTCGGTTTACTAGTGTTCCGCAAGACGAGCAAAGATTTTTAATACATTTTGACTTGAAAAACGAGCATGTCTTGGTTTACAAGTGCCGAGTTTTTTGACACCGACACACACACACCGACACACATACACACTCTCTCACCTTTACACCCCCCCTCCCCAGCTTCACTCAGACACACACACTCTTCTCTACACAGAAACTCTGCTCTGTCGCGATTCTTTTCAAAGGTAAGGTACTCTTTCATTTGTTTTTTGTTTTTTTTTACTTTACAGCAGTGATTCCGGTAGTCTGCGCTCACGCGAGTGTCGTTAGAGAGATTTATTTATTTCCCGTTAAAACACTGTTTCCATTGCGCATGTTTGTTGTGAGACTTAAAAAGCGAGGTGGGTGGAGGGAGGAGGAGTTTTACTGTGTAAAACAAGGCGAGGGAAGGGGCTAATTCCTAAAAATAACTTTTTTTAAAGGTAAAGTGCAGGTTACTTTGTTTTATTTTTACTTTATATATTGTATTAATTATTTATTTGGGCTGTGGAATGAATTATTTGAGATTTCATTATTTCTTATGGGAAGATTTGATTTGGTTTATGAGTGTTTTGGAATATGAGCCCGCTTCCAGAACGAATTATGGTCACAATCCAAGGTTCCACTGTAGTATGTAAAGGAAATCAGGACACATGTTAAATTAGAATAAATTACGCCTAATTCATTTGTAAAAGTGACTTTTATTGTATCTAGTCTCAAACTGTGAAAGCTTTTCACCCTCTTTTAGTCTATCATACCTATAATAAAACTGTAAAGTGGGCGTGTCTGTACAGTAAAGGGATTTACAAAAAATTATTTGGTGGGACGTAAGATGAGTATTAGTACACATCAAGAAGGTTTGGGGATTTTTTGTCAGTCTGTCTGTTAACTACTGAAGGAATTTTAATGGGATTTAAATATTTAGTTTAAATTAAAACAGCTCTCATTTTCAGCAGTAAACTGTGATACTAATATATAAGTGACGTACATTTTGATAAGACACGTATATTCTGCTTACCTTGTGAGTTTATAAACCTAATAAACTGTAATAGACCTAATAGTTTAGTAACACTGTCTAAGAAAGCATTTTAAACCACTATCATCATCATCATCATCATCATCATGAGTGAGCGAGCATTAGACTGTAAAAAAAATCTTTTATACGTGTCTCTCTCCTCCCTAAGGTTAAAATCTCAGATCAAAAACATCAGTCTGCTAAAATTACACACAGAATGGTCCTTTATTCTCTCTTCACACGTACTTTACATCCTCTCTTTTCATTTTAGCAATTTAAATGAACTTTGTGAACAGATGAGCGTTAACCCTGCTGCCTCTGTTAATTAAAACCTCCTTTGATGTTCCCAAGTCAGATGAATAAAACGGCAAATGTGTCATGTAACACTTTCCTTCTCTGAAAAAAAGCATGTTTTAATTAAACATTATAGATTATTTATTTATTGTAAGCAGTTTCAGTGACTGGATGAAATTCATTCACTTAATCCTTTTTCAGACAGACAGACAGAAAGAAAGATTTTATTTAGTGATAATGTCAGTGAAAAGGAGACAAACATGCAACATGATCTGTCACATGCTGTGTTTCCTCTGGTTTTAGTGGTTTTAGATGCGCACATGCACTTACACACACACACACGCACACACACACACACACACACAAATGGTCACATGGTTCAATTTCTGTCCTGTAACATCGTGTTCCAGTTCCTTAACAGCAAATCACCAACAATAAAAATCATTGGTGGTGTGGCGACATCAAAGATATTCGATGACATCATGTCAAGAGAAAGAATTTAAGAGAAATAGAGAAGAGTACAAGAAAATGCATGAAAGAGAAGTGGAAAGGAAAAAGTAATAAACATTTAAAATGAAAAAAAAAAGAAGAAACAAACAAAGGGGACAAAAGGTAGCTAGAGGGAAATGGAAATCCTAGAATAAAGTGAGAGAGAGAGACAAAGCGTGAGAAAGGAAAGAAAGAAAAATGAAAAAATTGTAAAGGAAAAACACTGGATTCTGGAATATCCACCTGTAAGTCTACATCACAACGGCTGAAACGTAAAAGAATAAAGGTTTTGAAATGGTCCAGTCCAAAAGTCCAGAACTCGACCCAACTGAAATGCTGTGGCGGGACCTCGAGAGAGCTGTGTATAAGCCAGGGGCAGAAGCAGACGCCATTTTTGGTTTGCTGCAGGTGGAAAATATAAGTTCTGCTTTTTATACGAGGAGGACCCTAATAGACACCGAGTATTTTATTTGAAGTTAAAAAAAAATTTTGTTTTCTCTGTAGCAGTTCATTGACTTCATAAATGCAACACACTATAGTTTTTTTAATGGAATTAAATGAGGGGGTATTAACTTTTGCACATGACTATAACAAAGGAAACAAAAGAGATAAAAGTTATCAATAGAGAGTTCATGAGAAATAATTTTGAAAAACAAAGAAAGAAAGAAAGAAATGAACGAAATGAACACTGCTAGCAGCCAATTATTAGCCTCCTCTTATAAAACACATTAACAATGAATAAATTCTCCAGAGTGACATCCTGTCTCAAGTCACATGGCATGTCTCTACTCGGCTGAGCCTCACAGCCCTGAGCGATAACAAATCCACACTTACAGTGAAAGAGAGAGCTCTGAGAGAGTGTTAAAGAAGTCGCCGCAGGGACGAAACTGAAGACAAGACAACTTCAAGCTTCACCACAAGCTTCACCAGAAGTCGGGTGTGTTGATAAGGAACAGGGATTTACCAAAACACAGAGCCACTTGGAGCTGTTACCAAAAAGAGAGAAAAATGGAGTTAATGGAGCTGACGTTCGGAATAAGTAAATATATAAAGTAAAGTAAAGTTTCTCAGGACTGTCCGCCACCTCCACAGTTTATACAACAGTCCCACAAACACCATCAATTATTAACAGGTTATGATTCGTTTCTTGTTATTTAACCCGTTATTTAGCTCCACCCACACATAGCTAGCAGTTAGTGTAATGAACAGGAGGTGAGAGCGGTGTTAAACTCTCAGCGGTTCTCTGTAGGAGCTCCAGGTGAGGAGAATAAACCATGGAGGTGGTGTTCAGTCCTGAGAAACTCACCAGATTTACTGCAGATTTACACTGATTACACTCCTTATTATCAGCTCCGGTAACTTACAGGAGTCGGAGTCGAATACCAAACAGCGTTAAATGGAAATCTAATGCACTATGTAGAGTGTACAATCGCCTGTTCCACACACCATGTAGTGCCCTCGATCAGGAGTTAGAGAGGGATTTGAGATTCAGCCTTGCGTAAGAGGCTAGTTAGCTTTGTAGCTCAGCGAAGACATAAATAAAACAACACGATTCAGATGACTTAGAGTGTGACACATTGTCAATAAAGTGAAAAGTATCCTACATGTAAGTTATATGTCTTATAAATGATTACAGGAAAAAGAAACACTAAGTCGCCGTGGTGTATTACTGATGAGTGACAAGTGGATGATAAGTGGTTATGAGCTCAATTAATGGCAAACACAGTTACTGTCTGTGTGATAGTAGGTCACCATTTTGAGGTAAAAAAAAAAATCACACTTACAGTACATGAAGATCACTTTCAGTTCTGCAAAAACAACAACAACAACAACAGTATAGCAAATTTATATCTCTCAAATGTGACCTTTTTGTAACAAACTTTTTTATGTCTTTGAGACAACCTTGAAATCAATCTGCATAATCCTTTGTTTCGACACTTAGTGGAATCCAGCTCCTAACCACCACAATACACTCTGACCAATCACATCTGAGGACCCGAGAACTGAGAACTGTTATGTTTATTACAAATCCAATCACGGCGATATGGACTTATTTTAACAAGCCGAAGCGTGACGAGATGCGTCAGAATCTCAGCGTGATGTGCCAAGCTAAATGCACTGCCTCGGGCTAATCTTCTCACAGCGTGCAAATCGATTCGTTAGCATTAACATCAACACCGACATCACAGAATGTCTTCTTTAAAGGCCATAAAATGGACCGGCGATTGTTTAAGCCTCGGGGATTTTCAAGGCGAAGAAAACACGTGTGATTGACTGAGCTGCTTTAGGAGCCGTATAGAAATAGAACAAACCTGCGCTAGGTTTAAGTCTAGGTCTTTCAAATGAACGAGTGAAATGGAACAGAGGTGTCGAAAAAAGGAAGAAATGAAAACGAGGCATGTCAGTAAAAACAAGTCTTTAATCTCTCTCTCTCTCTCTCTCTCTCTCTCTCGCTTAACAAGGTTTTTTCTTCACTTTTCTCCTACACAAGTAACAGAATTAGCACAGAATTGCAAAAGCACAAAATGCAGATTAGCTAGCATGTATGCTAATTGCTAAGGGACATTAAAGTCATGGTAATAATTTCATTTAATAGCTTTTCATTTACTTTCGATCTGTGCATCATTTGTGAAACAGAGCTGTATGTCCAACGTCACAATCTTACAATCTGACGGACATTAACAACAAAAAGTAAACAAAACAAAAATCAGAGTCATCATCAGGTTAATAATTGAATCATTCCATCATGAAATAATTAATTTCCCCTGCAGTAGATATGGACTTTCACACTAACACACATGGTATAGATTAGCCTATTAGCATTCCAGCTCTTACTGTATTTAGAGTGTGTTTGCATGAACAAATGAATCAAAAGCAACATGTCCGCAGGCTGTGTGTTCTCTCCCCTTCTTGCTTTTTTAATTCGCTCTGAATGCATTAACCTTCTTTTAACACACAAACCCCCTTTTAACACCCCCCCCCCCCGCCCCCCTTCCTGCTGTTGCTCTGAACCTCCACTTTTTAGCCTACATTCTCTGTTGTTTTAAATTTTAAGAGACTTGGCTGGCGAATCCATCCATCTATCCATCCACACACACTTTCAAAATCGTCAACCTGTATATTAGATCCTATACCGACACATTTTCTCAAACAGATAGTACCAGCAATAATAGAACCCCTGTTGAAAGTAATTAACTGTTCACTCAGTAGTGGGTATGTCCCCAAATCCTTTAAATTAGCCGTTATTAAACCGCTAATCAAGAAACCTGACCTCGACCCCTGTCTGCTTTCTAATTACAGGCCGATATCAAACCTTCCCTTTATCTCCAAGATTTTGGAAAAGGTAGTATCACAGCAGCTATGTTCACATCTACACAGAAACAGCATAAATGAACTGTATCAGTCAGGATTTAGGCCTCATCACAGCACAGAGACAGCACTTGTTAAAGTAGTAAAGGACCTCCTATGGGCCTCTGATCAGGGTTGCGTCACTATACTTGTGTTACTGGACCTCAGTGCAGCTTTTGACACCATTGATCATAGTATTCTCCTTCACAGATTAGAAAAGGTAGTAGGAATTAAGGGAACTGCCCTCTTGTGGCTCAGATCCTATTTGACTGATCGTTATCAGTTTGTAGATTTAGATGGTGACCATTCCTCATGTTCTCAAGTGGAGTTTGGTGTTCCACAGGGCTCAGTTTTAGGCCCACTGCTTTTTTCCCTTTACATGGTATTACATTACATTACACGTAAACATGGTATTAGTTTTCATTGTTATGCTGATGACACACAATTATATGTCTCAGCAAAACCAGATGAGAAAAACCAGTTTGCTAAAATCGAGCAGTGTGTGCAGGATATACGAGATTGGATGTTAATTAATTTTCTTCTGCTTAATCCTGATAAGACAGAAGTTCTGGTCATAGGACCACAAGTAGCTAGAAGTAAGCTTTCTGATCACACTGTAACTTTAGATGGCCTTTCTGTTCCATCAAGTGCAACAGTAAAAGACCTCGGTGTGATTATAGATTCCAGCCTTTCGTTTGAAGCTCATGTAGATAATATCACCAGGATAGCTTTCTTTCACCTTAGAAATATTGCCAAGATAAGAAACATATTGTCACTAAATGATGCAGAAAAACTAGTTCATGCTTTTATCACCTCTAGGTTGGACTATTGTAACGCCTTACTGTCTGGTTGTTCAACTAGGTGTATAAACAAGCTTCAGTTAGTACAGAATGCAGCAGCGAGAGTCCTCACTAAAACCAGAAAATACGAGCACATCACCCCTATCTTATCTACACTGCATTGGCTCCCTGTGAAATTTCGCATCGATTTTAAGATACTACTTTTGACATTTAAAGCACTAAATGGTCTCGCGCCACAGTATTTGAGTGAACTGTTAGTGTCTTACGATCCGCCACGCCTACTTCGATCAAAGAATGCAGGCTGCCTGTCAGTACCACGTATTATTAAAACTACAGCAGGGGGCGGAGCTTTTTCTTACAAAGCCCCAAAGTTATGGAATAGTCCTCCTATTAATGTTCGGGACTCAGACACAGTCTCAGTGTTTAAGTCTAGGCTAAAAACCTATTTATTTAGCGCAGCATTTTTGTAAATAGATTAGCCTTAGGTAAAGGCGCAGATCTGGGGGACTCATGGACGTAGAGTATTCTGGTGAACTGGTATGTTTAGATGCTGTCCTCCCCACTCTCATTGTTCACTCAGGTTTGTTGACGGTGAGGTGATTGGTTGCTTTACATCTCAGTTCCCCCTCATGTCTGTGTTTCCTTCTGGCTCTCCCTTTTAGTTATGCTGTTATAGTTAGTCCTGCCGGAGTCTCTGCTTGCACTTTGGACTAAATATACATTCACCTATACATGTTGACTGTGACCAGACCTAACTGCCATCTCTCCTTATTTTCTGTTCTCTCCTCTTCTGCTCTCTCCTCTCTCTCTCTCTCTCTCTCTTCTTTCCCTCTCTCTGTATCTCTGCCGAGCTATACATGTCACTCCTGAGTTGCCAGTGATCCAGACCCCTCTGCCCTCTGGAGCCGTCTAACCCATCCTGGAGTCCTGCTTCTGGTTGGAGATCTCGTCGCATGGATGCCCCGTGTGGTCTGCCTGGATTCGTGTGGTGGCTGGGGATGGTTTCCATGAAGACTCTCCTGTCATCGAGTGATGCTCTGGGGACCTGTGACTTCAGTTGTTCGATAACTCAGGACCGGAATCTCCTACAGTCTACCTGAGCCTCCGGGAACAAACTGGACTCATTTTTATTTTTAACACATCTCTTGTTATACTGAACTTCCAGTCTTACACATTATTATGCTGAGCAATTCCTGCTCTCCGTTATCACCCAGATGAGGATGGGTTCCCTGTTGAGTCTGGTTCCTCTCAAGGTTTCTTCCTATTACCATCTCAGGGAGTTTTTCCTTGCCACCGTCGCCCTCGGCTTGCTCATCAGGGACAATCTTGTCATTTTGATTCATATACATTGCATAAAAACTTACTTCTTTTTATTGTGTAAAGCTGCTTTGCGACAATGTCAATTGTTAAAAGCGCTATATAAATAAAATTGACTTGACTTGACTTTCACTCACTGATCAACACGCTCACATATCCATCCACTTACTAATTTAACAATCCATTTACCAACAAATATCACTTAATTTCATCTAAAACCTAGATCCTTCATCATTCCATTTACGCATCTATCCATTGACACATATTTACTCACCCATACATCCACTCATCTATTCATCCTATTCACCCAGATTCATTCAAGCAACAAATCCATTCATCATCCAATCTGTCTACCAATCCTTCCACTCGTCCACCAAATCCACCATCATCCCTCCGTGCCAAACCTTTGTCATAAATCTTTTTATTACTCAAAACCAGTCCATCTATTGATTCATCCATGCATTTTCTTTTTATTTCAAAACAGAGCCCTAAAATCTCTAATTTATCAATACACCAAACTGTCTACCAACAAGCACATCAATTCAACTCATCCATCCATCCAGCAATGCAGCTAATTACACCTCAACTCACACCATTCCTTTATCCATCCTATCAGCAATTCACCTATTCAATTATAGCCATTCATCCATCCATCCATCCATCCATCCATCCATCCATCACACAGATCCATTAATTCACCAATTTATCTACCCGTCCTTTCACTCACCTATACTCCATCCATCTATTCAGTAACCAGTTCATCAATCCATGAATTCACTTAAAACTGTCATTTATCTATTAGTTTCCCAATTCATTTATTTCCCAAATGAATTTGTCAATTTGTCTGTTTATCAATCCACAAATCCAACTGTCAATTAAAACATCCAGCCACCCTTTCAGTGACCAGTCTGAACATTCACACATCCATCCATCACAAATCGACCCGTCCTGTGATCCATTTACCAACATACACCAAAAATCATTTCATATCTTCCATTAACCTGTCCATCAGTCTAGTTATCCATCCATCCATGGAAGCATTTGCTTATTTTCCCATCATTCAGTTGTGACTTCATTAGCATGCTAGCTGTAAACTGTGTGACAGATTTGTTTTCTCCAGTCGAACTCTTGAGTTAAGCCATGGTTAACACACACACACACACACACACACACACACACACACACACACACACACACACACACACACACACACACACACACACACACCTTTACTCAGAACATCCTGACCTTGGCCTCATTCAGTTCTTTCTAAAGCTTTTTTCTCAGCAACGTAACTCAAAATAACGAGCTGTGAGGTTTAGAGGACAAACCCCCGAGAGTCAGTGGGCAGCAAAGTCGGTAAAAAAAGAAAGATATGGAACATTTTACATGTTAAAAAATAAACCGATAGACTGTATAGTGTGAGTATAGTGTGAACTTTGTGTTTTACGGTTCTTAAAGATACTTTGCATACTTGCTGATTTGTTCTGCCAAAAACAAGATTAAACATTGAAATGTTTGGTTTTCATAATAAAAGAAAATAAAAATGTCATCCTGGCATTGAGGTAAATATGTTCTTTCTTTTATAATTGTTTTGGACTTATTTTTAGAATTACTTTGCACTTGATCGTTAAAGATTTCAGTGAAAAGGGAATCGAAAAGGCGTCCGTGTCCTTATCCGTGTCCCGTCAGCTCCATCTGCTGTTCTTTACAGCTCAACTTCTGCTCCAGTCCACAGTTCTGTTTAGACCCGGTTATGAAGTGAAGAAGCATCGAAGGGGCTGTTTTAATAAAGATCTTCAATTCTCCTCAAATGTTATTTAAGTATACAGTCTTAGAAATAATCCAAATGTTCGGCATCTAATTTGTAACCTTTTTGAATAAAGGACCACCCTATGTCAGGGTTCCATATAGGACCTTTATAGAGAAAATTCAATTCAATGTGTCACATACATCTAGGCATTTGTCAGACACCCTTATACAAAGTGGCACACGTTTTTATCTCATTATACATCTGAGCAGTTGAGGGTTAAGGGCCCAACAGGGACAACTTGGTGGTTGTGGGATTTGAACCCCGGGATCTTCTAAACCATAGTCCAAATACCTTAACCACTGAGCTACTCCTGACCTACACAAGCATACATGCAGTGAGATACTTATACGATCAGCTGTGACCTAAAGTTTAAAAAGGAAAATAGAGGATTTAAATAAAGAAATAAAACATGAAATAAGAGAAAATTATACAACTATAGAAAACTTTAACTGGAAAGGCTACAACATGTACAATATTCAAGAACATTTGTTAAATTAATATTTATTTAAGACTCAGTTCTACACCAATCACCAAGTTGACGTGAATAACACTGATTAGAGTGGCCTCGGTCCGGGGGTGTGACATGTTAGGCAGCAAGTGAACTGTTAGGTATCGAAGTTCATGTGCAGGAAGCAGGAAAAACGTTTTACATGGAACCTTTAATGGGTTTCGTAAAAGAAATGTTAAAGATTCTGTGTGGAACCCTGAACCTTAGAGTTCCTCTTAAATAGAGGTCCAAACCTCTTTTTACAAAAACAAAAAACAATGTTAAAGAGTGCATATTTATGCATTGTAAGTGTTCCAGTAATTCAGGGAGTTGTTGGCTATTAAAACAAGAGTTTTATGAATCTACTGTACAAAGCGTTTCCTTAGAACTTGTTCTGAAATGTAAACACTCTACATAGAATCAGTTCCAAAACAACATTTCATTACAAAGCGCCAACAGCAACATTCTTAAACAGGAAATGAGGTCGTGTTTTTGTATTTTTTCTTTTAAATAAAATAAATCATTTATATACTTTTATTATCCATATTTTCTTCGACAGACATTTGAAGTCCTTTCTATAGACCTCGAGCTCCTCATTACAGTAACACAAACACGACATCCGAATGCCACGTCCTCCTCACCTCAGACTCATCACGCCGTCAGGACCGCGTTCTGGCTGCACTCGTCCCGATGACCGATTCTCACATCACAGTCAATTGACATTAAAGATTTCTCTTAGTGTCGTCTTTGTATTCTTACTATACGACATTTTTGCATCGTAAGACTGCAGTCTTAACTTTACGCTCAAACAAAACGGTTCCTCTCAGTTTCTTTAGATGGTTTACAATTGTTGATTTCTTGTCTAAAACAAAAATCCCCTTCAGTCGGATTCTATATAAAACCTTTCTGTTCACACCGAACGCGGCGAGAGCGTCAAAGCGGCCGGAAGTCATTCATTCTCAATGTGAGCCGGCGGCGAGAGCGGCGAAGGGAGTTGAAATCAGCTCGACTTTATGGTAATGAGCTATGACGCGGTTGAGCGGCGACCAATTAAAAGTCGAGGTCCTCCGCTTGAGAGGATCCCGCGGAACGCAGTCCTGTAACTGTTGTTCCGGCGACATTAGTTCCCAAGCGAAATGGAGGAGAGGTTGAGGGTGTGTATTAATTATTAATGTTATTTTAATTAAAGACAAAGTCGAGTAAGTGATTCTAATAATGTTACAATAATAAGAAATATAATATAATAATAAAAAAATATTAAATTAGACTAGCAATTCACAATGAACAGAAGCCACACCATACAAATGCCGTATAATTTGTGTATTTTTACAATACAGTTGTTTCTATCAATCAATTTCTTGTTTTCTTCCACATTTTGGTCTCCACAAGATCAACAAGTTGGTTGAACAAGAAAGGCATTCGGTCCACGTCAAAGCGGCGGCGGCTAGAGAGAAATTTGACGCTCTCGCTGCGTTCGCGCGATTACTGCAGATTAGTGATGTCCTGTTTATCTCCGGTCTGTGAGCTCAAAGTATGCGGAAGAGGGTGGATAGCGCTTTCCTCTGGGTTCTGAATTTTTTTTTTTTTTTTCCGTTAAGCCTTTACTAGTCTCACACACACGTCACTGCACACAACGTTGGAGTCAGAGCACAGACAAGGTTAAAGGCCTAGCTTCAGGCCTCAACAGTGGCAGCTTGGTGGAGCAGGGGCTCGAACCACCGACCTTCTGATTAGTAAATCAGAGCCGTGATCCTCTGAGCCTCCACGGCCCCATTTGCTCCTCCTCTGAGCTTTTTTCCCCCTGTGGATTCTGTTTTTCAGAATTTCCGAAAACAACGGATCACAGCGTTAATGTGGGTGAATAAATACACAGCTAGAGAATTTTTTTTACTTTGGTGTGTGTGTGTGTGTGTGTCTGTGTGAGGCTCGGTTTCTGACTTCTGTCACATGTATCGGTTAAACACAGCGGTAGAGTTAGGGTGCTGAAGCATGCTACAGCGCACCCTAGTGTTTATTTTACTTGGATCGGCGCGCTCCCCATTCTGTGTGTGTGTAGTTTATGAATCCATTGGAGTCGGTGGTGAGAATTCAGTCCTGATTGGTCGACTAGAGTTGAGGTGAAAGACGGAATAAGATAGAAATAGCAGTTTTAATTGTGTGTGTGTCCTTTTTACAATGTTTCAACAGTCAGGTGTAATTGATCAGCTGGCTCTGTTTATTCACATCACGCGGTTTGGATCGGGCTGGTGATGGTTCACATTTATTCACTTTTTTTCTTTTTCTTTACAGCACACACAGCATGTTTTAGAGATTAACATAATCTCCATCGCTTTTAGTTTAAACATAATAAGTTGCTCCTTCTGAAAAAAAAATAAATAAAAAATTGCCTAATTCTGGCATGTTTAAACATGAACAAAGATTTGTTTGATTAGTTGTGTATCGAAGACAAAAGTGACCAGGGAAGTGTTTATAAAGAACTTCTGAAATAAACATGATCAAAAACTTTTTCAGGGTCCTGAACGAACAGTTCAGGTCGAGATGGACTTCCTGACATTCGTAATGCTGAGTTCAAACGTTAATTATTATTATTTGGTTAAAATAAAGCTTCATTTTAGACAAATGATGTACAAAAAAAAAAAAAAAAAAAAAAAAAGATATATTAGCATATCTTATAAAAAATAAATAAAAACATCAGTTTTATTGTGTTTATATTTTTAATCAGGTATTTAAGGTCTTTAAATGTGCGTCTTTATGCTAGAGTTGCGCAATAGGATAATATACAGTATATCAATATCACAATAACTGATAATGCTATATGCTTTTTTTTTTTTTTTAGATATCGCTGGTATTCTCAGATGATCAAACCCTACTTTGAAAAATATATTCGGATGTTCATTTTTGGTGTTGCAAAGAAAGTAAAAGTTTAGTTAAATTCGGATTTTCACATGGCAGTTTGTTATCGTGATGGGTGTTGTATTATATTTAGGTAATTTTAGAGAATTGTTTCAACAAATAAAATAAATGGTATAATTTGCTGTAAAGTAAAAAAAAAAAAATTAGGGACGGTTTTTAAATGTTGGAAAAACAACAACAAAAAAAAACACTGATTCTCCAGGAGCATGTAAACGCAGCACTAGTGTATGAACATTATGGACAGGCAGGGAAAAGATTGAAAAATAGTAATGGTATGGGGGGGGGAGCGTGTTAAAGAAATGTGCACAAACAATTTAACCAGTTCATTTGCATTTCTGCAGCTGTATTTATGAATCACAAAGGGGGAACAGTGTCTGATCATGGACGTGTCGGAGAGGAGCTTCACCCCGATCACATCGCTTCAGCCACGGCGTTGAAATCAAATCAGAACCGGAGCGATGATATTAAACATTTCCGCGGCGCGTAACTTTGATTATTTTCCTGATTCATTCATTCATTCATCACTTCTCCTATTGAATAAGCCGGCTCGTTTGGGTCAGATTTGTTCCTTATTTTGCCAACCAACCAAAAAACAACAAATATTACTGTTTTATATTATCAGTAAAACCACAGTAATAAAAAAAAAAATCCCCTAAAAAGAAATTTTTTTAAGCCTCGTATCTGAAACCCTGAACTGAAACTGATCCTGAACGAGGGTTATATTCTGTTTAAACGACTAATTAATTAAATTTCAGGATTAACTGCTTCATTCAGGAGAGAGATGTCAGTAAACACTTTCCATGAGCAGAATTTACACGCAGAGTTTCTTCATCGTTTAAAAAAATATATTTAAAAAATCTGAGAAGCTTTAGTGGTGCAACAACATCCATTACTCTCACACACACACTCTTCCACACACACACACACCTACACACGTGTGAAATGCTGACGCTTTTTAAAGCTGATGCCGTTACTGCTGGTTTATTTTCTTTTTGTCACAGTCGAGTTTCTGAAGGTAAAAATTAAGGAGAGTGGTGATATCAAGTGTCGACATGTTTAATGGAAAATACACCGCCTGGTGCAAATAAGAACAAAAACAGTCACTATTTTAGAAGGGTCAAAGTATTAGAAAACAACTAAGGAGGATTTGAAATTACCGGAACGGGGTTAAGAACCTTTCGACAGGGTGTGAAAACCCGGAAAGAACCGCGCTGGACCGTCAACATCATGAACAGAGATGAGTTTTTATTCTTCCCTGATGGCACGAACAGATTCCAGGACTCCAGAGTGTGAGAGAGTGGTTCTGGGAACATGACGAGCTCAAGTGTGTGTGTGTGTGTTGATACGTTGCTCTGGATGTATTTTGTCTTTCTTTCTCTCCCAGATGTTGTGATGAACAGATCAAGAGTGATGATGTCATTGATGTCGATGGCGTTTGCGCTTTTTAACAGGCGACATGCCTTTGATTACGCTCATCTCAGTGCTAGGCTGTAAACAGAATCTTTCACAAAATGTTCATTTTTTGTTTTTTCTCATTTTCCTCAACTTGCAACCTGACTTATTTTGAAGTTACAAAAAAAAAAAAAAAATCCTGAGTATAATTTTAAAACACAGTTGTACTGATCGTTTTTTAATTAGAGATCCGATACTTTTGATACTTTTTATTTCATGTAGGAAATAAAAGAAAAATTTATGAGCTCAATCTCAACTGAGATTGTTTATAAACAATTTGAAGGCATTTTTGTCAGGACTGAATTCATGATGTTTATATTTTAATTATATTTACTCTTCCTATAATGTACAGCACTTAAGCTCAGAGGCAGAAAACTGAATAAAAAAAAAGCGATATCCTTTTATGTCCTCTATAGTTTGATCATCAAAATAAAAAATAAACTGGACATTTTTATTTTTACTGATTTAAAAATAAATGTTATTTTAAACATGTTGTTAAATTAATGATATTTGATTGCTTTTAAATCCGACTTTTGTTTTGTATAAACGTCCTGAAACCTTCTTGGTCTAATCTGTGATCTGTAAATGCCCTGTACGAAAGAAAGAAAAAAAAAAGAAAGAAAGAAAGAAAAGAAAGAAAGAAAGAAAAGGTTTCTTCAGTTTCACTCCCACACAATCAATGTGATCGGGGCGACAACTTTCTCCACCTGATTTATTTCACAGCAGCATTTGTGGACAGCTTTATGGGACACGTGAAAATATTTCTCATCCGATCGGACATTACGCGGCGGCGGAACCGTTCCGAACTCTCGCACGGGTCTCTATAGAATTAAGTTTCAAAATATATATACTACTGAGTTTCCAGTGTTTGTTCTTTGTATTCTTCTCTTTGTTCAGGTTTGTTCAAGCTTCGTCTCGTTTCGAGAGAGAGAGAGAGAGAGAGAGATGAAAATCGCAGTCTCTTACGTGACGTACGTTGCATATGTCATCGTTGTCATTGTTCAATCTGGGGTTTTGTTTGTTTGTTCGTTTCTTTCTTTCGTTTGTTCCGGCATCCGCTTTTTGTTCTTCTTTCTCTCTACAATCAAGAAAGTCAAGGCAGGAGAGTAAAGGTTAAAAGGAGCGGGAAGAACGATAAGCTCACGTGACCGGATGATGAAGAGACGGAGAAATAATAAAACCAGAGAAGAAGAACCGGAGCGATGGTTTGTGTTTATCGGTACACCAGGTGAGTGATGGTGCTGGATTTGTAGTTGAGCTGGTGGTTGGGGATGAAGTTGTGGTGCAGACTCTTGCGTGTGCACACGTCGCCCATGTAAAGGTTGGTACACGTGTCGCACGACACCTTGGAACAATTCACGCAGGTGTGCGAGGCTCCGGGTTTGTTGCAGAAGCCGCAGCGCGACGCCCCGGCGCCGGACGATGACGACGCTCCTCCCGCCGAGGCCGGCTTGCTCGCGAACAGCTTGGTGCCGATCATGGGTTTGTCCAGAAGAGGTGAGTGGGAGTGGGAGTGTGAGAGCGGGTGTGTGTGTGTCATAGTGTGGGTGTGTGTGAGAGCGTGAGTATGAGTGTGCGGGTGCGAGCTGGAATAGACCGAAAGCTTCTCCTTGACGGGGACGTAGCCGTCCAGAGGGCGCGAGGAGTTTTTCGGGAAGTCGGGGAAGCCGCAGCAGGGAGCCGGGTCCGAGCCGTGGCACGTCGGGCAGAGGATGGCGTCGCACCTCTGGCAGGAAGAGAGCGTCGGCGAGCTCAGGCCGCAGCCCTGACACTTCAACCCGTGACTCTTGGGCGCGCAGGAATCCCACGAATCCCTGCTGGGCGTCCGGGACGGCGTGTGGCGCCCGCTCATCCCTCGCTCCGTGTACAGGTCGATCTCGTCCAGAGAGGAGAGATGGTAGGCGTACGGGTCGGGCGGTTGGGAGGGGTAATAGTCTCCGACGGGGCGGATTATCTCGTCCTTCAGGTCCTCCTCGGCGTCGACGAACAGCGGTTCTTTGCGGAGGCTGAGTGACGTCTTGAGGACGGGTTTGTTGGCCTGGTGCCAGTGTCCGGCGCCGTCCGTCACGTCTACGGATTTGGAAGGACGCCCGCTGCGCCTCAGATGGGCGCGGTCCAGGTCAGACTGGCGTGCCGACAAGCGCGTGACGTCGTTGCCACAGGAGTTCCTGCGCGCCTCCACGGCCTCCAGCTCGGCCACGCCCCCTCCGCGCTCTCTCAGCAGGCGGCACTCGGCCTGCGCCAGGAGCAGCTCGAACGCCAGCTGGCGGAGGTGATGGCTGCCGGCGCCGACGTACTGATCCCGCATCACGTACTGCAGGTCCTGATCCCGAGAGTAGCCCATGGAGCGCAGGACGCCGCGGAGATCGGACTCGCAGACGGCCGACTGGAGCTGGTAGACGTACGGCCCGGTGAACGTCTGAAAGAGAAGGAAAAAAAATATTTTAAAAAATCTAAATCATTGTCTATGTCTCACGGATCTCTAAGCGACGCCATCTAGTGGCTGATGGAATAACTACAGTATAATACAAATACACCAAAAGAATAACATTCATCATTCTACATATAATGCAGTGTGCTAATGGAAGGATTTGGTTACTAAGCAACAAAAAAAGTCATCCCCAACAATAAGTCGATGAAAAAAATGAAAAATGAAAAAAACCTACCAAATTGTTCAAGTTTCACGGAATAAAAGTATGATGTGTTTATGGCAAAATTTACGGAAGAAGTCTCCAGTTTCACAAGTCAATCTAAAACTATAAAGGTTTTTTTTTTTTTTAGCAATGTGACAGTCACATGATGATAACTACTTTGTGGTTTGTTTTTCATCTTGACCCACACACACAAACGTGTACACACACACACACACACACACACCTTGATGCAGCGGAACTCTTTCTTCCAGGGGAACAGCAGCAGGTTGGTGCAGACAGTCTCCAGCGTGGCGAAGGCGCTCTCCAGCGTGTGCAGGTTCGCGCCCCTCAGCATTCGTAACGAATTCTCTACGATGTCGTAGAACCGGAGCGTGCGAAACCGCTGTGCCGCCTCTGCTTCGCACGCCCCCAGCAGGGCGGTCGCCGTGGAGACGAGGGCCTCTTCCCGGACGTTTCCATGAGCTCCGCCCACTCCTTCTTCCAGACGCTTCTCCAGGAACGCCACGTACCTCCGGAACAAATCGTCTCGAAGCTTGGCATCCATCGCTCGGCCGCAGGTTCTACTTACGCATGTTCATGAGCCCTTATTCTGATTGGCTAAGAGGTAAAGTGAATGCTCGGTTCCACTGGGACGGCAAAGCAACACGACAAAGCGTCCCATCTGTGCATGCTGGACGGGTACGGTGCTCACGGATAAGATCTGAAGCTTGCAGGTTAAAACTGTGAGAAAACGCCTGAGGGATTCGGACAGGAAGTGGTGCCGTAGGATTCGATCGTTTCCCCTTTGTGTGTTTTCGCCATAGCCGTTGTTGACTTCCCCAGACACGTACAGATGTAAAGTTTAATCACGCTGTGTTCTGATTGGTTTATCATGCAGGCGGAAAGCACGCACGCACAAGCCGCGGCCAAACAAATCTGCTGCGTTTACGGAAATGTAGTGCAGGTTACATCGTCGTCTTTGATCTACGCTAAACCTCCCTCCTTACCTTCTTCCTTCCTTCCTATGCTTTAAAATGAATTTTTACATTTTCGCCCGAATAAAGCGAGGAGGTTTAATTCGTCCCGGCGCTGCCTGGAGCTCGCGTCTCACGTCTGCGCCGATCTCGCCGTCTCTTGAGGCCTCGTTATGCCAAACTCCCTGAAGGAAGAGGAACAGGAAGTGGGTGGAGGACCGAGTGTAAAGCTCTCAAGGGTTTCTCAGAAGTTCTTCCCGTTGCAGTGTCTTCCAGGTCAGTGTTCTTGTGTGTGTGTGTGTGTGTGTGTGTGTGTGTGTGTGTGTGTGTGTGTGTGAAGCTCGATGGCTGAAAAGCAAAAAGGCAAAAAGCTGTTAATGAGGAGAAGACAATGTGGGCTGCGGTCTCTCAGGAGCGACACTTACAGCACTTTCGCTATAGCATGTTTATAACAGGCTTATAGAGCTTAATAAGATTTTATATATATATATATATATATATCTTTACTTGCACACAAACTGCCTGATTTTGGAATAATAAAAAAAAAAAAAACTTAAATTATTAAAAAAGATTTAGTCCAAACAGTTTCACAAGGAAATTAGAACTACAATAAATAACATCACAAAATGTTATTGTAAACCAACAACAACAACAATAATAATGGTTACATTTGTAAGATGAAGAAATATTTAGCAAAAAAAAAAAAAAAATAGATATAGATATATATAAAATTTAGAATCACATATAGCAGTACAAGTAAAAAAAATTTACAAAAAAATATCTGGAAGCTGTATGAATGGTTTCCTGTCATTAAAAAAAAAAAAAAAAACCTGTAAAGATCTTTTTACATTAATGCTGCTGTTGCTAGAGTTTATTGTTGCTCAAACTGAAAAAATAATACGTTTAAAATAATAAATTGTAATTGTAAATAATCAATTTTAAATAGTCTTTTCATAATTGTATGATATTTTTAATAATAATAATAATAATAATAATAATAATAATTGTCACTAGATTTTTATTTTTTTATATTTAACACGTGATTTGTTTCATGAAGGTAAGTCTTTGTTTTTATTTTCTGGACTGGGGGTTTGTTTAACTTGCATCTTTAAAATAAAATAACTAAGAATTTATACAATAAATTTGTATTTATATTAAATATAATTTAATTAACAGAATAAATTACATACTTATTAAAATAAAATCAATTACCAAAAAACATATATATATATATATATATATATATATATATATATATATATAAACATTAAATAAAATGATAAGTAAAACCTTTAAAAATATGTTTAATGTATTAGTGAAGTACAGGTAAAAGATGAAGTACAAATCACTTGATTCCAGTCTTTTTTTTTTTCATATAAATAATTATATATACTTTTCCCTCAAAAAAAAAAAAAATCAAATAAATAATTGGCAAGCCTTATTCAGCAAGTTTTAGAATCTTAGAAATTTTATACAAATTTTATATTTTGTTTGAAAACTAAATGGACTTTCATTAATTCACACTTTCAAAATTTTTTTTTTTTTACATTTTCTTATCAACATTTGTTTTTGTTTAATGACTCCTACATTGTCTATAAATTAACCTTTTAAATATTTATTTACATTTTTTAATATCTTAACACTTAAGCACAAGCTTTAAAGAGTTCAGGATCTGCCTTCAGTCAGCTTATAAATAAATTTATTTAAAAATATTAAGTAAGTAAACAAATAGGTAAGTGAATGAATAGGAATATGACATTGTATTGTAATTTATAGCAGTTTTACAAACAGAACTGATTCTTCGGGTTTGACTTGTTTTTGCATACTTGAAGAAAACTGAGTGAATTTATAGAAATTATATATATATATATATATATATAGATATAGATATAGATATAGATATACATGGTTGGATTTTGTTCAACTTTCTTTCCCCGGACACACACACACACGTGCGCGCGCTCACACTTACCCAATACACCTCGGTACAGAGAGATTATTGTGAATGTTTAATCCCAGGGCAGGTTTAATGTTTTATTAATTCCTCTGGTGTTCGAGGCGACAGAGCTTCGTGTCCACAGGGGTTTATTATTATTATTCACAGACTGCAGTGATCGAGATCATTTACACCTTCACTTCTCATAGCTGGTTTTATATCCTCATAAACATCAGGATTATCCATTAAACTCCTCTGGATTTAAATCACAGTTTAAGATTAACTCATAAATAACCCCAAACGTCGTGTTAAACCGACCTGTCTCCCTGTGGCTGTAAAATATTATTAGCATTCCTGATTACTGGATTAGCATGTTATTCTCTTAATATTATTATTGTCATTAAAACGCAATCCTATGCCGTTTGACTCCGTGTTTACAATGTTCTCCTTCGATACATATATTTATATATTTAATTTAATTTACGCAACCTGTTTTATAATGCAGTAAGCTAACACTAGCTTAGCTCCGCAACACCAGGCCCCCTTTGCGCTATCGTCATTTTTCTTCACACCCCTATTCAGAAAAGACTGACACCTAGATGTAGCGCCTCGTTCATCCTGATTGGATAAGACTTTACTAATCCGTGCATGACGGTTCCACTTCAAACCAATCATCGCGTTGTGGGTGGTGCTATCCAGAATTCGGATAGGGGAAAAAAGACCGCTGTAGAGACGCCCAACTCAGTGGCTAGTTAGCTTCGTAGCTAGGAAGCAAACTAGCCAGCTGAAGCATTCTGTATTAAACAGTGATTAGTCAGCTTTCAGTCGGTTAAAGGTGTTATACAGACAAGTTTGAAACATGCATGAAATTAAAGTACAGTTCATTGTTAAGCTTGAAATACGGAGCTGGTGGGATTTTTTTAGACGCCATCAACAAGCTATGAAGCCCTTACCTTTAACGTTCCGACGGAAAACCCCCTTAGGCATCTGCGCATGCGCGAGAATGTCCTCAGCAGCGTTTGCGCAAACGCGGAAGTGTTAAACCTTATTATTTAAAACACGTCAAGGCGGCCGCCATTTTGGAAAGGTCTGCTAGTATACTGTAATATATTAAACTATGTTCAAGAATTGTACAAGTTATTGAAACCTGAACATTTACTATAATTAAAACAGGGCTCTTCGACTTCACTCATTGAGGGCCAGTGCCCAGCATAGTTTGTAACACACACACATACACACACTGCTAACTGACATACTGTGTTTGAGCAGAACAATCAACAAACTGTGATGTCAAAATTTATTTTTCCAATTTGGCCACCCAAGTATTTTAGCCCACCCTTATATAATATATATTGCCCACCCAAAACATCTGTCTGGGAGAAGGATGCCATCCGTGATCGATTTAGCTAACAGTTCCCTCTCACAAAATTGTCGAAAAAAATGCACTTATTATTATAACTGTGATTATTATTGGTCACAGGAACAACCGGAAACAGTAATAAAAATATGTGATATTATGAATATGTGTTATTTCTTTGCATTTCATTGATTTATTTTTGTTGTTTTTTTTATTGTTGTTGCGCAGTTTGTGCAGTTGGTTAAAATGAACTTAAATTCAGTTTATGATATTGGCTAGGTTGTGCTGAAAAAAAAAATGAATATATGTCACTCTGTATTGCACAATCTTTTTCACACACACACACACACACACACACACACACACACATTTTATTCATATATCTAATGTAAATGTGATAATAGTACACCTCTCTTTCTTTTATTCTTCTGTCCTCTGGGTACTCCAGTTTTCTCCTACGTCCAAAGACATGCAGATTAGGCTAATTGGGGTTCCCAAATTGCCCGTAGAGTGTAAATAAGTGTGTGTCCTGTGATGGATTGTACCCAAACCTGTGCCCTATGTACATCTGTCCAGTCAGATCACAACATCACGCAAAACTGTCTGGACAGAATTTACTGAAACTTCTGCAGTCCTTAGATCTCTGCCTGAAGTTTAACCTGCACCATATGTGAAATCAAAGTGTTGAGTAAAACGAAATTATGAACAGTTATGTGTGGGATTTAATAACCTTAAAATACTTATCTAATTAAACTTTAAAATAAGCCACTAATGCGCTACTGTCTCAATGTAAACAAACACTTGCACCAATAGATATTAATTAGAAAAGATAAAGTGAATATTTTGACTGGGATTAGTTCATATTTTCACTTTGGCTGAAATAACAGCGCTGAAGTGGTATAAGTGAATTTTAACACGCTGGAGTCGTATTAAGACAAAACTTCATCTTTATCCGATCTACTTTTCCCATTTCTCATCTGTGATTCACTCTCCGATTACCGAACAGTACAACTTAGTGTAAACAAGGCGTCAGATACTCAACCTTACAGAATGTGGTTTCTGTGTATTAATAAGTTAGACAGAGAGTTCTGCTCTTTCACCGTTAATGACGCATACTAACGCTAGTCAACCACGCGCGAGGGCGAGATCGGACAGCCCCGTCTGACTCCTCATTCTAAAACGAACCTCTTCGCGGTAACAGACTGTAGTATGACAGAGCTGTTCATGTCATTATAGAATATGCTGACTTTATTAATAAACATCTCAGCAAAACCAAAAAGTTTAAGAGACTTCAATTGTTCAGTTGTGTCAAATGCTTTGAAAAACATAAATAGAGTCAACATTAAATAAATATGATCTAGAACGAGGCTAATATTTTTACTGATATGACGTCCTTTCACAAAGCCTGGCTGAGCTTCTCCAATCACAGAATCAAGTGCTTTGTTAAAGTCTACTGGCAAAAACCAAAACTAGGATTTTATAATCGATATTTAAAAGTGTGACTGGATGCCAGTTTTCAGTCAGTGAGAGATGATTGTCTGACTTTGGGATTAAACTAATGGCACCCTGCTTCATCTCTCTTTCACTGATGATGATGAACAGCGGCGCTTTAATCACGCATCCCAAAAATTAGCTGGTAGCATTCAGAAGAGCCATCATTATGACGTAACTCCCTTTCCAAGATGACGGAACAGACGGGTGACGTAAGCACTACGTCACAAAACAGGAAGAGCGCAGTGAAGTTCTTGGTTCGCCGAGCAGGTGAGCTAGTCCGGCTAACACGGGTGTGTGTTTTTTTATAGACTTTACTTGTTAACACGTCTTCAAAGTGTTACTTTGGACGTCGTGGAATGCGGTCGTGACATTCCCCGTGTGTTTTACAGCGATTAGCGCGTCGCTTTCCGTTGTATTTGGGTTATTTCAGTGAGTAAGTAAACGAAGCTTTTTAGCTGAGGAGCTAACGCACGAGATAAAAGTCTCTCGAGCTGCGTGGAAATAAGATTAAAGTGAGAAAATAAACAGCGACAGTTCGATCTGGTTTGTGAACAGGTTTTCTAGGGACGTCATGGCGATGTTGGGGAGCTTTAGTGGAGCCCAGAGGAGCGCTAAAAGCCTCGGTGCCGGAGGAGACCGGGACCTGACCGAGTTCGTCTGTCCGGTCTGTCTCGAGATATTCGACTCACCGGTGATCACAGAGTGTGGACACACGTAAGTCTGAGTGTAAAACATCTTCAGTTCGGGTTCTGCTTTTTTTTTTTTTTTTTACTTTAAAGCTCTACAGTCTGTGAGTCAGCACAGTCTAAACAGATTCATTCTGCCATGATTCACACCTGCCTGTAAAGAGTCGACTCTGATGATTCGAATCCAATGATTCAATTGTGGATTCGAATCCTCGCCGTCATTCCCGGCTCGGATCTATCAAGGAAAATAAATACACTTCAGTTTCGTCAATGCGTGTCGGCTTCTTTTCCCCGCTTGCTTGCTTGTGTTTACAAATTAATTATTTTAAATCTTGTCATTACAATTACGAGACTTTTGCGGAGTCGACTCACTGTATCGGGAATCGACTCACAAGCTGTCCGGAATGTTTCCTAATTTAATCCTTGGTCTTGTGATCAGAGATTAAGGGATATTTTCATTTTTTTATTTTCAGTTTGTATTTTAGCTTTATAATATCATGATGTTAGTATCTTAGCTTTATAATAATAATAATAATAATAATAATACATTATACATTTTGGAATAACAACAAGAGCACTTTCAGTTTTGTTTTCCCTTGAAGTCAGGTCGTCCCTCCTCCTGAGATCAGAAGGTTGTCAGGTGGAGCAGATGTTTTCACACGCACACACACACTATCCTGATTATCTAATGCATTTCTTAAAGTTTTTAAATCTGTATTATGTATAAATACTAAAGTTTCCAAACTGAACAGCATTATTTGCTAGTGTTCCTTATTCCTTGTCCTGTAAGATGGTTTAGATTTTGTGTGTGTGTGTGTTTGTGAACATCTTCTCCACCTAACAACCTTCTGATCTCAGGAGGAGGGACGACCTGACACACATTGTGTGCGTCCGAAGAAGTAGTTTGCTCTGGTCCCATCCCAATGAGACGTGGCGACCTAGCTTACAGCAGGTTATGGTCGCTGAACCGCTGGATGTCCAGGTGGTGCTCCGAAAACAACGTGGGCTACATAGACCTTTGAGGGCAAAACTGGCCTGTTAGGGCGGGACGGTGTCCATCCCACTCGGGAAGGTGCTGCTCTCATTTCTTGCAGTATAGCACATAGTCTCAGAAGAGGCCTAGTTAATCGGTGACAATCCAGAGCCCAGGCCAGGGAGCAGACAGACAGGCTAAACCAACCTAGCTGCATAGAGTCGTCACTCAGACTCATATTGAGACTGTCTGTTCCCCGAGCTAAACATAAATTTAGAATGACTCAGAAAGTCTGTTTTAGTAATTTAATTAACATAGATACCACAAACTCAGATCACACTGAATGCGCAGCCGGCACCTCTGATCTGAAGCTAGGACTGTTAAATATTAGATCTCTCGCATCTAAAGCAGTTATTGTTAATGAAACTATCACAGATCAGGAGTTTGATATATTATGTTTAACAGAAACCTGGATTAAACAGGACGAGTATGTAGCTCTAAATGAAGCTAGTCCTCCTGGATACAGCTACATACACCAGCCTCGGCTAACTGGTAGAGGAGGAGGAGTCGCAGTTATTTATAACGATAATCTGTCTCTCGTACAAAAACACAGTTTTAAATCTAATGCATTTGAAGTTCTCTATAGTAACATAAAGTCAGCTCAGTCGATCCCGCTAATCATCATTTACAGACCCCCAGGGCCGTACTCGGAGTTTCTCTGCGAATTTGCAGATTTCCTCTCAAACCTTGTTGTTTCTGTAGACAAAGCGTTAATTGCTGGAGACTTTAATATTCATTTTGAGAATCCAGAAGACCCTCTGAGAACAGCATTCTTGTCCATACTGGACTCAGTAGGAGTAAATCAGTGTGTAGTAGGACCCACTCATAAAGCAGGTCACACTTTAGATTTAATACAGTGGAACCTCGGATTGCGAGTAATGTGGTTTACGAGTGTTCCGCAAACCGAGCAAAGATTTTTAATAATTTTTTTATTCGGAAACCGAGCAAGTATTAGTTTACGAGCGCAGAGTATCATGCTTCACACATGCGACTCTTATTTTGACACCGAGCGTCACTCTCTCATCTCTTTTTGTTAAAGGTAAAGTGCGGATTAATTTGTTTTATTTTCATTTTATAGATTGTACTAATTATTTTTATGTATTTATTTTTGGGGGCTGTGGAACGAATAATTTGAGTTTTCATTATTTCTTATGGGAAATTATGATTTGGTTTAAGAGTGTTTTGGAATACGAGCCCACTTCCGGAACGAATTATGCTCGTAATCCAAGGTTCCACTGTATTATCCTTCGGACTAAGTATAGGAAATATAATCACAATTCCACAGTCTGAAGTTATCTCAGATCACTACCTTGTCTCGATTAAAGCGCGTCATAGTAATAATGTACACACAGCACCGCGTTACCGCCTTAAACACACATTTACATCAAATACCGCACAGAGCTTTATCAATAATCTTCCAGAATTATCAACTTTGATTGGATCGCCATCTGACTTCACAGAACTCGAACAGGCGAATGAATATCTAGAGTCAGCACTTCGTTATAGCTTAGATAATGTAGCTCCAGTTAAAAGGAAAATGATTAGAGATAAGAAACTCGCTCCTTGGTATAATGACCACATGCTTTAAAACAAACCGCTCGAAAATTTGAACGTAAATGGCGCCAAACTAAATTGTTAGTATTCAAAATAGCTTGGAAGGAGAGCATCCTGAACTATAAAAAAGCTCTCAGTGATGCTAGATCAACGCATCTCTCCACTCTTATAGAAAATAACAAAAACAACCCGATTGATCATAGTATTCTCCTTCACAGATTAGAAAAGGTAGTAGGAATTAAGGGAACTGCCCTCTTGTGGCTCAGATCCTATTTGACTGATCGTTATCAGTTTGTAGATTTAGATGGTGACCATTCCTCATGTTCTCAAGTGGAGTTTGGTGTTCCACAGGGCTCAGTTTTAGGCCCACTGCTTTTTTCCCTTTACATGCTTCCTCTGGGCAACATAATTCGTAGACATGGTATTAGTTTTCATTGTTATGCTGATGACACACAATTATATGTCTCAGCAAAACCAGATGAGAAAAAACAGTTTGCTAAAATTGAGCAGTGTGTGCAGGACATAAGAGATTGGATGTTAATTAATTTTCTTCTGCTTAATCCTGATAAGACAGAAGTTCTGGTCATAGGACCACAAGTAGCTAGAAGTAAGCTTTCTGATCACACTGTAACTTTAGATGGCTTTTCTGTTCCATCAAGTGCAACAGTAAAAGACCTCGGTGTGATTATAGTTTCCAGCCTTTCGTTTGAAGCTCATGTAGATAATATCACCAGGATAGCTTTCTTTCACCTTAGAAATATTGCCAAGATAAGAAACATATTGCCACTAAATGATGCACAAAAACTAGTTCATGCTTTTATCACCTCTAGGTTGGACTATTGTAACGCCTTACTGTCTGGTTGTTCAACTAGGTGTATAAACAAGCTTCAGTTAGTACAGAATGCAGCAGCGAGAGTCCTCACTAGAACCAGAAGATACGAGCACATCACCCCTATCTTATCTACACTGCATTGGCTCCCTGTGAAATTTCACATCGATTTTAAGATACTACTTCTGACATTTAAAGCACTAAAAGGTCTCGCGCCACAGTATCTGAGTGAACTGCTAGTGTCTTACGATCCGCCACGCCTACTTCCATCAAAGGATGCAGGCTGCCTGTCAGTACCACGTATTATTAAAACTACAGCAGGGGGCAGATTCGTACGGTGGCTGGGGATGGTTTCCATGAAGACTGTCCTATCATCGATTGATGCTCTGGGGACCTGTGACTTCAGTTGTTCGATAGCTCAGGACTGGAATCTTCTACAGTCTACCTGAGCCTCCAGGAACAAACTGGACTCCTTTTAATTTTAATTTTAAACACATCTCCTGTTATACTGAACTTCCAGTACACATTATTATTCTGATCAATCCCTGCTATCCGTTATCACCCAGATGAGGATGGGTTCCCTGTTGAGTCTGGTTCCTCTCAAGGTTTCTTCCTATTACCATCTCAGGGAGTTTTTCCTTGCCACCGTCACCCTCGGCTCGCTCATCAGGGACAATCTTATCATTTTGATTCATACACATTGCATACAAACTTACTTCTTTTATTGTGTAAAGCTGCTTTGCGACAATGTCAATTGTTAAAAGCGCTATATAAATAAAATTGACTTGACTTGACTTTTCTCACTGCATTTTCTGCCCGGTGTGTTCAGGTTCTGCCACTGTTGCCTTCAGGAGTGTTTGCGACCCAAGAAGCCAGTGTGTGCCGTGTGTAGAGCCGCTCTAAACCACTGGGACAAAGCTCACAACCTGGAGGATTTAATCCACAATACAGCCAAACCATGCAAGGGCTGTGGGCAAGCGGTGTGTGTGTGTGTGTTTCTATTTTAAGAAGTAATTTTACCTAGAAGCCAAACACTGCTGCGGGTGACCTAAATAAACAGTGTCAACAATTACTGCATCCTGGTAAACAAATCACTGTAACCCATTAACCTACTTATTGTAACCCAGTAAACAATTACTGTAAAACCTAAGCACAGCAACTAAACCCCGGTAGGTAAATTAATGTAACCCAGTAAACAAATAGAGGATACACGCGGCTGCACCCACGCACATGGGGTGTGAGGAACGCCTGAGACACACTCACAGTATGACCTAAAGGCTGATGATGGCGCTGCCTACTATTACATGACACGCCTGTGATGGAACTACCTGTGCAAACACCAGCGCCACAAACTGAATTTCTGTTTTGTATATATAGTCCATTAACGCAACACCCTCACCCAGTAAATACACAAGCAGGTGAACTGAACACCGGACCCAGTTAATTAAACACCATATTTAAATAACTAAACATGACATAAGTAAACACCCAGGAGCTAAACGCTGTAATCCAATAAGTAAACACTACACCATTATCTAACTAACCGCTGTAACCCAGTAGCTGAACACCACAACCCCGTAACTATAGTCTGTAACACCTCAGTTAAATACCGTTCTGTATTTATTTATTTATTTTCTCTCTCTCTCGCTCCTGTTGCAGGTTGTGTTGTCGGAGATGAGAGCGCACATGGGAAGCTGCTCTAAATATCAGGAGTACATCCAGGAAGGGCTGAATAAGATCACACGCACTCAGCCTGATGCAGTCAAGTGAGAGCCGGAGTGTATGTGTGTGTGTGTGTGTGTGTGTGTGTGTGTGTGTTGATTTACAGGATTCGAACATGCTCCATGTTTAATAACCGGTTCCTGTCTCCTTTGCGCTCCCTCAGCTCCGTGCCTAACCGCTACACCTTCACCTGCCCCTACTGCCACAGCGCCAACTTCGACCAGGACGGCCTGGTGGAGCACTGCAACGCCCAGCACGCCCGCGACCCGTGCCCAGTGGTGAGTGAGTAGAGCGGGAAAAGCAGTCGGTACCCGAATGTGAATTACGAGTCGGAATTCCGATAGTGGGAGAGACGGCATATTTTCCGCTTTCTTGCTTTCATGCTAAACGCTAGCACTGCCGGTAGGGGGCGTGGCCTAAAGTGTGAAGATGAGAGGAGCAGGTGATGATGTCCATGATTCAGTCAAAATGTTTAATCGTAAATCTGTCTTGGATTCAGCGCAATTATGTCAGGATGTGTCTTATGCAAAAGTTTAGGCACCCCTTGATAAATAACTAATAATTTTTTTTATTGAAATGATGTTAAACACAGTCTCTCTCGGAAATGGAAAAAAATGCACAATGTTTTTAGCAAACATTGGTGCATGGTTACTTCTTGTGCCATAAATTGAATGATTGAGTGAACAATGATTAACAAATATTATCGTGGCACTGTGCAAAAGTTTGGGCACCCTACATAATCAGTACTTAGTAACACCTCCTATGGCAGATATCACAGCTTGCAAACACTTTTTTATTAGCTTTTTTGTCACTTTTTATTATCTTATTAGCTTTGGAATTGGCATTTACCATGCATCAGATCTAACGAGCTGATTAAGGTCTGAAACCTTGTGAAAAGAATCTGAGGCTTTGGAACTCTTAGGGAGCCCACATTTTTGCATTTATACTGTGTGTGTATGTATATATATATATATATATATATATATATATATATATATATATAAATTTATTTATTTTTTTTGGTCAATTTATTTATTTTTAAAGGAGGATGTGGTACTCATGGTTCTGTGTGCGCGTGTGTGTGTGTCACTGCAGGTATGTCCGATCTGCGCCTCCATGCCATGGGGAGATCCGTCTTACAAGAGCTCAGACTTCTTTCAGCATCTCCGGATAAGACACACTTTTTCCTACGACACATATGTGGTTAGTGTGATGAGACTCACAACACACTCACACACACACACACACACACACATCAGACAGGTTTCAGACAGCGTTCAGGTCTCTTGGTATGAGAATTTCCTGGCACGCGGTGACTCCGCGGTTCGGCATGTGTACAGGGAGTCACAGGACCGGTTCTGGAGCAGGTTTGTGCTGTTTCAGGGACGCGACCCAAATACTCACGCTTTTACTCTCATAATATCAGGGGTTAGACTTTAAAATAAGAACGTCAGGGAAGTAGAAATTTTTTTTATTTTTTATTTCACACACACACACATGCAGAGTTTGATTCTTTAGAAGCCTTTGTTGGCTCTGTGCTGCTCGGCGACAGTGAAGCGCTCGAGTTTATTTTATCAAGTTTGTTTTCACTTTAGAGTCGACGACAGACAGATAAATCACAGCCTGAGCACAGAAACCCCATCTCACGTTCACTCGTACACGTGTCTGTGGGGGGGCGTGGGTTCTATCAGATCTGCCTGATGTCTCCATTACTCTCACACACACACACACACACACAGACACACAGACACACACACACACACACACACACACACACACACACACACACACACACAGAGCGAGCATCTGTTTTGAAATCCCACTTATGTGTGGAGTTTAGTGATGCAACAGCACACACACACACGACTTCCTGTCTGAATCTCACGTCCTCCAGCACCTCACTGCTCCGGGTTTCATGTCAGATTTTGTGACCGACACGCCCTCTGAGGAACTGTGAAGCTTCTGCAGGAGGTGTGTGTGTATGGATGTGTGCGCACGTATTGTGTTCAAACTAAACTTTCATCTAATGCGGTAGCATGCAAAAGTTTTTGCACCCCTCCAATGAAAAGAAGAGATCAAGCAGTTCGAAAAGATGCGGTCGGCTGGGTCATGTGGTTCGGAGGAAACACGTGCTAGTCTTCGGCCCTCCCGACTGAGAGGTAGTGTAGCTTTAATTGGAGCCCCCCTAGTGGTGGGGAGGAATTGGACACGACTAAATCTGAAAAAGAAAAAAAAAAGAAAGAAAATGTAGAGCCCTCAGAACCTACAAATGAAGGAACCTGTAAGTATCCAGGTTAAGTGCATATGTGTTAACTGGATAAGTATGTGAAAAGGTTCTCACCTCATTAAAAGGTTCTACATGGAATTCTTTTAGGGACAAACCTTGCTTTCACATTATCTGTCTGAAGTGACTCAATTCTGATTTTTTTTTTATTATTAGGGCCGTCTGAACATACAAATCAGATCTTTTTTTCCGCTTGTGTTCGTGGTCATGTGACTGGAATGAGAATGGACAGATCAAAGTACATGTGACTTTCTTTGCTAAAACTGTTAAAGTGTGGCGTCTTACCCCCCCTCGCCGTCCTCCAGAGCAGAACCCCACAGGTTTTTACGTGAGCAGAGACGTATCGTTGTGCGCGTACGCGCCGTTTCAGGGGACAGATGCGTCCACATTCAGAGTCAGATAAAAATCACGTATAGTAGTTATGAAAGTGAACGACATGCGAATCCGATCCCTCCTGGCGAGAGTTCTGTTTCAGGTTCCTGTGGAGAGAAAGGAGAACTGAACTACAGGAACCTTCAGGATAAGAGGAAAGTGCACAAGGAAGTGACGTTACAGATGCTCGAAGCACGTGTAGTTTCAACGGATGGACTTAGAGGGTGGGGCCTGGTGGGCGGAGGCACAAGTCGGAGATTAATGATGACATCACTGTGAAACCTTTACTAACACTATTAATCTAATAAAAAACATATAACTTGTATTAAAACTACAAACAAATAAGTGAATAAATGTTTGTCCTCTTCACAGAATAATTCCACCTTGGAATACTCCACAAAGGAATAGTCCAAAAATATTGGCTCCCTTGGTTTTAATTAAAATAGACAATGATTGCTTTTCATTTGTTTAACCTTGCAAGATGTATGTTTTTTTTTTTTTTTTTTTTGTTAAAGAGAAATCTGCATTTAAGAATGTATTTAAAAGATTTTAGGAAGTAAAATGTAAATTAATATACAAAACAACAACAAAGATGATACACATTGAGACAGCAATTATAATTATTAAGATGACTTTCAGATTTTTTTCTTTTCTGTTTAAAATACAAAAATGATCGATTATCTGTAATGGATTATGGTTCTGGATTTTCACTTGTACTGCAAGAAAACGTTTGTGCAAATCTTATTCCAGGCCTCAGCACCCTGTAAGGTTCTAGATTAAGAAATCGTAAACCTGTGAGTTGGACAGTTGTTGCTACTCGCTCACTTTGCCGATGTTTCTTATTTCTAGCCTCTGTGTTTCGTTGCCGTTTCAGGATTACGGTGTAGACGAGGACGCGATGATGCAGGAGGCCATCCAGCGCTCTCTTATGGATAACTGAGGGTTCTTCGGAGAACGGGAGAACACGTCATGTCTGTGGTTTAGAGCACAACTCGCATAATCACTGAGCTCCAGGGTTTAACCAACATGTTATATCTGAAGTGCTTTCTTTTAGTTTTAATCTCTTTAACCAAAGTCGTGTGTGTGTGTGTGTGTGTGTGTGTGCCAGAGCACAGCTTTATTACAACACTTATTAATTACAAGAAATAAATTGCACACTGTGTGAGTACCACGTTTTAAAGATCAGAGATAAAGTCGGGTACGGGGGACGCTAACGTTTAAACTGACAAACGTCTTTGTTTACTCGTTAATTAAAGTGTATTTCAGTGCCTTTCAGGTTTTATTTCCAGGTTTTTATACTCCCAGCTCTTGCTTTACATCGTTATGTATACAAATTATTATTATTATTATTATTATTGTTGTTATTATCATTAGCATAGCTTAAGAACCTGAAGAGATCACACAGCTGAGGTGCTGGATTATTTACACTCTGTAGTATATATCAAGAAATGATGGCTCTTTAATAAAACAAACAAACAAAAAAAGAAAATAAAAGTAAAAAAAAAATTGACTTGAGCATTGATTGTTTTGGTTTATTTTGCTGTAATGTAATGCGCTTCATGTGCAGCAGGGGGCAGTCTTGCTCTATCATCAGTCCTCTATCAACAATTTTTTGGATGCAATGTGATTATATTCGTGTTTCAATTTTTTACAACATGACGCTAATTTCATTATATGATTTATGATATCATGATTTTTTGTTTGTTTGTAAATATAATTTTTTTTTATCAAAATCTTGTTTTTCACTTTTTCTCTACATTTTTTTTTCTTTTCTTTTTTTTTTACATTCGAATTTGTGCAAAGTCTGGACTCTAGATTAGAAAATAAACATCGTTGTTAGTAAGCCTCGGCTTTATAAAGTTATATAAATAAAGCTTCTATTTAAAAATATATATTCAATTAGATTTGAAAAAGGAAAATCAGCATTATTATTAAGTTCAATCTCACAACCTGGATTTGATAAGATTCTGTCTATCAGCCAATCATCATCCAGGATGAAGACACACCTCGGCCCTGCATCAGCCAATCAAAATCCAGCCAACACATTTAATAATAAAAAAGAAAATTAAATATGAATCAATTATATGATTTTAAATCAAACACACGAGATGTTCAAGTTAAACCAGGACTTTTGATTGTACAGGATAACAGAACAGTTCTGAGAGTAAAAACTCCCTTTATTTCTCTGTATAATCCCCTGATACACTTCCAGTGTCTCACTAGTGCTTGAACACCATTAAGGGAGGAAGTTTTTTTTTCAGTATGCTGGAGCTATAATCAGTCTGTCTTTCTGATTTACATCTGAAACGCCGGCCTCCCAGGAACTCCTTTAATGGTTCTAACAATTGTAATTGTCCTGGAGCGAGGTCAGGACTGTATCAGGGGCGTGGCAATAACTCCCAGCCGAGTTCCCGTAATGTGTGAGTGGTGATGGTAAATGAGTGTGTGTACAGTTCACACAGACGGATTCGTCTCTGCCGCAAATCCGTCATGTCGATTTTCAAGGATCAGGTGTTCCATTTAATGACCTTTAAAACATTTGAAACCGTTAAATATTTTACTGATTAATATATTTTGCTGGTCTCATCACCGTACTGTGCTTAATGTCTTAAAGTTCATCACAGGTCCTGGTTTGACTCGAACGTCCATTGTAATTATTTCTTTTTATTTCAATTCGAGTATTAAGGGATAATATATTTAAACCAGTATACAATAAGTATAAGATCAGTAATTAATCATTGCTTATTGAAAAATATACATTTTTAAAAGGTGACCAAAAAAAAAAAAAAATCAAAACAGATTTTCTTCTGTTCAGAAAATATTTTAATGTTTATTTTGTTATAAATCCTTAAACTGAAGATACAAATAAATGTCCTGGAATCAAATATATAAATGTATATATTATATACTGTATAACAAATTTATTGAAAGCAAAAGCCTTTCCAAATAATGGAATAAAATGTTTTATAAAAATAAGTAATTAATTAAAGCAAAGAAAATGAATAAGTGGGTTGTGGATTAGATCATAGATATCTTCCACTAATCATGAGCTCTTTTATGGATGATGATGATGATGATGATGAGTTTATCATCTCTATACAAAACTGTAGTATTTAATTCTTGCTCTCTCTCACACACACACACGCACACACTGATTTTCTATCTCGTGTTCTGAATCTACTCTGTGATTAGATTTTTTTATCTTCTCACTCCTCGTCCTGTCTCTTTATCAATTTATCATTTTTTCCTCCTTTCTCCCTCTCTGTCTCTCTCTGTCTCTCTCTCTGTCTCTCTCTGTGTCTCTCTCTGTCTCTCTCTGTGTCTCTCTCTGTCTCCCTCTCTGTCTCTCTCTCTCTCTCTCTCTCTGTCTCTCTCTGTCTCTCTCTGTGTCTCTCTCTGTCTCTCTCTGTGTCTCTCTCTGTCTCCCTCTCTGTCTCTCTCTCTCTCTCTGTCTCTCTCTCTCTCTCTCTGTCTCTCTCTGTCTCTCTCTGTGTCTCTCTCTGTCTCTCTCTGTGTCTCTCTCTGTCTCTCTCTGTCTCTCTCTCTCTGTCTGTCTCTCTCTCTCTCTCTCTCTCTCTGTCTCTCTCTCTGTCTCTCTCTGTGTCTCTCTCTGTCTCCCTCTCTGTCTCTCTCTGTCTCTCTCTCTGTCTCTCTCTGTGTCTCTCTCTGTCTCCCTCTCTGTCTCTCTCTCTCTCTCTCTCTCTGTCTCTCTCTGTCTCTCTCTCTCTGTCTGTCTCTCTCTCTGTCTCCCCCTCTCTCTCCGTCTCATTGTGTCATTTTCTCTTCTTTTCTCACTCCAGCTTGTCACATGTGATGTCTAAAAGCGCAAAATCCTGATTAATTATTTACACACAACTCAAGTGATTTATATGTCTGTGTGTGTGTGTGTGTGTGTGTGTGTGTGTGATGTCGAGAGTGAAGTTCGGGGAACGGACGCGTGTTTGAGGTGTTTCAACACACACACACACACACACACACACACACACACACACACACACACACAGAAGAGCCATGCTCTGCGTTCTTTTAGTAAGTTGGTTTTCATGACATACTGTATGTACATTGTGAATGCGTAATGCAAAAGTTTGTGCTCCCCTATCAGAAAAAGAAAAGGAGACGTACCGCTTCGAGTTCTCATCACTGCTCCTGAGGGCGGAGTCACATGGTCTGCTCTTAAAGATACTCATGATACCTCATGTTCACAGGCTCAGTGTAACTGATGGCACAAACTGATAAGGCTATACACTACCAGTCACAAGTTTGTACACCCCTTCTAACTCCACGCTCGTTCCTGATGTTTATTTCTCTCTACACTGTAAAACAACACTGAAGGTGTTTATCTTCATGAGAGACAGTTTCATCATGGAGCTCGATGGGGTTTACAAACGCACTCGACACACAATACTGTTCCTGTGAGAAACTGATCCAGAACAGCCGACCTTCATGTCTTATAATAACACCTGACTGCTGTTGCTGTTTCTTAATTACCGACTGCTATGTGTCTTATTTCATTGCTAAAAAAAAAAAAAAAAAAGAATCCGGTATTGTTCTAGAATGTAGAAAATAAATCACAAAAAAAAAAAAAAAACTTTTGTCAAACCTTTGACTGGTACAGTACAGTATGTGTGAAATCCCTGAGTAAATATATTCAAGCAGTATTTAGATGTATTATTTCACTATTTTCCTAAAAAAAAAAAATCATAATATTTAATTTCATAATCTTGCAGTAAGATGTTATTAATCCCTTGTTGAACCATAAACTATATCGATGTTCTTACTCCAGGACATGTCAGTAGTTCTATAGTTATTATCTCATTCTTTTGGGTGAAGAAAAAAAAACAGGCCGTTAACCAAAATAACGCCTGACTGAATCCTCCTGTTATTTTATACTAACAGCACGACTCCGCAGCCGTTCTTAACATCATCGTTTCTATGGTAACACCTCGTTAAGGTGGAGGACGCGCTTCATAAACTGAGACTAAAAACAAACAGATTAAATTTTTTTTAATGATGTTTAAGGAATAAAAAATGTCAAAGGCTGTTTTGAGATGTTTATTTGACATTTATGGAAGGAGTCTCCAGTACCAGTGTGAGTGATTTGCAAAACCTTCCCAATACGGCGATGTGTTAAGGGCTGAGGGGTTTTATTGGGGAAAGGACAAGCTGAGAGAGAGAGAGAAAAGAAAGGAGAGAAGAAAGTCTGGTGAGGAAAGTATTGGTCATTATTGCTATAATATAAAAGTAATAAAAAATTTAACTTGTTATTTGTAATGTTCTCCAAATTAATAAAATGATGTCATCATGAGCAGATTGATGTGTATAGCGCCACCAGCTTGTCATGTTACGCATAACCTCGTCCGTCCTGAAGTTACAACGTTACCCCTGGAACTGGAGACTCCTTCCATAAAAGTGAGAAAAAAGTCATCGTTTCATTATTTACACATGATAACACCAGCATTAATGTAGACCTGCACTAGCCGCTGTTATACACAATCAATCAACACCTTCTGACCAATCAGGAGACAGAACTCAACAACGTAAATTAAAAAGGAAATCTTCCCTCTGTCTCACCAGCCGGCCTCCAAGCCTCGTTCAACTCTAACTGTCTCCAACTTTCTTCATGTGTTTCTTTCTTTTCTTTCTTCTTCCCTGATCTTTTTTAAATTTTATGTTTTGTCTTTTCTTTTTTTTTCTTTTTTGCTCCTGGCAGCGCAGAAAGCTGGTTCGATGTTAAAGCAGCGCTGCGGCGCTCGCAGGCAGGAAGGAAGGAAGCATGGACGTCTCCTTCTTCTTCTTCCTCTTTATGTCAGAGACAGGAGTACAGCAGGAAAGAGAACATACTGAATAAAAATTTGATAAAGTTCTTCATGTGCGCTCTTTGATGCCGGGATTAGAAAGCACGCCGAGTCTTGGGGCTGTGGGAAGGAGGTAATTATCGCTACACGACCCTGCAGGGGAAAAAAAAAAAAAAAAAAAAAGCTTCAGGAGGCGGCTGCGTTTCACTCGTGTCACCATCAGACTCCGGTTTATCCTCCTCTTATTCACATCTCTCATCTGAATCCCATCTGAAGGAACCTGCACCTGATGGAGGACGAGGAGACGAGTGATTTGTCTGGTTATACTTTAACACTGAAACACGAAATCAAATGAAGAAGATGAAAGAAAGTTCACTTAATGAGTTGCCAGTTAATTAGGTACAGGTTTTTTTTGTACAATCTGTCAAGTTCTAGGTGTCGACAGTGTGTGTGTGTGTGTGTGTGTGTGTGTGTGTGTGTGTGTGTGTGTGTGTGTGTGTTTTGTGGTACAGGGTTCATATAGTTTAGTTTAAGTTCATATGATGTGCATTAGCCCATGATGAACGTCTGAGAAAAAGATGAAAAAGGATAAACAAACCTGAAAGTAAACAAACCACGGATTCACTGATTAGGTACAAACATTCAGTTTAAAGCATTTTATTTGTCACATGCAGCATTAGATTTTTATCGTGGTCCAAAGTTTTTGCAGCGCTACAGCTTTGTCCCACGCTGCAAACCAAAACACATTTTGATTCACTTCCTGCAGGTGAGTCGATTCAGAGTCAATTCACTGTCTCAATTCAAATGGATCAATCAACCTTGCTGTGTTTTCATCATTTTTTTATTTTACAGATGGGAGTTTTTGAACTGAGACACAGGACAGAGCCGTAGTGCTGCAGAAACGCCACGTGTCCTGGATCGCTAAAGTTAAACCAGGGAAAAAGCTAAGAAACGCTGCCTGTGACACAAAATGTTTGAAATATTTACGTTTCATTAAACATCTAATAACTCTTCATAAAGATTTGTTTAGGTTTGGTTAGGGTACCTAGCGGACTTGTTTCTAGCTACGTGAAGTTGTTTAAAGCTCTTGAGCCACCAGGGGGCAGTATAAGAACACAGAATATTTAATGAAATTTGGTGGGCGTGGTTACATGAACCAGTCACAAATGTGCTTGGTAATTCACAGCTGACTAGCAACATGTTCATGTGATCACTGAAACGTAAAGATTTTGTGCACAAATGTAAAAGATTTTGAAAAAAGACGATCGATTTTAATAATAAACTCATAAGATTTTGCAAAGGAAGTCATACATTTATAAGAGTAAAGTCGTACGATTTTGAAAAGTTGTAAAATCATAATATAAAGTCCAATATTTTTTAGAATAAAGTCGTACGATTTTGTGAATAAACTTGTACAATAATTTTATTATTAAAATCGTAGGACTTTATTCTAGCTATGAGAAGTTGTTTAAAGTCCTTGAGCCACCAGGGGGCAGCATAAGGACACGGAACGTTTAATGAAGTTTTGTGAGAATTAAGTCATAAAATTCAGAAAATAAGGTCATTAGATTTTTCACAAAAATTCATACAAGTATAAGATTAAAGTTGTAAGATTCTGACAGTAAAATTGTAAGATTTTGAAAATTTTGTTTGTGTGTGTGTGTGTGTGGAGTTTGCATGTTCTTCCCGTGCTTGGTGGGTTTCCTCTGGGTACTCCGGTATCCTCCTGCAGTCCAAAAACATGCAGATTAGGCTAATTGCCATTCCCAAATTGCCTGTAATGTGTGAATGAATGTGTGTGTGTGTGTGTGTGTGTGTGTGTGTGTGTGTGTGTGTGTGTGTGTGTGTGTGTGTGTGCCCTATGATGGCTTGATGCCCTATCCAGAGTGTATCTCACATCATGACCTGTAGTATACTGGTATAGGTTCCAGGCCCTCTGCCACCCTGCACTGCACAGGAGGAGATGAAGAGGAATGAATAAAATTATAAGAATAAAGGCACAAGATTTTGAAAATAAAGTCGTCATGTAAAGTTTTATATGTTTCAGAAAGGTTGTAAAATGTCAAGAACAAACCTGAACCTAAACGCTGTGACAGAATGGATCATATTAGAGCAACAGAAATGAATAAACCCTTAAGAAATAAAAATATATGAAAAGTCTGATCATGTGACGCATCAGCAGCAGATTATGATTAGTGGGAAGAAACCGTACAAGACGAAACCCGAACCCCATCACCAGCCCGGTCTGTCTGCATCATCATCACTCCAGGTTCATCACTTCATTCTTGAGATTCTGTTCATTTCTTTCCATAATATCTGACATTCTGACTTCAGTTAACAAAACCTGGGTGACAAAATCGTTCATACAAAGTCTTGCATTCTGACTCGCGTCTAAACACACATCGTTACTGTGAGACTGATAAACGAGGCGCAGAGTCACTAAAACAAACAGTTCTGCTGAAACGTCACGCCGCGCTGCCGCTGTAGCTTCAAGACATCATTTGCGTCGTTGATGCTCAGATTCATTTAGCTGAATATAATGAACTTTGCTTACACTTGTGAGAAGCTTCTCCCTTTCTCTCTCTCTCTCTCTCTCTCTCTCTCTCTCGCTGTGATGTTACACACATTGCAAATTCCTCCACGTCAGGAGAAAAAACGAGGCCCAAAACACAGAGCAATGAGCCGCACGCTTTCCCCCACCGCTCTCTTACAAATGTTTAAACATCGTGCCAGCAGGCATCCCCGTCCTTATCTTGTCTTCCGCTCTCCTCCTCCTCCTCCTCCTCCTCCTCTTCCTCGTATCCCGCCGCCCGAGAGGTTGAGGAAAAGGGCTTACCTTTGATTTAATAACGCCAGAACGCATCCTGGCACCCCATGGGGTCCTGAGACTCACCAGGCTTGTGTTTCTCTTCCTCATCCTGCTATGCGCGCGTGCGTGTGTGTGTGTGTGTGTGTGTGTGTGTGTGTGTGAGATGTAGATGCCTGGCATCATTCTGAACTCCACATTAACCCCGGTTTGATTAAATTCAGCACAGAAACAGATTGTCTTCTGGTTGAAATGCCAAGCTGCCGGATCGTGATCGTGGTGTAGCCGCGGGAGTTCAGTGTTAGGATGACGACGTCCAGTAAAGCGAGAACTCAAGCGGTAAATCAGTGTCCCGGGTGAACACCTCTAATTCACTTCTTTTGTTTACCAGATGAGTTATTAATTAATATACTCTTCATGTTACTTTTTCTAACCATTATTTATATTCTATAGATGATGACAGAGTGGAGTGCAAACTCAATTTCCAAATGTTAGACATCACCGTATCCCAATGTATACAGGATCAGTTATCCGTCCATCCGTCCATCCGTCCATCCGTCCATCCGTCGTCTGTAGCGTTTATCCGGTGTAGGGTCTCGGAGGGTCTGGTACAAGGTGAACCAGTGAGGTTGTGAAGTTTCTTTAAAATCCACCAATAAGAGCAAACACGCTAACGGTGATGATGATTAACCCAACATGGAGACCGGCAAAACCTCTGCATTACATCGAGGTCACTTTTCACTTTAAACTCGACTGTGATTGTGATAATTTACCCCCTAATATTTCAGTGGCACAGAACCATGCTGGCAAAACAGCACGGGCTAATGACGGTTAAAAAAAAGTCTTACACTGAATCCTGCTGGTGTGTGTTAGTGGGGGGGGGGGGGGGACTTGTATTTGTGTGTATTTGGGTTTTCAGATATGTCAGGTGGAACAAAAGTTATCATTAATTTGGAAAACGGTCAATTTGATCACTACTGGAATATGGGAATGACGACGCAAAAATATAGAACTCTCAAATGATCATATTATGATTATTATTTTTTTTTCTGTCACAAAAAACAACCATAAAAACACATAATTGTGTGTATCTGATATAACAAACCAATCAAACATACATATCTCAAAGACAGATATAACAAACCAGGATGTCTGCTCCTCTTCACCATGCTGCAGCTAATGCACCAAACACATCACACACAGGACCGTATTAGTATTATTATTATTATTATTATTATTATTATTATCATTTATTATGATTTATCATTTATTATTATTATCATTTATTATTATTATTATCATTTATTATTATCATTATTATGCATATCATTATTATGATATAGTATTATTGTTATAATTATTATTATTATGTATTATTATTATTATCATTATCATTATTATTATTATTATTATTATTATTATTATTATTATTTATTATCATTATTATTATGTATTATTATTATTATTATTATTTATTATTATTATTATCATTATTATTATTATTATTATTTTCAATATAACTTGTGCAATATTTCCTTATTTCTGACAATCTTGTTTGCGCTCCATTATTTGCATCCAAGTCCCACTGCACATATATTCCATTGTATATATTCTTATTTTCATTTATATTTTGGCGTAATTATCTTTTGTTTATTTGTTTGTTTAATGTTACATTTTCTTTATTGCTGAGACACGCGCCATCACACACTCTGCTACAGAACACAGTAACAATCTTCTAACAGAAACGAGAGCTGGATTTGTTGCTCTGGACGGCTGCATGATTAGAACTTTGTACAAATTAATCAACGAATCGAAACAAATCATTTCACTAAATGACTCAAATGATTCAAGACATTAAAACACTCTTCATATGGAACCTTTATGGAATGAATATTCAGCTATGAAGTGGAGCTGAGAGCTGCTCTTCTGTGCAATAAGTAAAAGGAAAGGAGTGTGTGCACGCACGCACGCACACACACACACACACACACACACACACACGCACACACACACACACACACACACACACACACAGCCCTCGGTTATTATTCCCACATTAATTTTTCCATTTGAAAATTGTGAAATGAGGCCTCGGTGGAAAAGAAGGGCGTGAGCTGGGATGGAAAAGATGGCCGCGGATGACACGGGAGGCGGCTTCACTCCCAAAACAGCCCTTAATTATGCCTGAGCCTGGCTGCTTCCTACACTCACACACACACACACACACACACACACACACTCACACACGGAAATGCTCTTTCCTATAAGCACTGTGTTAGGTGTTACAAGGAGAACTCCCTCCAGTCCTGTTCCTAGTCTCACACACACACACACACACACACACACACGGTTCCTCCTAATTAACTCTCAATATTGCAGAACATCTCTTTTAGTACAATATTTGTCGTTCTTCCTCTCCCGGTTCGTCTCGGAGGTGCGAGCGGATTCTGCTCGAGTTGTGGATTGTCAAAGCTCGTTTTTTTCTCCGGCCCTCAACACCCGCCTCTTTATTTATTTATTTATTTATTCCGAGGGGGGTTGGGGTGGGGTGGGGTAAATATCCGGTGAATATCAGTGCGAGGACAGTATGGGAACGGAGAGGAAATCAATCACCGGCTCCATAAAAAAAGGACGCTCTGAGCATAATGTTGTTGTGTCTGTCACAAACCGGATTAGGCCAGACACGTCGCAACTGTTGATGGATGACAGCGAGGTTTCGGGAACCGTTTCTTTCTTTCTTTCTTTCTTTTTTTTAGTACATCTTTGTTTCCTCAACATGAAACATTGAAACACGTGCACACACACTCGTGCAGGACTTACTCACCCGCCACGCTTTGTCCTGTTTATGATGTATTAGTTACTTAAAGCCTGCGATGGATCGACGCCCCATCGGGGGTGAACCCCGCCTCGCGCCCCGGGTTCCCTGGCAGTAGGCTCCAGGTCTCCTGTGAACCTGTACAGGATAAGAGAATAAGGATAGAGAATGAGTGTGAGAGAGTGTGAGTTACTTAGATTCAGATTCTTGTTTTATTTCGTCTCAAAGTAAATAGTGCTTCCAGTTTTCTGCGCTGAAAGCTTCAAATATTGTTTTGCAGAATGTGTGTAAGACTTCAAACAAGCCTACAGGTTATATATTTGTACATGTAGACATATTTGAGACGCAATTTCTAGAATTTGGTGATGTATGCATGGGGGAGCGGGGGCTCGGGTTAGCGCAGTGGTTAAGACGTTGGACTGTGGTTCAGAAGTTCACACGTCATGACCACCAAGTTTCCACTGTTGGACCCTCGAGCAAGGCTCTTAACCCTCAGATGTTAAATGAGATAAGGATGTAAGTCTGTGGATAAGGGAGTCTGTCAGATGCCGTGTCTGTTTCGTCCTAACTATATTGTGTGTGGATCCTTTTAAGATCCTTATACTTGTACCGTACGGTATCTCTTTGGCCAAAGCTCTTCTCTTCCAGCTTGAAGACTTCAGAGGTTCTGTAGATATCAGGTGATAATAAACAGGAACGATTAGAGAACATATGAGGTAAAAAAAATAAAAAAATTAAAAAAAAGTTTGGATCTCGAGGATGTAAACGGGAGGGAAACAGATTTGAATGATCTGTAATGGTCAGGTTTCTTTATCCAGATGCTCGGCGCTGCTATACGATGTTGTACACAGTGTGTATTAGAGTAAAGGTTGAAGCTTTGGTAGATGATCTATTAGAGCAAAGTTTTATAATGAGGTGAGAAAGTTTAACAGAATAAAAGATTAAAGCGCATCAAAGGCATCAAGTGAAAACAGTCCAACATCTGGAAGAAATATATTTAAACAAAAATCAACTATATTCGGTGGCATCATATGAGCTGAGAAGTATATTTTGATCCCGCAGCAACATGTCAACAATTCTACATTCTCTTTATTAACCTTTTCTCATTCACATTCTCAACTCTTTTACTTTCTGGTAGAGAAGATTTTAAGCAACTTTATCTTATTGGAAAAATTGTTCGAACTTAACCTGATTGGGCCATGTCTACCATTTGGTTAAGGCATGGTACGTTAAAGAAAGTTTCACTAGATTTCACTGCATCTTTAAGTAGTTTGCTTTAGAGCATACTGTGCAAAAAGAAAAGTGAATGTGATGTTTAAAAACATTAGTGCTGTTGTACTTTTACCATGAAGAGACATCTCAACCGTTTGGAAGAGGACAAGTCTGGGGTCTTTAAAAACATCTAAATAATTAAACATTGACTGTTGTTATTGTTGCCTCAAAGAAGTCAAAAGATGCAAATCTGTGAAAACTTAGTCCTTCTTAGTGAGGATTTAAAAGGGGATTTTGTTTTTGACTTTTATCTCTTTTTAGCTGCTTTTAATGTCTTTGAACGTCCAGAAAAGTATTCAGTTCGTATTCTCGTTTATGTATATAATAGCTATAAACATTATTCCCTCACCATGTCACTGCAAAGATGTGTAAAAGCCTTGGAGACGTTTGACACTGGAGACTCCTTCCATAAATGTTCCACAAACACACGACAGGAAAATCCTCCACACGCATGTTTTTTTCTCTGAAACAACAACAACAACAACAACAACAACAACTTGTTATTATAGAAACAATAACATATGAACACATGAATTAAGGTTCTGGAATTTGAATAATGAACCCCAGTCATTTTTGAATAATCAGAATCCAGGGTTTAACAGCATTGTGCTATAAATATCATTAAAACGTGCATGTCAGCGTACGACAGGTAACCTCAGGTAGCAGAATAGAAGGAAAGGTGCGCATGTTGATGATAGATACAGAACTGAGTAAGAAAAAGCCTCTGTGTTGTTCTCAGTAATTGACGTCGTCATGCTGTTCAGAAGCGTCTGAATCCACCAGCGAAGGTGCTTTGACTGCTCTGACAAGTTAAGTGTGTGTGTGTGTGTGTGTGTGTGTGTGATGGTTGGGAGGCGGCCATTGTCTTCCAAATGAGCTTCCACATCGGTGGCGTTACCCCGTACCTGCACGTTAATGATTGAGCTGTGTGTGTGTGTCTGTGTGTGAGTGTGTGTGTGTGTGTGGAGGTGTATGGCCAGTGACTGACACATCAGCTAACCGTGGCACTTTTTCCTCACAATAGAAGGAAAAAGAAGAGGGAGGTAAAGAAAGTAAGATCTTTCTCTGTGTGTGTGTGTGTGTGTGTGTTTTAAACTAAAAGTCAGCATACACACTTTAAACTGTTACCTTTACCAAAATAATTGAGCTTTGCACCATTCAAAAACCTAATGCATCATTTTCATTTTTGAAAATGGCTGCGATAATGTGACAAAAGTGAGAAAATAAATTAAATGTGCTATTAAACTAGGAGCTGATTAAGAAGGGTGACCCGTTTGTTAATAGTTCATTTTCTTAAACGTTTATTAAACAGAATATAATTTGGGCAAATGTTAAATCAAGAACTAGAAAGAAAGACTGAACTGAAGACTTTCTTGAACTAAAACTAAAAACTAAAGCTGATGTGACATGCTGGGAACATTCTGGGAGACTGAACGCAAGATCCTGCTAAGACTTAAAGATGAAAGATGAAATAAGAGGAATAAAACATTTAGGGACGTGCCGTTAAGGAAAAATGATACACTGAAGAACGTACCAACTGCTAGAGGAGTCCTGGGAGGAGCAACAAGGACGTCTTTCTCATTACAGCAGCAGCATCCGTGTTAAAGTAACGACTGAATAAAAAAATCAAGTCTGTAATTATAATTTTATTTTATTTTATTATAATTTTTTTTTTTTACATTTATTCGACATGGTTTTGCAGAGGCTCTTTTTCAGTATCTGTAAGAAATAAATAAATCATCAATTTCTGCATGAGATTTAACCCGGAGGTCTGATGTCACATTTGTGTGATGGTCGAGTTCAGCACATTCAGTTCACATTCATTCTATTAAATGGCGAGCTGGAGCTGTGTGCATGGGCGATCTACAACTAATCTATGATAAACACGACTATATAGTATATAGACATATTTGAACGAATGATATTTCATTTCTGTTGAAGACATAAATGGCGCGTTCACGTTTATTAACGTACAATGTTTCGAAACCACGCGTTAGCAAGGAGAGAGATAACAGAACAGAAGTACTTCCAGAGTGCCTGAAAGTAAATCAAACTGAAAGTACATAAAAATATATTAAAATTACATTAATGATGTAAATTATGTAAACTGAAAATCGAACTACATTAAATAAATAAATAAATAAATAAATAAATAAAATACTAATTAAGGTACCTAAAATTATGTCAATTAAAAACAACAAAATCAAAACAATCAATTAAGAGCCTAAGAATCGAAGTGTTCTAACAGAGACTTTAATGTTTCTAAATTATCCAAACGAACTTAAATTCCAATTTGTTTTCTTTTTTCAGACAAGTCTCACTGACAAGTGCTTTTCTTCTTTCTTCTTCTCCTGAGCGTTCTCACCACGTTACAAACGTACTGGACATCCTACCAGGTTTTGATAATAGATTGGACACTTCTTAACCTAAATGCAGTGATCACAGCAAACTCCTTCGTTGGTTTCTTTGCTTAACGCAGGACTATAATTGAACCAGGCAGTGTTTGGTTACATTTGGCAGCAGAAATCTGCATTCAGGGAGATTTACTGTAGAGATTAAGACCGCATGTCTTATGAAACTCCAATGTTCCTTTCTCTGAAAACTTATGAAGTAGGCGTTGGAAGCCCTTCCTCAGAAAGTCTCTCAGGTCTGATTATATGTTTAGAGCAGGAGACAAACAGGCGCTGAGATCAGCGGCGTCCCTCTGGGCTCCTCGCCGATGAATAGAGCGCCGCGTCCCAGTAATTAACCATGACTACTTTCCTTCGCTGAGGTGGCGCCCGTGTTCTGTCTTTCTCTCTGTCTTCTCTTCCTCCTTTTCAGAAGAGATGACGCAGGCATATCTGTCAATCTTCTCTTCCCTGCCTCCTCCATCCTCCGCCATGCTCCTTCATGCTCTCGCTCTCCTCCTCTTCTTTCTCTCGGCTGAATAATTAACCACTGACGCCGAAGACGCTCAAGAACGAGATGATGTTCGTGTCTAGTTTAGATCATGGCAGGGTTTTTTTTTTTTTGACAGAAGTGACAGCCATCTTCGGATTGGAGCGTTAAATCGAGTCGTGCTGAGGAACCAGCCCGAGCCGAGTGCAGATCTTAGCATTGTTTATCGACGTCTCTTTTTTTGTTCCCTTTTCTGATTGGCGGTTTGATCATATCAGCAATGTTCTGTCATGTAGAAATGATCTCCTTTACCTCACCTAACACCCTGCTAAACATTAACATGGTGCGTGTGTGTGTGTGTGTGTGTGTGTGTGTGTGTGTGGGCATGTGGGCGTGTGTAGGTGTGGGTGTGAGTTAGAACCCCCTCTTTCTAACAAAAGGAAGAGTGAACCCATGTGTCTGACAGCCTCTTATTGTTTTTCTTCTCCACCTTCTATGCGTTTGTGCCATCAGCAGATTCCTGACACATCTTTACGGCCTTGTTTTTGTCTTTAACCACTTTCTTTCATCCTCTTTTTTAACTTCCTTGCTCCGTCTCTATCTCTCTCTCTCTCTCTCTCTCTCTCTCTCTACTGCTATCTGTTCTTGATCTCCATGTGCACATTTTTTCTCCGGAGTGTCGCTTGGGGAGATGGAGAGATGAGGAAAGCACGCAGGGCTTTGATGTTCTTTCCGTAATGACGCGAGAGAGCGGTGGGGCCGCGCCATCCCGGCGGTATGGAGAGAAGTACGGAGCGGAGGCGAGAGGGCAGGAAAGGCACCGGTCCGGCTCGGACTGGGTCACAGGGAAAGAGGGGAAAGTTGAACTACAGGAGAAAGAACAGTGCGCTTTACTAATGTGACCTTTTTCTAGTTTTTAGTACGGTTCTAGAGTTGAGTTCTGGGTTATATTGATGTTCAGCAAAAATGATTATTCATTAAGTAGAATAAAAAAAAAAATGAAAAAGAAAAAAATGATCAGAATAAGAAGCAATTTGACTGCAAAATGAGATATATCCATTGGAACGGTTTGGAGGGAAAACAAGCAGTATTGCAGACTGATAGAGAATCTTTTGTGCGTAATATCTTTGAGTCGCAAGAATGTTAAAAAGCACAAATTAAAAAAATATTATGTACAATTTATTCTGCTTATTTCGACATATGTTTTTGCAAAACGCTATAACCCCCACAGTTTTGTCACAATGGATGAATTTATCTGTAGTTGTGTTTATGGTTATTTCTATCAATAATATGCGCTTGAGGTTTTGTATGAAATGTAGCAAACTCATGCTTTGATTATGATTTGATAGCGAGGCACGGCAGCAAATTGAGCAAAGAACCAGAGAAAAGGGTTTTAAAACCGTTTTAATCTGCAAAGATTGTTGAAGATCGTGAAAAACGTTATAAACAACACAAAAAGTTCACTTTACATCCTCCCCAGCCTCGTCCTCTACCAGTTTCAGGTTCACTTCATTACTTGGCCACAGCTCACTGTCATAGTACAGGTTTACGCCGTTTCTTCAGACATCATGTACGTAACTGCAGATACGTCGTCTGTGGTTCCACAAAGTTATATTAGAGTTAATCAGAAAACAGGACGTAGTGGACGTAACATTCGTCTCATGTCCCTTTTACAGAACGTGATCGCACATCTCTTGAGGGTTGGAGTGTTATCTATCTGTTTCATTTTCTTTTGAGTATACTACTGTGAAATGCCTCAAAGCTCCCAAACGCAGCAAACACCCGTGCTATCGGCAGCTCGAACCTTGTAAAAGAAGAGTAAACACAGTGCAGTAATTAATAACAAATAGGTTTTATTATAGAGAACCGTGTGTGCCAGAATAGGTCAAAATGACAAAATAGCATTTATCTCATTTTGCAGTCAAACTGTAGACATGCTCAGATAAAGCAGCAGTCATTAGCGAATTGATCCGGCTAAGTATTCCACTGGCTCAGTGTCAATACTCAGGAGAAGACAAATGACTTTACCTGAGCTGATGGACGTATGAACATTCCAGCAAATCCATTTTTCTAAACAGTTTGGCTTCTGTAGCTGGTCTTTTCTTGCTGCCAGTCGTATGAATTGAATTTGCATACGTGCAGTGCTATTGACCGAGGCGAGCCACACAACACGTAGACTTTCCACAAACATTCACTAAATAAATAAATAAATAAATAAATAAATAAACAAATCATTTCTTACTAAGGTGATGCTTTGAGAGTCCATTGAGTCATGTCCAAATCAGACCTTTCTATACAATCTATCCTTTATATATGACATGTTTAAGCAGTTTACACTATCATGGCAGGCTTTGCTACATATCCCATAATGCCGTGCGTCATGCGTGTGTAAAAGCACAACAGCAGTAAACCAGCAGTGTGAATGACAGCAGGATGGGAACAAATGATTTAACAATAAACATGTTATTCCTTTATTCCATATAGAACGGTTTTCGAGGTTAAAACTTCGTTGGTAGCCTAGCAACAAGGGTGACACCTGACTCACCTGCACAGCATCTGCTCTGACTTTTGGAAACAACGCTTTGGTTAAACCGTTTAATTATAAACTCAGAACGTATTAACTGATTAACTCTCCTCTGATTGGATGGGGTAATGTTTCTGCAAAATGAGTAAACAACATTAAGCTCCACCCAGTTTAGGAGCACACCAATAAGCACGCTTGTACTATACCCTACAGTATACTGTATATAGTGCTGTATATGGGATTTCCCCAGTTCGATGTATTTTCCGAAAAATTTGCAGCTCTTTGCGCAATTCAGGCTGCAAATAATCGCATCGGTACAAAACATCTAGTCTGTGATATTTTAAATACAAATGTTTATTTCACGCTGTGTGAGGAAGCGCTCAAGAACAAAAGTGTTTCATGTAACAGATGTGATTTTCATAAAATGTCTCTTATTTTTCACTATAAATCTAATATAACTAATTATTAACAACATTATGGGAAACACTAAACTTAAAAAAATGTGATCTTAACTAGTAGAAAGAAAAACAACAACAACAACAACAATAACAACAACAACAACAAAAAAAAACTGTGTTTTTGTACAGTTGTGCTTGTACGGATATACGACATAACACGATTGTGAAGTAGGTATGAAGTTTCAGGCGTGAGTGAACAGAAAGAGTGAAATAAACTTTCATCTGTTGTGTGTTGATAGGTTTAGTAGTACAGTTTAAGAGAAGATGTGTTATAGATGTAATTTACCTAAAAAAGAAGAGGAAGAAGAAAGTTGATGCGGAGTTTGTGATTCGTTTTTTTTCCTCCTCAACACCAACAACGTGAGATCAGATTCCATTTCTTATTTGTTATTGCAAGAGAATTTGATTCGGACTGGAAATATCACTCACCTTAACACTGTACTGGACCTGGCATTGCTAATGCACATCTCTCTGTCACTGTGTGTCTCCCTCTCTCTCTCTCTCTCTCTCTGTCTCTCTCTCTCTCTGTCTCTCTCTCTCTCTGTCTGTCTCCCTCTCTCTGTCTCTCTCTCTCTGTGTGTCTCTCTGTCTCTCTGTCTCTGTCTCTCCCTCTCTGTCTCTCTGTCACTGTGTGTCTCTCTCTCTCTGTCTCTCTCTCTCTGTGTCTCTCTCTGTCTCTGTCTCTGTGTCTCTCTGTCTCTGTCTCTCTCTGTCTCTCTCTATCTCTCTCTGTCTCTCTCCCTCTCTCTGTCTCTCTCTCTCTCTCTCCTGATCTCTATTGAATTATTAACTCCCAGCTCAGGGGAGTAAAAGCTTTGTGCTGAGTGGACAGGGCCAGAGATCCGGCTCCATGTTGCCTGTGTTTAGGAAGTCCAGCTATTCAGGCGAGGATTACACGGCCTCTCTGTCCGCCCCTCCCTCCCCCTCACCCCCCCAACCTTCCCTTCTTTAAACACTCATCAACACACACACTTTCTGATAGGTTGTTTTTATGCACAGATTGAATAGATTCTAAGTTTCCCTGAAAAAAAAAAAAAACTATTTTATTTATTTCAATTTAAGGTCTGTTTTTCCCCTTAAACGCACTCCAACAATGATATTTTAGTAGATCTTGTCAAATATAGCTACTATTTCTTTTTTTTATTAAAAATTATATGCATTTCTACCTTTTAAAAGGTTTTCATGTTTCTTATTTTATTGGACATTTATTTTTGCTCCTTTCTATAAATGAGTGTTTTTATGCACATAACCTGGACATGAAAATAATGTTCATATAGTAAAATATTTCTGGAAATAACTTGGATAATCTTGTATTCGGTTTATTGTAGGCAGTAGAGTGGCGTAGTGGTTAGCACTGTGGCGTCGCACTCTCTGCGTCCGGGTTCGATTCACTCCTCAGGGTGTGTGTGTGTGTGTGTGTGTGTGTGGGAGTGTGCAGTTTGCATGTTCTCCCCGTGCTTGGTGGGTTTCCTCTTGGTTTTTCGGGTTTCCTCCCACAGTCCAAAGACATGCAGATTAGGCTAATTGCCATTTCCAGATTGCCTGTAGTGTGTGAACGCGTGTGAGTGTGTGCCATGTGATGGATTGGCGCCCTGTCCAGGGTGTACCCTGCCTAGTGCCCGAAGTCTCCTGGGAAAGACTCCAGCTTCCCGCAACCCTGTTCAGGATAAGCGCTAAAGATAACAAGCGAATGCATGAAAAAAGGCTGATTGTAATCTTATTTTGGGAAATGGTGGACATAATTTGACTAGATGTAAGATCTGTTGGTGTGTGTCACAATTCATTTAGTCGATGTCAGTTGTCACGTTACTGAGGATCTGCACAGAAGCGTAAGCTCCTCTACAACTTTGGCAACCTCTGACTGAAACTGGAGACTCCTTCCTTACATGTACATGTTAGAGATTGGGAGCGTCTAATGTGCAAGTCCCTGTGAACGAGGCGTTACTGTGGAAATGGTGCTGGATCAGAATGAGCTCTGTGCTACTGTCAGAGCTGCTGATACAGAAAACTAATCGACACCGTCTGAGCCGATCTGATCAGTGCTTATAATAATAATGAATGAAAATCTGAATGAGAGCTGAAGAGATGCCTCGCTTTAGTGTTCTATTTAAGAGCAATCAGATGAGCAGAGTGTGTCCTTCAAGAGCACGAAGGTGAACAGAATCAGCATGTGTGTCAGGTTTTATCTACCCAAGCTGGAGAGGAAGCGGTAATCTTACACTCGATGATCGTCTGGGTCCAGTCCAATACTGCCCATGCACATGGTTTTTTTTTTTTTTTTTTTTTTTTGCTTTGAGCAAAGTGCTGGTGTTTGATGGGTCACAGTGATGCAATGCTGATTTCAGCCACAGGGGGCAGTCAAAGGGCACGCTCAGCCTCGTTTCTTAAACAGCATATTGTACAGTAGGTGCTTTATTTCCCCTCCCCTGACACGGGCTTATATAGTTAATATTAATATTTTATAGGTTCATGCACAGTCTGTTAAACATGTTGAAGTACTGGGTTTATGTAATATATTGAATGAGGATGGGAAATTACAAAAAAAAAAAAATTACAAACAGCAGAAACACAAGAACATCTATTTATTTATTTATGTTACTTTTGCAGTCATACTACTAACACTTTTGGTAGATTCTAAACTGCATTTTCTTGCTAAGTATCTGTACTGTATAAAAAATTAAAGATAAAAAAAAAATATATATATATCCCTCCGTCCTTCTAGGAACCTCTGCAGTCCAACTAGAGACAGTGGAGGCCAGTAGTGACCATTGTGTTTATTACCATTTTTTACGACTGTGGTAGGAACTCCGGTCAACATTCACACACACACACACACACACACACACACACACACACACACACACACACACACACACACACACACACACACACACACTCACACTCACACACTCTCACACACACACACACACACACACACACACACACACACACACACACACACACACACACACACACACACACACACACACACTCACACACACACACACACACACACAGACACACACACACACACACACACACACACACACACACACACACACACACACACACACACTCTCTCTCTCACACACACACACACACACACACACACACACACACACAATGTGAGAACGCTAATTAGCCAAACCTGTATGTTTGTATATTAGGAACCTGGAGTTTGTTTCTTTAAAAATATATATTTTACGTCTATTTATTTATTTATTTATTCATTTAAAAACAATTTTTTAGGGAGTTTTGCCATTTTTTATCTTTACCTTTTTGGCTGTCTGCTTATATAAACTAATGTAAAATATATATTTTTAAAACTGTTTTAATATTTATTAATTAATTAATTAATTAATTAATATTTCATCTATCTATCTATCTATCTAAACAGAGAGGCTAGTAAGAGAATGAGTCTTTATCACTGTTACAATAAGTAACATTAAATGAACCTGTAAATGGATTAAAAAATGATTAATAAAAAGTTAAAAGTTATTAATTACGTATCGCTACTCTGTATTTCTCAGATCTAATTCATGCTTCCTAATGTCACCCTGATCCAGATAAATAAGAAACATATTAAAATAATAGTTGAGTAATAATCAGAATGATTGAGGATTTCAGGTTTCATTACTCGTCAGCAGCATTAGGACAAAACTAAAGACATAAACATCAGACGCTGGAGCCGTCATGACTGATGGCGTGTGTTCAAACTGGATCAGGTGTGCAGCTCAAAAAGTCACAATGTGTTTTGAATTTAAACTTCCCGAAGAGTAAAAAACATAGACATGGGACAGAGACAGAGAGACAGTGAGGCTGTGGAGCAAAAAGCTATCAGTCTTTAACTTTCCATCTGGGAAAAGATGAGAAAAACAAAACAAACCCAAATCTAGCACTTTTGTTCAGTTGCATGCAACAGGTCATGAGAAAGTTCCCGTCCCTTTTCCCCTTAACACAATAATTTTTTAGCATTAGGAAGCTGAGTGTCCATTCCAACACCCACGCAGCCATGGACCCGGGCCCGTCGGGCGCCCCCCATCACTCAGCGAACTCCGACTGGGGCAAAGAGAGAGGGGTGGTGCTGCTGGTGGTGGTGGTGGAGGTGTGATGGGATTTGAGAGTGTGTGGGGGCAATGGGGGGGGGGGGGGGGGGGTGACAGAATAGGATGTGCTCCGTCACTCTCTGCAAAGACTGGAAGCTTCCTATACATGGCAGTTGCAAGACTCCTCTGATGTATCAGAGTCAGCAGAATCATTGATCAGCAACTGCAGTTAATCATTGATTGGGGAGGGAAGGGTGGGTGGGGGTGGGGGTGGGTGGGGGGGCTCAGGAGAGAGATAGAGGGGGGCCAGTAATGAGGGGGCAGAAACTCAGCAGGAGGGCAGAAGTGACACGAACATGCTGTTGGGAAACTCTTCCGTTACGTTCATATTCAGGTGTATAAATGTAAAGATCAATGAAAATGTTCCCATTTTCCTAATGCTGTTATATGAGAGTAAACGGCCGTATTACAACACTGAGGCGTCATACTTTTTATTCATTTGTAGTTACATGTACCTATGTTTCGCTTAAGTTGTAGCAGCTATAAACACTCATCCCCTCACCAGCAATTTATTTCTCTAAAGTTGATACGAAGAAAAAAAAATCACAGTTTTTCATGTTATCAAGAAAATGCATAAAGTGTCAGAAAAAGTTCATCTCTGACACTGGAGACTCCTTCCATAAACCAGAATAAGCATCTTAAAGATGACATTTAACACAATTATGTTTTAGAACACGTGCATTAATATAAACCTGTCATCTGCGGTTATGTAACCCAACAGAATCCAGTATTTCAACACGTTTAAATATAAAAGTCCACATATCTCCGTGATGCAACTTCAGGAATCTGAGCGCTCGCTCCGCTGCTGTTCCCTCCGTCCATGTACCGGCTGTTTTCCCTTCTCATGGTTAATATTCAGGCTGATTGACTTTGACCTTGTTGAGCACTTGCTCATCCAACCTTACCATTCTCCATGTTGGATCGCTCATCTCCGGAGGGCGAAGGTTATCCCTGCACCATCTTGTGATCCAAGCCCCTGATTTCATTGGCTCATAATCCGAGGAAAACATCACCGGGTCAGCGATAACGTTCACCGCGTACGGGTCACGGATTATGCTGATGCCATGGGTTTGTTACACTATTTAACTCCGTCCTCATTGGTCAGGACAGAGAGAGAGAGAGAGAGAGAGAGAGAGAGAGGGAGACTTTATGACCGTGTAGGGTGAGAGTCATAAACCTGTACAACTGCGTTTGAGGATGAAAAAGTTTGTGCACCCCTGTACACATTTTTGGGTATTTAAAGTATTGTACTGAATTTTCCTTTATTATTAATAAGAAAAGATAAGATAAGAATTATGAATTTTGAATTATGAATTTTTGGGTATTTAAGGTATTATACTGGATGTTCCTTTAATATTTATATTTATAAAAAATATTGCACATGCAGGTGTGAGCATTAGTAAAAAACAATCCAGTCATCCCCTATCTGAGTGTATACCTGATAAGTAAAACATGTATATCTTCCTTTTTTAAATTTGTTCTTTATTTCACAATTATTACCTACTTAAAAAAAAAATATTCCTGAACATGTAAATCACTTTACTTTATCATTTCAGCATTTCTATAAACATTAATATTCATTTTATATATATATTTTTTTTATGTGTGATTAATATGTCTGGTTTAGGAAAGATGATTTTATTAATTGATTTTTTTTTCCCATCTGACTCGATCTCAATCATTCTCTGAAAACTTCTGGATGTTTTTCTTGAAATAAAAATTAAATCAGGTCTTAGGACACACAAGTTATCCAAATAGTGCGTTTTTACTAAATCTGGGTTCAGAAACGTAATGTTTTCTGATTTTATTAATTTAACAAGATGTTGTAAACGTCTTATTAAATTTTTTTGTGGATTTTTTTTTTTTTTTTTGTGTAAGAGCGTGTCATTAAATCCAGATTGCAGTAGAAGCGTTTTTTAAAAGCAAGAAATCAAAGGGCGTACAAACTTTTGCACTCAATATATTGCTATACAGTAAAACTGGAAACGCACAAAGCGGCATTTTTCCTGCTTTAAAGCTGTGACAGAAAAGCCATAAAAGACTAATTTGGATGTAATGGTGTTTTAAGTGGATGTAATTGATAGTCTCCCTCCCTCCCTCCCCCCCCCCCCCCTCCCTCCCTCCCTCCCTCGCTCCCTCGCTTCATGTCTCTGTATCCCGTAGCTCAGCTGTTGGTACACAATCATTAACCTGGCCTGTTTTGGCTGCGTTGAGGACGGCAAATCGGCCATTGTGTACGCTGTCATCTTCAGGAAGTGAGGATTTCCCCCCGCTGTCACACACATGATGAGCGATTCTGTCTCTCTCACTCACTCATTCTCTCTTTTCTGTCTATGTGATGGAATGTGTTTACTGTAATCTTGAAAAAATGTGATACAAGAGCTTACAGTTTAACAAAACACATGTGTGTGTGTGTGTGTGTGTGTGTGTGTGTGTGTGTGTGTGTGTGTGTGTGTGTGTGTGTGTGTGTGTGTGCAACGTTTCACAGGTAGGTACACCTCAGAGCCGTGACAGTACGCCACTCTACCTTTAACGTATGTTTAACCCTTACTCTAGCTCAGATACATAACGATCCAAATCAATACTTTTAGGTTTGGCATAATGTAGAAAATGGTGTAGTGTGTTAAAATAAGAAGAAATGTGTTTCCAGACTGGACAAATTAATACCACGTTTACTGTACATCAGGCTAGCAAAAGAAAAAAGATTGTCATAGCTTTTTTTTAATATAACAAATAAAACATAATATTTTGTTCACAGTGTAACAACAACTAATCTATCCTTTCTTTTAGGCTCGATATCTATCTATCTATCTATCTAATCTAATCTAATCTAATCTAATCTAATCTAATCTAATTAAGAGAGACCAGATGCTACAAACTATTATAATCTTAGCTAGATTTTTGTATTCCAACTAAATTGTTCTTTTAGATACTTTACAATTAACCCAAACCTATTTTTTGGATAAACTTCTATATAAATTTAACATACTGGACAGTTTGGTCATAATATAAACAAATATAACATTAGCTAGCGTTAAGATTTTACAATTTACACATGTTGTTACAATTTTCACTCTTTTCGTATCTATCATCCTTTTGTGTTTGATGTAGAAAGAAAGAAACACTAACAAGTAAAAAGTAACATTAAACAAGGCAGACATTGAGTCATTCGTCTAGTTTAGACACTTTGCGATTTCCACTTATGATGATTTGTTATTTGTATTGTGTATGAATAATAACTTTAATAACAAAGTGATTATCTGAGCGATGCGGTTTAAAAGTAAGCTTAGTGCCCTTAATAAACGTGAGTTTAAACAAAGAGTGCTAATGTGACGCACACTGCTAGCATAGTGACGTTGTAAGTTATAAATCGACGACTCGGGATGATTAATAGCAACACCGACAAATTTCCTTTTCTCAGTTTGTCCTGATGGACGGCCGTCTTTCTCCTGTTAGCTCTGGAATGTCTGCTGATTGAGATGCAGACTCCCCACACACACACACACACACACACACACACACACACACACACACACACACACACACACACACACACACACACACACACACTCTATCAGCCTCATGCCGTGCGCCGGTTAAAGTATTAACCCAGCGGTGTTTGACAATATTGCTGAGTGGTGTGTGAAGCGCCGGGGATCAAAGTTATCATGTAAGGGGGAAGCAGCTCCATTGAGACGAGCCCATAGAAGCCGTCCACTCCGTCATGTTCCCTCCATTGGAAAGAGCTGACTAGAGCAGGTCCTTAGCCCCGGTCCTCCACCCACTCCAACACTCCCTCATCCTCTTCTCATTTTTCATCTTTTACCGCTTCACACGTAGCCTTCTCTTTCTCTTCCTTCTGGGTTTCTGAGATTTAAGCACTCGGACTTTTTTTTTTTTTTTTTCAATTAATTATTGTTAGACGGAACAGATTTTTAAAATTCGCACCAACCATTATTTTATTCTGATTGGTCGCAAAGTTGATATTAATGTGTTTCTTAATTAATATGTGAGTGTTTCTCTTTTCTCATTCATAGAGACTTTCTTTGTATCAGCCTTTGTATGAACTGTTACTCCGAAGTTCTCCAGCATCCTCAGATGAAACAGGAGTCATTTTTGGTTCATTTAGATTCATTTCAAGAAAAAGACAATAAAGATGTTAGTGAGATAAAGACCGTTTATAGCTGCTATAGCAAATGTTAGAATAGGAACTAACTTCTTTCGCCAACAATAAATGTAACCATAAATGGATAAAAAAAAATATGATGTATCTTTAATAACTGCAAAAGCAACATTGACCAACTGCTGCAATGAATGTTGAATAAAACTTGGCATGTTGATAAAGGAAAATAATCAACATGATGTAATTTGGTAAATTACCTAAACCTAAACTCTCACACATGGAATGATTCAGGAATTGATTCAGAAATGTGACTCACTTGGTCAGTTGGTTCATTTGAATCAAAATTGAATCACTTCATTTGATTTATTTGTAATGTTTGCACTTGATTAAGGTTGTCAATGCTTTTATGTCTAAATTTATTAAAAGAAAAAAAAAATTCTTTACTCAAAGTTGAATGTCATATGAATTAAACTTTTTTTCCCCCCAAACATGATGGTTTTCCGTAAGTAAAAATAAATAAATAAGTAAATAAATAAATTTTACCTGGGGGTAAAATGTCATTAATTATTTATTTTTTTTAATGACAGTGGTTTGTTGTAAATTATTTAATTATTTCAGAATTAAATACAATCATAATACCAGTAATGGATTATAAACAATTTAATATTAATAATGTAATCATTTAAATATGAATTATTAATTAATGGATGTATGAATATTTTCTTTTGTGCAAACCATTTAGGTTTAACCATAATTTTGGGCGTACACTCCATGTATACAGTATACAGTCATGAGTGTATTCACAATCCTGCGTGTATGATTAGTTTTGAGTGAATTCATAATTTAATGCATAAAATCTCTGTGTGTGTTTTCAAGCGAGTGGTGAATTTAAAACTTGATCACTGTACTCTTTGATAACTCAGAAATGTGCTTTATTTAGGAATATACAATTACAGAATGGAGAGAATAACAGACTAAAGACTAAAGATGTCCAGTACATTTATTAATTTATTAATTTATTAATCTAGTTCCTGTTTTTTTCTGTCTCTAATTGTTTTATTTCTCTTATTTGTACAACAATTACAATTTTTCATTCATGAAATTATGACACAATTCTGCTTTTTTTTTTTTTTTTTTTTACCCCATTTATACTCACGGTTCAGTTGTTGTTCTGATTATCTTTACAGCGTCTACGTGTGTTTCTGAAAGGGATATGGCGACAGTTATAACACTTTTGATCAGTGCTTTTGGTAAACTGACACAGTATTAATTTAATTTCAGTTTTATGTATAAAGCACTTATTTCAATAGAAACTTCACAGGAAGAAAAAAGACTTCAACTTAAGTAATGTAAAGATGTATAAATTTACAGCTTGTTCGATGTACAGTATTGGTTGATATTATTTTTTCCCGCCCACTTTTGCATCAGCAGCAATCAGGACATAATTACAGAGGGAAAAAAGTCAGTGCATTTTAATGAAGCATGTTAGAAAGTATATTTTTAAAGATTTGAATATTTTCTGTGATTAATAGCACTGGTTTGTGTATCGTGCGGCGAGAAAGGTCACTTCGGTTGAAAAAGAGATAAAGACAAATGGATTATCCGCGTCTTCACTTCACTAGCATAAAAGTTCTAAGGTGCAGAATGATGGTGCTCATTTATTTATTTATTTATTTATTTATTTCTTATTTATACATTTATTCATTTATGCCAAAATCTAATATGTTTTTATTTATCGTAGAATAGGAAAAATGTAAATTTTTTAAAGAAATATTTGTAGAAATTCATTTTATTTTAACTTCATGCTTAATTGATTCGAGCACGGACTGATTTATTGAAATTACATCATCAATATCGGCTTCCTGTCTGCACCTTCAGGAAACTTTTCACGCTTGTGGGTGCATCCTAGACTTTTTCTTTTGCTTCTACATAACATTTGGAGCACACACACACACACACACACACACACACACAGTCTGAAGTGACGGCTTGGCTTTGCATCGTGCCAGTGCGGCGGTAGTTAAATACCTGAGCATCTTGTCACGCTCATCACACCCGACTGTGTGGAAGTACAGTACACTACCGAGTGCAAAAACTGCACCACGTTACATCACGGTGACATCATCCCCTTAAACTCGCAGCTCTCTCGAAGAACTGTTGGGTGTGTGTGTTAGTGTCTGCATCGACTCGGGGGTTTGTACGGAGGGAGTCGGTACCACGGAAATGTACAGATGGGGTCTGTGTAATTTGTGTGTGTGTGTGTGTGTGTGTGTGTGTGTGTGTGTAGATGGTGATAGATTGGTCTGGGAGAGCAGGGATGCAGATCCACTCATCAAGATTGATGTTCTGCCATTCGGCTTTAAGTGCAATTAAAAACCGGGGCCTGCTCTAGGCGCCATCGTTCATGCTAACACCGAGGGGACTCGTTTTAAGTTGAAAGAGACACGTGTGCATAATTCACTTCCGATTTTCTCTTTCTTTTAATTCCACCTCTCTCTCTCTCTCTCTCTGCTAATTCTCCTGAACTACAGGAAAGACATCGGCGTTCAGAGACTGCGCTCCTCTGTTGTTAGTCCATGTTTTAAACCTGCTCCTGTCCTCACCTCCTGCACTATCCCTCCATCACATCACACACTCCCTCCCTCCCTCCCTCTCTCTCTCTCTCTCTCTCTCTGCTGTGAAGCCATGCGCTGCTCCATGTCTATGTCAAGTTGTTAACCTCGTGTCAGCAGCAGGTTTAGGCCGCCATGATGGATGAGTCCACGCGGAATTTTTCAAAATGAAGTGAAGGAGGTGTGGCCTGCTTTTTCTCTTTCTTTCTCTCTCTTTATTGCTCATTCTTTCTCTCTATTTCTTTATTCTGTTCCCATTTTTCTCCTATATCTAGATGACAGAACACATCCACACACACACACACACACACACACACACACACACACACACACACACACACACACACACACACACACACACACACACACACACACACACACCTAATTAGTGCCTTGCCTCCAAGTCTCAGTTTCACACTAGCAGAATTCATTCTGATCATTTTCCAGAACTCAACTGACCTCAACTAGAAATGAACTGATGAATAAAATCGAAATAAATTTTTAGGTTCCACCTTCTGCTTAGTTTATTTTTTGCCCCCTTGCCCCCCCCCCCCCCCCCCCCATCATACCTTTAGTTTGACTATAATTTATAAAGCATTAACAAGCATTCTTAGTTTAATGTTCAACATAGCTCCTTTCAGAAATGTCATTTATTGCATTTTTTTTTTAAATATAAAATTAAATTTTTATTGTTATTCTTACAGAACTTCATTTTTTTGCATTAAGATTTCTGAATCAGCTTTAAAATGTATTTGAAATATATACTTCATACATGAATACATAAGTTAGATAAAGTATTTACATAAACCTGCATTTCCAAGTGTTTTGTGGATCAATTTTTTTTTTTTTAAACTATAGCTCCTTAAAGCTAAATTGTAATTGTAGTTGTGATCACGTAACTACTTGTGTCCTTTAAGGTTTTTAGTTTTTTACTTTTGAGAATAATGATCTTTAAACCTGAAAAGCGATAAAGAATTAAATCAAGGAATAATAATTTGGATGCTGATCATCCTGGTGGCATGAAAATAATACATTTTCTTAGTTAAACTTCAAAACAAGTCAAGATTAAAAAAATAACGAAGCGGATCTGGAGGTGTTTAACATTACAATAACATTACAAGATTAAAAATGATTTCTTCGTTCTTCTCTCATTCTTCTTCTGTGCCTATTTGCAGGAGTGGAATCTTTAACACTGCCGCAGACGACGCTCTCACTGTGAATGTGTTACCGAATTGAGATTTTAACCTGATATGATGAGTCACATAATTTAAAAGGGATGAGACTAAAACCATCATCGTTCCCTGATTCCAGATCTGCCGTTAAAAAAAGCTATTGTTTGTCAGCGCTTTGCTCAGCTGTCTGTTCTGGATGGGGAGATCAGATTAACAAGAGGCTCTACAGCTCTACAAATCAGAGTCCCTACACTGGCCACAGTGACTGATCCCATCCATCACGGCTGTCTTAACAAGCGCTGGGGGTCTCGGGTCCGGATAAGAGCTGGTTAAAATTTAACCCGCTGGCTGCCTACACACTGAGGCCCGTGCCCTCTGCTCGCCCACTCGTCCACTACCGGTGGCGCCCTACATGCTCTCTACAGGGCCCGCGTGGGTGAGGGTCGGAAGGGTGGTGACACGGGTGTGTTAACTTTGGAGAAATCATGCGAAAACCATGGAACCAGGCACGTGCCGGGAAGTATGAAAAATGAAATTGATGTGCAGATACAGTGTCTGGGGGCTCGGTAATGATTACCTGGAACATGCCTCAGGTGTTGCTTTTTAACCACTGATGAAAAAGGCTAACCTTGCTTTTTATATTAAACACAGTTCTTCATTTTTTTTTTTTCTTTTCCTTTGTTGAGTTTCTGACACACAGCTAAAATCAATCACGGCCAAAGTTCTGGCAATAAAACAGTAGGAAATGTCGTTGACAAAATCTTATAATATAAGTTAAGAATAGCAATAATCAGATTATGTGACATGTGAGGAATAATATGTTTTGTGACATGTGTTTAAGGAGTCTCCAGGGTCATCGGTTTTGGGAGCACTTCTTGATACAATTCTTTCAAAAAAGAGAAGCTAGAACACACTTGATTCATGGATGTTCCAGAATTTTAGCTGCAGGTATGAAGGGATAAAATCTTTTCGAAGGAATGCCCCACTTTCGAATGTGCTGTAATAAGAAATCGACAAATATCATCTTCTATTGTATCAATATGCAGATGACACTCAGACACTATGACTTCAGACGAGGCTCCTGACGCTGGTGCTTTCTCACCTCGTGTTTGAAGTCAGCTGGATCCGTTGCTTTGGTGTTGGTTCAATACGTTCAGGTTCACTAACGACGTCATCGGTGAATAGCTCCATCGATCATGCTTGCTGAGCGGCACGGCGTGTGATTCGGCAGCTTTGCCCCAGGCTGCAGAGAGGCCCAGTGGTTGAAGAGGTTATGGGTTCATAGGGCGCGTTCTAGGGCAAATGTCCTGAAGGAAATATGCAGGAAAGGAGGACAACTTTAGCATCGTTATGAATACGCTCTACGAAATGTCATGAAAGATGCTTATCATTCACGCAGCATGGGTACTCCATACATCTTATCCCATCCTATCCCATTTCCGACGGAAAGTCACAGACGCCATTCATGTTCAGCTTGACTTGATTAGTCTTGATGAATATGACTCGACCCCCTTAATAATGTATTAACTTCCGTCAGTTTGAGACGAACAGCACTCGGATACTTGGCTGGTCGGTACACAGAGTGTCGGCCAGAAGGTTTCATCAAACCGGGTGACGGGGCTCGAGCTGTCTGATTGCACAAATCCAAGAATCCATCATGTGTCGGACCTCGTTTCCCGCCTGTTCACTGAGTCCCGATGACACAGAGTGGCTTCTTTGGCCTCATTCATAAATGACATTAGAGAAATCGTATTTGGTAAGGGGTCAGACAGACATGGCAAGGGGAACGTCTCGGGTTACTTGGCTGTAACCCTGTTCCCTGATAAAGCGGGAACGAGATGCTGCGTGAAAACGCTATGGGAACATCTCTTTGTTGCCCGGTTGTGAAGCTTGTGCATGTCAAACCCGCCGAATACCTTCGGCTTATAACCTGTGCAGGCATGACGTCACCGAACAAGGTGCACCTGCAGGTTATAAATAGGAGTGAACCGGAAACATCCTCAGGTCAATTTTGTCTGAAGGACGTCCAGGCACGCCAGCAGTGCGGCATCGGAGCGCAGCATCTCGTTCCCGCTTTATCAGGGAACAGGGTTACAGCCAAGTAACCCGAGACGTTCCCTTTCAAAAGCTACACTCGATGCTGCGTGAAAACGCTATGGGAACGAGAATACCAACGCCGCCGCACTGCAAGTGTCTGGACCCCCAGGTTGTGTAGCGTGTGCGCACAAGCCGAGGAGGTCTCAGACCTAGCTCTGGGATGCTGACTCAAGGATCCGCGAACCTGGAGTAGCATTGACATCCAGACTATAAAATCTAACAAACGTGTGTGGAGAGGACCAGCCCGCCGCATCACACACCTGCTGCAGGGGTACGCCTCTTGCCAAGGCAATCGATGAGGCAATCCCCCTGGTTGAATGAGCCCTGATTCCCAGAGGCGAAGTGTGACCACGCGCCTCATAGGCTAGGGCAATGGCATCTCTCACCCAGTGTGACAGAGTCTGTCTAGTGGCAGCCGCCCCCCGGTTGCGACCCCCATGGCAAATAAAGAGTTGCTCTGATTTACGCCACTGGCTAGTGCGGTGGACGTAGACCCGAAGAGCACGTACTGGACACAGTAAGTGAAGTCTTTCCTGCTCCGGAGCTGTGAAAGGCGGAGGACAGAAGGCTTCGAGAACAACTGGGTGCATGGTTGAGAATGGAACCTTGGGAAGATAGTTCGGGTGAGGATGCAGAATAGCTTTGACTTGCCCAGGGGCAAAGTCTAGGCAGGATGGGGAGACTGACAGAGCCTGCAGATCCCCAATCCTCTTCAAAGAAGTAATAGCCATCAGAAAAACCATCTTAAGAGACAGAAGCTTGACAGGCGCTGACTCTAGTGGTTCGAACGGGGTGTCAGCCAGGCCTTCGAGTACGATAGTTAAGTCCCACGAAGGGACCGTCGCTCTAGTGGGCGGCTTCAACCGTTTAGCTCCACGAATAAAACGGGCAACTAAATGGTGCTTGCCCACAGAAACCCCGTCGTTCAGAGCGTGACAGGCCGAAATAGCGGCTACGTACGTTCTGAGCGTACTAGGGCATAAGCCCGAGGACAACTTTTCTTGCAGAAACTCCAGCACTGAAACAATCTGGCAGTGAACTGGGTCTATGTGTCTTGTCATGCACCAATTTTCAAACACACTCCATTTGAGGGCATAAGTTCTCCTAGTGGAGGGAGCCCTGGCACTTAAAATGGTTTCAATTACGCTGGCTGAAAGCCCAGCCTGTCTCAGTTGGTCCCGTTCAGGGGCCAAACGTGAAGGTTCCAGAGCTCGGGCCGGGGATGAAGTATTGTCCCCTGCGCCTGAGACAGAAGATCCCTCCTCACTGGAATCACCCAGGGTGAGCCGTGGAGGAGAGATATTAGATCCGAGAACCACACTCTGGTCGGCCAATGGGGCGCTATCAATAAGAGGCGCAACCCTTGTTGACGGACCCTCGCCAGGACTCCCAGGAGCAGAACTATAGGCGGAAACGCATAAAGGCGTAACCTGGGCCACGTGTGGGCCATTGCGTCCAGACCCAGGGGAGCTGGAGGAGTCAGAGAGTAGTAAGGGGGGCATTGTGCTGTCTCTTGTGAGGCAAAGAGGTCCACCTCTGCTACGTAAAATCTTTCCCAGATTTGACTGACTATTTCGGGGTGGAGCTTCCATTCCCCCTGTTCTACAGCTTGTCTGGATAGCAAGTCTGCTCCTACATTCATGTGCCCTGGAATGTAAATCGCCCTGAGGGACAGGAACTTGTCCTGTGCCCAAAGCAGAACCTGGTGCGCTAGCTTGTTCAAGCGGCGTGAGCGCAGTCCACCCTGGTGATTTATGTACGAGACTACCGCAGTGCTGTCCACCCGCACTAGGACATGGTAGCCTCTCAACTGCTGGAGGAAGTGTTTCAGGGCCAGAAACAGAGCCATCATTTCGAGGCAATTGATGTGCCACGCGAGAAGATGACCTCTCCAGCTCCCTTGTGCTGGACGGCCATCCAAGACCGCACCCCAGCCCATGAGGGAAGCGTCTGTCGTTAGCATCTTGCGACGACAAGACGGACCTAGAGTGGGACCCAAAGTCAGAAACCGGGGTCTGAACCACATAGAAAGGGTACGAAGCCCCAGGCGCGTAACCCTTATTAGCCTCTGGGGGTTGGCCCTTAAATGAAACCCCCTGGCTCTTAGCCACAGCTGAAACGCTCTCATGTGCAGAAGGCCCAAAGGTATCACCGTGGACGCAGCCGCCATGAGGCCTAAGATTTCTGAAAGTGATGAACAGTGACCTTCTGGCCTAGCTTGATTTCCTTCAGGGTGTTGAGAATGGATTCGACACGAGCAGGAGACAACTGTGCCCGCATCGTGACCGAATCCCATGTGACACCCAAATATGTTGTCCTCTGAACAGGAAGGAGAACGCTTTTTGTGGCGTTGAGTCTCAATCCTAAAGAATGAAGATGGGCTAGGACGACATCTCGATGTCGAAGCGCTAGCTCCTGAGACCGGGCCAGAATCAGCCAGTCGTCTATGTAATTCAAAATACGGATGCCCTGGAGTCGTAAAGGAGCCAGAGCCGCATCCATGCATTTTGTATATGTGCGGGGTGACAGAGCTAGGCCAAATGGAAGGACCCGAACTGGTAAGCCTCGCCCCCAAAGGCGAACCTCAGGAACTTCCTGTGCTGTGGCAATATTTCTATATGGAAATATGCGTCCTTGAGATCGATTGTCACAAACCAATCCTCTAGTTGAATTTGAGAAACAATCATTTTGACAGTCAACATTTTGAATCTGGATTTCCTGAGATAGCGGTTCAAGCCGCGAAGATCCAAGATCGGACGCAACCCCCCCCCCCCTCTCTTGGGCACCAAAAAGTACCGACTGTAGTAGCCTGACTCTCTGTCTGGAAGGGGAACATGTTCTATGGCCCCTTTGCCCAGCAGAGTCTTTAACTCCTGGGCCAGCAGATGTGATCGGTCCGGTTTCACGGAAGTGGAGACCACGCCGTTGAAACGCGGAGGACGATGTGCAAACTGAATCCTGTAGCCTGTGCCTACAGTCTTTTCTACCCAAGGAGATATGCCTGGCAGTAGTTTCCACGCTGCCAGCTTCTCCGAAAGGGGCACGAGCTTTGACACTTCGGCTGGATGGGGGGGTGTTAGGTGTTGGGTATCCTGAAGTATGGCAGGAGATACCCAAACACCCAACTCTTCGTTGGAGACCGGCGCTCCCCGAACACCAGTGGTGGCGGGGATTGAACACCCGGCCTCCCGGGAGTGCCAGGGAGGAGGCCCTGTTTTGTGATGAAAATCCAGACGCCCCTCCCCGGGGGGAGACACCCCCACAGCCCCAGGCGCACGAACTCAGGGCTTCTTCTTGAAGAGAGGAAGCTCCTCAGATCCGGTCTTTTCGAAGCAGATTTTTGAGAAGAGCGGCGAGCCCCACCCCAGCCTTACGGGGGGGTGCGCGGCTGGTCACACTCTCCTTCTGCACCTGACGCCTGATAGGGGCCAGACCTGGCCGGGGCCGGGTGGCCGACGGTCCCGGTTCTTGAGCACGGCGGGGAAGGAACCTCCCAACGGCCTGTTCATACAGCTTTGCCTCCCGAACCTAGTGGCGGCGGAATTAACAGCGTCGCCAAAAAGGCCGGAAGGCGAGATGGGGGCATCGAGGAGGGCAACACGATCCTTATCCTTGATGCCCGTGAGGTTCAGCCACAGAGGCCTCTTCGTGGACACCATGGCAGCCATGGAACGGCCCACAGCACGGGCCGTCCGCTTGGTTGCACGGAGAGACAGGTCTGTGGCTCGGCGCAGCTCTGCAAACGCCCTGTCATCAATAGCCCCGCCGCTGCTCAGGTCCTTCAGCAGGTCAGCCTGGTAACCTGCCAAACCGCCATGGTGTGCAGTGAAGCACCAGCCTGTCCTGCTGCCTGAAAAGCTTTACCCACCAAAGCAGATGTCAATCTGCACGGCTTGGAGGGGAGAATAGGCTTTCTCAGGGAGGATGATGTCCCAGGAGAGAGATAGCCCGCAAGCGTCTCTTCTATCTGGGCATCATCATATAACCGCGTGCTTTCGCACCAACGATATTCGAATAAGTCGAAGTCGGTGGTACAAAAACACGCGATGAATACGGCTTGCTCCATGAAAGAGTTAATTCATCATGGATGTCACCAAAGAAGGGGAGAGAGAGACGTTGAGGCTCCTCCCCCCGGCCACCTGTCGTTCAATCCCGAACGCTTGGGGGAATCTCGCTGCTGCGGCCAGTCGATATGCAATCGCTCGACCGCACGCGTTATAACCTCTAATAATTCCTCAAAAGCTCTGTCAGCACTGGAGGAGCGTTGTGAGGAGGCTACTTCCATGGAAGCGAGAGAGGAAGATTCTTCCGCTCCTTCACAAGAAGCGCCGGAGCGCGCTTGCGAAGCGGAAGCTAAAACTTCCTGATCCGGAGAGAGCGCGAGAGAAAAGGGGAAATTCCGTCTCGTGCGCGTCTGCCAGATCAGCACGCGAGCCCCAGGAATGCGCCGCGGCTCGCGGTTTCTCTTTAAAGAAAGCGAGCCGCGCACGAAGCACCTTAATAGGGAGAAGATCACAGTACTCACAGTCTCCCTGAAGCCCGAGGCGAGCGTGTTCTTCCCCAAGCACTCGAGACACAACTCGTGAAGATCGCCCTCCGAAAGAGATCTATCACACGGAGGCACGCATCTCTTAAGCAACTCCGCCATATCGGTGAGTTAATGCTGTTATTTTTATTTCGCTTTCGTTACGGCTTGCATGCACGCGCAAACACAAAGCGGTCCTGAAGACAAAAAGATCTGAGGATGTTTCCGGTTCACTCCTATTTATAACCTGCAGGTGCACCTTGTTCGGTGACGTCATGCCTGCACAGGTTATAAGCCGAAGGTATTCGGCGGGTTTGACATGCACAAGCTTCACAACCGGGCAACAAAGAGATGTTCCCATAGCGTTTTCACGCAGCATCGAGTGTAGCTTTTGAAAGGGAACATCCATGGATCCAAAAACAGATATCTAGTTTGAGCCACCGTGTACGTGTTCCTCTGCTATACTTTAGTCTCCGAGAGCGAAGAGGCAGTCCGGTGGAAAGTGAACACACTCGACCTGATACTCCTCAGTGCCTCTGAGGCCAATGAGAAGTTCTTGAATATTTCAAGAGGAGAAATGAACCACCGTCTCCGTGGACCAATCCAGCACGAGATTGCCCCAATCTGGGATTTACAACCTCTCTCGATGTTGGTATTTTACTGTTTTTGTGTCTTTAGTTTTCAGCAACAGGGGCCAGGGGAGCATTCTGGACAAATTTAAAACATAAAGAATAATTAAAAATAAATGCCAGGATTTCGTCTTCTCATATGTGCCTGATTTTTTTCTTCTTCTTCTTCTTCTTCTTTTTTTTTTTTTTTTACAGCCCGCTGATTCATTTTTAATGAGGCTTTGAATATTAACCGGGTTTGGTTCAAAGTGCCGTCTCCCATGAGTGGGAAACAGATCCCTCCGCTTGGCTAATACGGGGTGGGGGGCAGTTTACAGAGGGTTCATATGTAAGGACTTGTTCTGGTCAATTACAATTACAATCTCACACAGCAGGGGACGCATCGCGTTCATTTGCAGTGCCTGCGCCTCCTGTGGAAAAACTCAAAATGCTGTATAATAATAGAAACGACATAGAGCAGAATATATCATTATACGGTGATATCACAAGCTAGTGGCATCAAGTTAGACTTCTGGAAGCACGATAACTTGTATTAACACTTGTGTGTTTGGTTTCATTGCAGGCCTGCAGGGCACGGTGGGACCCGAAGTCAAATCAGAGAAGCCGATCTCTGGACCCCGACCTCCTGCGGAGCCCCTGATCCCCCCCCTGTGCTCGCAGCTCCTTGGGTTTTGTCATGGAGCTTCTTGGGAAGTAGTGATTAATGGGACGCTGTCGTTTCAAACTCAGTTTCAGTCTTAGTTCTTTTCAAGCGCTTTGGATGGACGGGGAGAGATCTAGCCCCAGCAGGAACACTTGTCCTGGCAGGCCTGATTGGAGAACCTGGTGCATAATCGAGCCCCGGCTTGGGCCTTTTAACAGACAACATGTTTATGGCTACTTAGAGGAAATTGATTTGATTGTGCCCCAAACATGTGTGTTAACACCCCTGGCACTTTTATTGGCCATTTGTCTACAATGTCACAGCACATCTGATTTATGCGCCGCATCAGGCTCGTTGTGTGTGTGTGTGTGTATAGGTTGGCGTGTGTATTTATGCATGATTGTGTAAGTGTATACGCACATGAACTCTGTGTGTGTGTATACTTGTGTTTATAGTGCAAGGTGGTAATAAGCGATGCTCTGGAAGTGCACTTTAACTCCCTGCCAGTCACAGAGGCAGCATGATTAACAGTACATTAGTGCAGCTGGGCCTCGGAGTAAACACACTCGCTCGGAAATATTACCGCCCCAGAATTGATGTCTACACACACACACACACACGTACACACATATACACACGGTCTCTTGTGCTCACGCTTCCTCCCAATAGACTCGTGCAATTCACAGATGACAAGTGTGGCTTTGCGAACGTATTTCACTTGCGCATGCTTTCACATTTCGCTGGAGGAAATTATAAGTGCTACTTTTAATCATCGTGTACGCTTTGGAGGAATTATTAGATTGGGTTTGGTGTACCCGATGAGGAACAGGACCTGTACATCTCATAAACTGGTGACTGCAGGGATCCGCCAAAGGAACAAGCTACACGTACATTACTGCACACACTGTGCATTTACAATCCACTTAGAATTTTAAAAAGCTACCTAAAAAGGATCTAAGCTTTGAAAATAAGGTTCCTTAAGCATTTTGCAGACTGTCCTTCAGATGAGTGAAGACTCTAGACTCGAGTCCCTGCACTCCAACCTTTCTTTTATTGTACCACAATGTTTATTTCTGGAATAAATCTTTTATTTCTGGACATAATGAGTTTAATTGTGAGTTTTATTTCTCAATGACAATATTTAGCAAAACTTTTAATTTAACCTTTGTTTCTTTATTCCTCATTTAACACCTATTTTGCTGGATTATAATTTTGATTTCTGAACTGCCTGTTTCATTTCTAGACTACAAATTTTATTTACAGACTATGAATTGTATTTGTAGGCATAGCGATTTTAATTCTGGACTAGAACTTTTTTTTTCTTCAATCACAACATTTAGTGTGCGATTCAATGGCTTGACAATTTTTTTTTCTCCTACAGTAATTCTTTCAGATTTGTTTTAACACTTTTTTTTTTTCCCCCTGCATTATAGTTTTTATTTCGCGGCTACTTTATTTTGACACCTTATTTCTACACTACGACTTTTGTTTCTAAATTATATGACTTTCATATCTAGACTCCACATTTTATTTCCTAATCACAATACTTTGTGTTGCATTACAAACTTCACTTCTCGCCTTCTGCTCATGAAGCTTATTTTGGTTCTAACACGTTGATTATGTTACAGTTATCTTATGATGTTGAAAACGGGTTCTTGTAATGACCTACGACTTTTATGTCCGCATTACAGATTTTATTTCTCACGGTAGTAATTCCGACATGTTTTTTTTTTTCCTAATTACAATCTTTATTTCTGACCTACCGTCCTAAATCTGGACTGACGTTTATTTCTCAACCACAGTATTTATTTCTGGATTAGACACTTTATTTCTAGTCTCCTACTGTACTTATGAGCACGCTTCCAGTCGTAACACATGGACCTCATGAATCACGTGCGACGCCAGGACAGGAATATGTATCTACCGTCCGAGGCCACAGTTCGTGTCCCAGACTAAATCTATCGATTCCAGGTCGAGCAGGACGAGCCTCCAGTGCCAGATCTGATTCACTGAAAGCGGTGCGCTTGAATTCAATTTCACTTCTCGCTGTCAAGTCCAATGTCGGCTTCTCACATCGCGCACGGGCCAATGTCACCTTTTAAACACTGAGAGAGGCCCGCAGAGATGAGCGGTTGGAAAGGAAGGACTGAGAGGCAGCGAGGAGAAGAAATGAAGAGCGCTCCTCATCCATCTCTCAGCGACGGAGAGCGAGAATGAGAGATGCTCCACGGCGCTCTTTAATTCATGCAAATTGAAAAGTGCTATCGATTGATAATTGATTTATATTGATACACATGCGGCGCACTCCTTTTTCTTTTTTATCTTCCTTTCTCACCAACACTCTCTCTCTCTCTCTTTTCTCATTTGGCTAAATCAAATTTATCTGTCACGGCGTTCCTCACATCCACTCATCCATCAACTCCATCACATCACATCATTCAACACCGATTTTCGCTCTGCATATTAGATACAGTCCACCTTGAACTTGTTGAAGGGGTTTTGATTTAAAAAAAAAAAAAAATTTTATAAAGAGGAGGTTACATAAAAAAAGATTCAGAGCAGGAATCCCAAACCTGTGAGCGACACCTGCACTTATTATTTAAGTAATAACTAGCTATTAATGCAACATCTTTATCTTTTTTTACTTTTGTTCATGGTTAAGGTTTAATTTAAGGTTAATTACCCGAGTGACTTCATTCTGCACTCTGGGGATCTCCATCTGCATCGGTTTCATCAGGATATAAGCGTTTCTCTAAACCTGGCCTCTCCTATTGCTGTAAGCCAGTAGGCCCTCTGTGCAAACACTAACCCCCCCAACGCCCCCCCCCCCTGCAGCTTTAAACCGTGTTGTTTTTAATCACTGTGAGATCAGTCCGACTCCTCACCGCCTGTAAATCAGCTCAAACACAGGGACACTGTCCAGACCTTCGCGTATAAATCCTCAGATCTCTCCCTCAGAGTCTCTGATTTTCTACTTTGTACCCTTTCAGGAAGGCTGAGGAAATAAAAAAAAACCCACAAAACACACAGGACGGGATTAACGGGAGCTAAGAGCGTTGTTTGTGTCTAGATAAATAAGAGACAGGAGGAGAAGATTAACTAAAAATGATCAACTGGTTTCTCAGAGTTTGGTTCATCAAGTTAGACGAATGGAGTCCGAACTTCGAACCTTTACACTGAAACCTCTTATTTATAGGGATCTCTTATTTATAGAACATTTATAGAGTAAAACATTTATAGAGATGTTTTATTCATTTTTATTTATTTATTTATTTATTTATTTATTTATTTCCTTGCAGGTAATTTTGCTTCTCTCGTTCAGGGGCGTTCAAGTCAAAGCGAGACTTTTGATGTACACGATAACAGAACACAGTTCTGAGAGTAAAAACTCCCCTTTATGTCTCTATATAATCCCCTGATACACTGATGCACTTATCCCAGTGTGTCACTAAGCGCTCGGACACCATCAAGGTAGAAAGTTCTCTCAGGACGCCGTAGCCGTGATCGGACTGCCTGTCTGATTGATGTCTGAAACGCCGGCCTCCCAGGAACTCCTTTAACGGCTGATTACATTATGGTTTCTATAGTAACAGCATATTTCACTAGTAATAGCCTGATTTTTTATCTGAACAGATAAAAAAATAAAATGTTCAGTGACTGGATGTGTAATTGTTGCAATGGTAAAGTTTTGATGAACATTTAAGGAAGGAGTCTCCAGTGTTCGGTCAGCAACTAAGTAGCATCTGGATTTTTTTTTTAATCCAAATATATATCAAACATTTATAGGTAAAAACTTGGATAGGGAAAATATCAAGACGCTCCAATGTAAACATTCTCATAGCAAATATAACTTTTTTTGTTTTGCCAATAAATGAGTCACAGTGTTTTTTCCCCTAAATAACAAGCAAAATTTGGACATTTGTTCAAACACACTGAAGAATTTGTTATATTCTGACTTTCTTATTTCATGCACATGCACTTATATAAAAGATGTGAGATGGATCTTTGGCCCATCATGGATGCCTCTGCTTATTAAATTACACAAACGGAAAGTTAGTTTTTGAATACTAATACCCCATGACGCAATCGGCCGCAAAGTTCAACCTGATCTTCCTGAACACAGTTAATCACTTTCTAACGAGCATGGACGAATAGTTAGCAAGATTAGTGGGCACGCAATAGGTTGACGTTATCGCCAAAACGCGCCACTCGGGATCTGCCGATTGCATCGCGATGATGTCATGCGAGGGCCTGTGGTTAGACCGGGAGCGGTGATTGGACTCGTCCTCGTAAACCAATCAGCAAAGATCGGGGAGTTCATTAAAGATGGTTAGCGCATGACGCTGATCGAGTTAGCGGTGATTAATTCTTAAGCAGACGGCCTAATGACACCATTATATGCGTATCTGTTGTCCTGAGAGGATGTTTTGATAGATCCAGGTTTATTGGTTGGTTGGTGATCTCACCTGGACAGTTGATTGGTTGGCATTGACACACGTGTCATTGATTGGAAGTTGAGACGTGTAGCGGTGGTCAAGGGTTTGTCTTAATGATACAAAGGTTGTGCATTCAAACCCTCAGACTTGCCAAAGAGCCACCGATGGTCCCTGAGCCTGACTTTTAACCCTTAAAAGCTCATTTCTGGCCTTAAATAATGATGAGTTTCTAAAAACATTGTTATTGTTTGTCATGCACAAAGGTCTGTGTCTGACTAACACTGTATACACACACACACACACATACACACCTAGTTTACAAAGTGTGTTAGTTACAAAGGAAATAGTCAAGTTTTCAGTTGGACCACACTAAAGTCACATTTTTGGAAGGAGTCTCCAGTGTCAGTAGTTCTCTGAAAAAAAAAAAAAAAACCCACCTCTCTCCCACCTGCACCTCTGCTCGTCTTTCCCCTGCTGACCGATAGACTCTGCTGCTGTGCATTTCTCCCCCGGACTATTTTGTCTGCAGTTTATTACAAGCTGCGGCTAAATACTTTAAAAACATTGATTTGCGTGAATTACAACATGGCACTGTATTCTGTTTTGGGCTCGCGAGGGACCAGGAGACACATCTTGTGTGTCTACATACAGGATCATAACACCCTATGATGGATATCTATCTATATCTCTATATATTTACCTCCCTACAGCTTCAATCGCTCTCACTCTATCGATCCCGACCCATAAAAGGTGTTTAACTCAATCATGACGGTGTGGCGGCTTTTTTTCTGCGTCTCTGTCAATAAGCACTAAATCAATTAGAGCGTCTCGAGCCATCTCACGCAGGTGCGAGCTGCAGCTTCCTGTGTGCATGTTTTACACATTTTATTTTATTATTTTTACCACATCACTGCCGAACGCGCAATTCTGATTGGTTCGGACGTATTCATGAACGTTTTGATACGTTATCGTTTCCATAGCAAGTTTTCTGTACAGAGAAATGCGTTTGTGTAACATGTAAGGAAGGAGTCTCCAGTGCCAGAGCTTTATTTCAGTCAGAGGTACAGTAGAGCTGTTTGTTACCTGACATCCTCAAGACAGGAGTTCTCTGTTACAAGACAAGATCTATTTGTTTGCTGGGACACTGAATGAAACTATAAATAATCGCTAATGATGTCAGTAGTATAAAAGGGATAAAACATTTCAGGCTGTGCTGTTATAAAAATAATGAAAAAAAAAAGCAACAACTTTGAGGTAGTAACAGCACCTCTGCTTCACCCCCCCTGCACCCACCTCATCAATGATTAGTTTACAATAACAGCACCACATACTACGTGTTATTCTTTACTTTAGTATTGCTTTGTATCTTCTTCTTTTTCATTTGTCCTTTCTTTTTCTTCGCCTTCATTTATCTTACTTTCTTTTTCCCAGAGTTCCACTTCCTCTCGTTCTGTTCTTGCCACGTTGCACATAATGCGAAAAAATTTCAGGTGTTTGACTCATTATTAATGCAGCTGTCCCACACCGAGGCCTCCGAGGACAATCAGGAGCTGTGATTGGTGAGGTTTATTTTAAAACGCTCGCCGGTGATTGGTGAGGCTCGTTTGAAACGCGGCCCGTGCTCATCTCGGTCGTCCCACGCGCTCCCTGAACGCCGAACCCTGGGCGGCTCTCGCTGCGCAAGACAATAAACGGATGATGAAATAAAAACGCTCGATTCATCAAAATCAGCCCCCCTCTGACTCCGCCGCCCGGCAAATTAAACAATATTTCATAATCACTCTACAAGCCTGACAATAGAAGCCAATTTGTACCTAAAGGCACCTCCTAAGTGAGAGGAGTACGGGTTTACACAGACACACAGCGAGCGATGTGGAGTTAATTACCAGCCCTGGACACGCTCCAGAGGACCGAGATGCTCCCGGCGTACCTGCCCAATCAACTGTCCTGGAACCGGATGGCCAACGAGTCTTCATTTATCTTGTCGAGTGTGTAGGATGGCTAATTACTTCCATTCCAACGCCCTCAAACACACACACACACACACACATTGTCCCGGGCCTCTCCACTCTCTCAGACTCTGTGGCGCTGGACGACCAGGACAGAGGAGTTAACCAATTAGTCGTCCATTAGAGCCATCACAGAGCTCGCATCAGCCCCAGAGCCGAGACGGCTAAAGGGTTTAATAATCTGCTACGGGTTCATGGCTAAGGCTAATCCTTTGGGACAAGAAGAGGAGGATGAGTAGTGGAAGGGGAGGAGGAGGAGGAGAGGTCAGGAACAATTTTTCTGCTGCCAAACTTGTCGACTTGGTGCAGTTACAGATGATTACAGACGATTAGAGACGTCCTCCCTCTTCTCGGGGAAAGAAGAAAAAGACCATCAGAACAAGTCTCTTAATTACAGAAAATTAAGTTATTCTTGCTTAATGGTGCATTATGACAATTCATTAGGAAGTAGTGCGATGTTTGTGTGCGTTAAACTTCGCTTAAGTGTCTCAGAGAAACACACATCTATGGAGACAGATTACAAGCCGCTAACATACCCTACACTGAGCACAGACTCAGAAATGATCAGCGTGATGCGAGTTTAATTAAATGATGCTTGGCCTGTTCTCATATTTGTCTCCATTAAGTGACGACGATGGAGGGAAAAGAGTCGTTAGCTGTCAGTGATGAGGAGGGATGGAGCCGGAGACGGACTCCATCCTTGAACACAATTAATGACACTTTAATCGCAAAACAAGTCCCTTATCTGGGAGTGTTTGATGATACCGGAGCGATGGTGGGCTGTAGATTGATAAGGAAGAGACGCAGCCAAAGAAATTAGCCAATTCTAGGTGTTGGCCAGCTGTTGGTGCATGCTGGGTAATTGCGTCAGCGCTCCCCTCCCCCTGATTTTCGCCCCTAAAGCGGTTAGTTCTCATCGGGCGTCATCATTTTCCGGCGCCCCATCCATCTTCGGCCTCCGATTAATTCTTTTCATTTCGGCGCCTCTCTCATAAATCCTGGCACAGTTAATTAATTTCACTGGCAGCGCGTGGGCCGCCATAAAAACAGGATTATTCTCGCGCTCTCTCTCTCTTTTGCAAAAAAAAAAAAAACCTAATAATAAATCCCCATATTAATTATGCTATTTTACAGCGATCTCATTGAAGGCTGTGTTTCATCTTTCATAATTAGATTTTCAACAACAACAACGGGGCCAACAAAAGAGTCTAATTATGGATTTTGGCGAAGGGCCGGGCGAGCCAGGATCGATGGGCCGCTTTTATTATTGTTATTGTTGTTGTTATTGTTCCAAAGTGGTGAGGAGGGAGATTACACACGAAGCCTCGACGCCAGCATAAATCAAATTTACAAGGATTGTTTGTTACACTGTGACTCCGGAGCGGAGGGGGTGGCTTGGGGTTGGGGGATGGGCGTTTGGTGACTCGTTGGCGCCGGGACGTGATGGTAGTTTGAAGAACCTTTACGCCAAATCTCATACAAGTATCATTGATGAATGAATGCACCAGAATAATTTCAACTTCGATTATCAGGTCTTTTTGTAGTTTCTTGACTACAGACTTTTTAAACTAAAAAAACTACTTGTGAAAGTGCTCACTTCCAATATTGTCTAATCCCAGAACTGCCTACTGCTATGATTCTTCAAAATGTATCTCATTTTATACTGTCCAGAAAAGATCCTATAGTAGGTCCACCAATTCTTATAGATATCACCAATCCTGAGGGCACAAACAAGTACTTTTTCATAGTTTGGTGGTAAAGAATAAAATACCACTCAAATACTACTCATGAATACCACTGAGGGTTCTTCAGCTGCCCCATACTTCTAGATCCCTCTAAATACCTTTAATTATCCCGGGAATCCTTAAAGAACCCTATGTATGAAATACTGTACCAGATGTTTCACTGGATAATAAGGGTCTTTAGAGTTCTAACAAAATTGCTTTCGACTTTAAAATGAAAACTCCAGCTTTAAAGGTTCTTTACTGTAGTTATCCCTGCATACAGTCGATGGATGGGTTAGGGTTAGGGTTAGGGTTAGCCCTAGGGTTAACCCTCCACCAAAGTGTCTCATTATGAGTTATATGAATGATTTTTAAGCAGAATCCATTAAGTAGGCTAAGAACCCTTAATTATCCACAAAATGCCCAAAGAACCTAAGAGTGTACCAAGTAGAGAAAAGTGTTCAACTTCTTTTTTTTTTTTTTGTATTGGAAACTTGGATGGATTTGCATGTTCTTCCTATTCTTTGGTCCTGTTCTTCCTGTTCTTCACAGTCCAAAGAAATAAATCTGTTTGGAATTCCCAAATTGTCATGTGTGCCCTGAGCTGGATTTGAATCCGCTCCAGGTGCATCAGTTTGTTGTAGGGTATTTACACATTACTTTCCCTCAGAGGTAATACTGAAGGAGAGTTTTAACGTGCAGTGATGTATTAGTGCATTTCTAATTCCTACAGATGGAGTCTTCTCAGACTGTTCTTGGCTCCTCCCGGTTCCTAATGGTTCCTAATATTTCTTGATCTAAAGGAAATTGAAGCGGGCCAACAGTGTGTGCACCTCTGACCGCTTCCATTGGAAAGATAGCGAGGGAAGTGAAGCTGAAAAGTGAAAAGGTGACAACAAGCAAATTGATGTGAAGTGGGTGGGGCAAGCAGCGGAATAAAATTTGCATCACTCATAATATTTTCTATACAAAACACTGTCGCTACGCAAAAAAATAGCAAATAATTAAACTAAATTGAGGATAGCGATTTAGCTAGCTAATAGATTTTATTTCCAGAATGTAATTGCAGAACAGCTGTGGAAAACAGCATGAGAGCATCAGTAATATCAACATTTCTCTCATGTTATTACGATAAACGACTAAGATAAGATTTCTTTTTAAAGACTAAAGCATCACCGTAGTCACACTTCAACGTGCCAACAGCAGCTCAAATTCTAATACAGTTAATGTCAAGACTGCATCACCGTCCCATCAAAAAGTGTTACCTTACAGAAATCATCCCCTCTGGCTTTCACATTCTGTCATTTCTGCTCCTTCTCCTCCTCCTTGTTCTCCTGAGGTCCGTCTTTTCATTCCTCTTCCACGGCGAGGTCTTCTGAGAGAACCTGGGGCCAAAAAATTACTCCTCTGGTTTAATTGGCATTATCATTTTAGCTTTCTGACAGAGATGGATCGCTGCTAGTGCATCAGACCACCGCTGTCGGGAAGTGGGGAGGGGGAGGAGATGGGTCTGAAGGGGTGTGAAGGGAGAGATGTGAAAAAGAGAGAACGACGAGATGAATCTGTCTACAGGTGAGAGATTCAGTGAGCAACAAACCAGAAAGCAGAACTCTATGAAAACATTCAAAGTGACATCTGTGGAATCATCTATATATAGCGGCACAGTTAATGGTTAGCACTGATGCCTTGCACCTCCATGGTCTGGGTTCGATTCCTGCCTTCAGGTCTGTGTGCATGGAGTATGTGTGGTCTGCCCATGCATGGTGGGTTTCCCTCAAGTTGTCTAGTTTCCTCCCACAGTCCAAAGACATGCAGATTAAGCTTATTGGTGTCCCCACATTGCCCATAAGAGTGTGAATGTTCACTGGAGGTCTTACCAAGGTTGTAAAAATGGGAGTAAATACAAAGGTCACCATTGGCCTCAATGTACTATATATATATATATATATATACTCACCTGAAGGATCATTAGGAACACCTGTTCAATTTCTCATTAATGCAATTATCTAATCAAGCAATCACATGGCAGTTGCTTCAATGCATTTAGGGGTGTGGTCCTGGTCAAGACAATCTCCTGAACTCCAAACAGAATGTCAGAATGGGAAAGAAAGGTGATTTAAGCAATTCTGAGCGTGGCACGGTTGTTGGTGCCAGACGGGCCGGTCTGAGTATTTCACAATCTGCTCAGTTGCTGGAATTTTCACACACAACCATTTCTAGGGTTTATAAAGAATGGTGTGAAAAGGGAAAAACATCCAGTATGCGGCAGTCCTGTGGGCGAAAATGCCTTGTTGATGCTTGAGGTCAGAGGAGAATGGGCGACTGATTCAAGCTGATAGAAAAGCAACTTTGACTGAAATAACCACTCGTTACAACCGAGGTCTGCAGAAAAGCATTTGTGAAGCCACAACACACACAACGTTGAGGTGGACGGGCTACAACAGCAGAAGACCCCACCGGGTACCACTCATCTCCACTACAAATAGGAAAAAGAGGCTACAATTTGCACGAGCTCACCAACATTGGACAGTTGAAGACTGGAAAAATGTTGCCTGGTCTGATGAGTCTGGATTTCTGTTGAGACATTCAAATGGTAGAGTCAGAATTTGGCGTAAACAGAATGAGAACATGGATCCATCATGCCTTGTCACCACTGTGCAGGCTGCTGCTGGTGGTGTAATGGTGTCGGGGATCTTTTCTTGGCACACTTTAGGCCCCTTAGTGCCAATTGGGCATCGTTTAAATGCCACGGCCTACCTGAGCATTGTTTCTGACCATGTCCATCCCTTTATGACCACCATGTCCCCATCCTCTGATGGCTACTTCCAGCAGGATAATGCACCATGTCACAAAGCTCGAATCATTTCAAATTGGTTTCTTGAACATGACAATGAGTTCACTGTACTAAAATTGCTCCCACAGTCACCAGATCTCAACCCAATAGAGCATCTTTGGGATGTGGTGGAACGGGAGCTTCGTGCCCTGGATGTGCATCCCACAAATCTCCATCAACTGCAAGATGCTCTCCTATCAATATGGGCCAACGTTTCTAAAGACTGCTTTCAGCACCTTGTTGAATCAATGCCACGTAGAATTAAGGCAGTTCTGAAGGCGAAAGGGGGTCAAACACCGTATTAGTATGGTGTTCCTAATAATCCTTTAGGTGAGTATATATACATTTTTGATAAATTTACACAATATCTATACATATAGAGACCAAAATAATCTTGATAACACCTATTTAAAATGTAGTGTTCATAGGGATACATAACACCTACATGAGCACTTCATGAAAACTGACCTACATCTAAACACCCATCAGCTGTCTGAAAAAACAATGCTTATTTTATTTGTGATATTTTGATGCTGATTATGAGTCGAGTTAATGGTGACATAAGGCTGTTATAACAACACCAGTGTTTATAGCTTTATTTCCTTTTTTTGGTCATAAAGCTACCTACGAGAAAGGGAACCATTGTGAAGATTAAATGAAAAGGTGGGAAAGAAGAACAGATAGTGAGAAAGGTGGAGTGAAAGTGAAATAGACAGGATTTCAGCTGGAGAAGGATGAGAGAGAGGCAGAGAGTGATGTGAGAGGAAGAGAGATGGATCTTGAGAGGAATGCAGCGAGCTGATACTGTCTCACCCCCTTTCCAGTCTCACCCCTCATCTGTCTCCTTTCTGCATGTGTCTCACCTCCTCATTTGTCTCACCCCATCATCTGTCTCACATCCCCATTGGCCCTTATCTGTCTCATCCATCCATGTGTTTTTTAAAAAATCTGTTTCATCCCCATTTATTTCATCCCTGTATGTTTCATTCAAAGAAAGAAAGAAAGAAAGAAAGAAAGAAAGAAAGAAAGAAAAACACTGAAATGGGAAAATTTCATAGGTACATAGAAAAATGAGTGAGGAAGGAGGAAAGGAAGGAAGGAAACAGATCAAATATGTTAGATAAACTAACATCCGGAAATTTTCAGGTGAGAAAAAAAGAAAGAAAGATAGAAAGAAACGAAGAAAGAAAGACAACAGGGTTGAAGGAAAAGACAGTAAAGAAAGACAGATGTTTATCTTTAGAAAGATAATGTAACGAACATAAAGTAAAGACGATAAGGAAAACTAAAATAGATAGAGAGGCGGAGAAACAAAAAGAAAAATAAATGAGAGGAGGTGGAAAGAGAAAAGCAGAGCGAAAGTGAAAGAGAGGAATAAACATTAGCTAAATGGATAACACTTAGTATCTCATGATATTCTCCAGAGATTAGAGAGAGAGAGAGAGAGAGAGAGAGAGAGAGAGAAAATGAAAGCAAAAGAGGTTGGAGAAAGAGCGACTGATACAGGTGTAGATAAACAGGCCGAGTGTGAGAGATGACGGAACAGAGGAGACGCTAGTGAGCAGAGAAAGAGAAAACTGGAAGGATGAGAAGAGAGATTTGCTCTGTTCATGTCCTCTCCTCTGCTCGTCATTTGTTTGTGTGAGTGGAATAAGAAAAATGAAACCTGTTTGAAAGAAAGAAAAAGGAGAGAGAGAGAGAGAGAGAGAGATAGGAAGAGACGGATAATAAAAATAGCGGAGTGCAGAGTGGACAGCGGTGAGTCGGGCATTACTCACTGGCTCTCGGAAAAATGCGCTGCTCACTGCAAGACCATGCATCACCACCGGCCCAAAACTAATGGGCTGTCTCTCGCGTATTTACCTTCGACTGCTCGCTCACACACACACACACACACACACACACACACACACACACACACACACACACACACACACACACACACACACACAGTATCTGAAATCAGTACAAAAACTCTGAATCTGTCTGTAATCTCACGGTGAAAAATTGGCTCTCCATGAGAAAGCTACCATTACAACCACACCACCATGCAAACATCATCTTACTCCAGTTACTCCAGTAAGCCCATTCTGACTCCGAACGCCACCTACAACTAGAAGGCTTTGATCTTGTCAGTTTCAGGACCTACAAGAGGCATAGCATCACCACAAATACCAAGGCCAAGGCATCCAAGCTAACGTTCTTCACCATGCCGCACAGCATTCAGCTGTAAATTACGGAAGTTCTGTCCTTTAACAGAGTCTACAACCTGCCCTGGGGTTGGACCTACTCTAACACATACAGTACCAGAATGGTCTTGGCATGAAAACTTGGGATAAGGCTCAAATCCCCACCTGCTCTTCAACAACATTGATAACTTTTAACTTATATTCTGGTAAACATGTCTCTTGAACTTGCCCAGACCTATCTTTTGAGTCCAAGAACATCAGGAATCATTGCTCAAGACTTGTTTCCACTAAGTGCCTCACCAGTTATGCAAAAGATAATGAAACTTCCATCTTCCCTGAACTTATGTGAAAGCTCACATCTACTTCCTTTCTTACCTGCAAACTTTCACTAGCCTGCTCAGCCTTTTGCCCCATCTTCCACCGTTCAGCAAGCTCTAATTTGTCCCTTGCTGAGACAATTATTATTAATAGGTATACAAAGCATATAAGAACACCAACAATACGAACCTACTTTCCTCCAAGCTTCGTGATCAGATCCTGGACTTTCTAAACCAATTCGGGTAAAACAGAAATGGGAGGAGGAAGTCAGTAATATGCATTTGACCTAATGTAGCTCAAACACCTGGAACACTCTCAAACATCTATTCAGCAGAAGCAGTCCAGCTAAACCCTGGCCAGTTTCAGTCAACTCCATGAACTCCATTGGTTATGGCCAATAATGGTAGGTGGAGGCTTTCACTTGACAAGTCAATGCTATAAATGATCAATGATCCACTCCTTTTACGAGCTAGCAGTAGCCATGAAGGCCTTCACAAATTCCTAAACACATTTATACTTCACGAGTTGCTGAAATATATAACCTGTAACACCATAGACTGGCCTCAGATCTTCCTCAAAACATTCCTTGAAATCAGCTCTATTCCTTCCAGGCGATTGTCCATTGTTACCCACTGTGTAGTGAGCAACAGTGAGACTCAAACAGGGGAAGCATCACCTGGGATGAATAGCAGTTCAGTTTTACTCCCATCCAGAAGATGAGTTGAGTATCATCCGCATAAGCAGTGGGATGACTACACATATGAGGACATGGCCTAAACAAGAGATTGAATATGGAGGAAGAACAGATACGAACCAAGAACCGAGCCTTGTGGGACACCAGTGTAGAGTCTTCGTGCATGGATATGAGGGAATAAACATTAGCTAACGTATGACACCTGACATATGACCTGATATGACTGACCTCCCAGGTAGGGAGCAAACCATGACCATGATGGTATCATTTAATTTCAAGACACTTGAGGATGGACAAATGTTGCTGAAAGGTTGAAGAGGATGAGACTAAAACACTTCTGATGACTGGAGTTCACATGAGTTTACAGGAATTTCCTGTAAATACCCAGTTTCCTCAAAATCCCCAGCGATAGATGGTGCTAATATTTTAAAATGCTGCAGCAACAGAAGGCACGGCAAAGGGATGGAAAAATGAAGGAGGAAAGGAAGTAAGTAGAAAAAAGGAAAGAGGGCGAGTGGATGTTTAGAACAAGAGCGCGCAGATAGAAGCGACTTGTCTAATTTATGTGGCCCGCGGACAGAGGTGGCAGTGATACATGAGTTTGTTAGCCAATTGATAAAAGAGAGGAAATTTTTAAAAAGCATTCATCACAGCAGGATATGGGCGCCATACATCACCTATTTACAAACAACACAGCTAATATTTATCCTCAGAGCCGGGCAGCACTCACCCTGAGCTAATTAGGACGACTGAGAAGCTTTCTATGAAGAAAAAAAAAAAAAAGCGCACGCGAGAGAGAGTGAGAGTGAGAGAGAGAAAAAGAAAGAGAGACAGATTCTTAGCTAAACAAAACATGCTAACACAGAGTAGAACAAAACAATGGTGATCTTTCTTCCTCCCTCGGCTCGTCGCTTTATTAAGTACTCGTCACAGATAAACGTTTACTCTCGCAGGCCTTTTAGAGCCACGCGTTGGTCGTAATGGACTGCAGGGGATTCTGGGTAATGCTAATGGGAAGCTCGCTGCTGAGTGCCGGCTTCCGAGAAAAAGTGCAACGATCTCAGTGTTAATAAGTATAACAAGATAACAGTAATGACATGTGTGTGTGTGTGTGTGTGTGTGTGTGTGTGTGTGTGAGTGTTTACAGCTGTATGTTAAGTATTGATGTGTGTGTAGATGAGGCAGGCAGTAATGTGAGATGCTGTTTCTTTATAGTGTGTGTGTGTGTGTGTGTGTGTGTGTGTGTGTGTGCCACTTTCTTTACATATGTAGCTCTGGGTTTTTTTTTTAGTATTTCAAGTGTTTTTTGTTTGTTTAGTTGTTTTATTGATCCCTTAAAATGATCAATTTTTTGGGGTGCTGTTTATTGCGAATTTCATATTTCATTGTTTTTGTTTTGTATACTTCTACCGCTCCCGACCACACACACACACACACACACACACACACACACACACACACACACACACACACACACACACACACACACACACACACACACTCCCCTCCCTGCCTGTGATGCGGCAGGACTTTAATTCATACTCACTTTAATAAAACATTTTTTTTCCCGTCTTTCCGTTTTGCGTTAGCTATTCTGATCCACATGTGTGAGTTTTGATATTTGAATAGTGATTTTCATTTGAGCAGCTTTTACTCCTCACACCTCACACACACTCCACCGACACACTGCTTAAACATGAGCAGAATGATATTAACTTTATAAATCCAATAACAATCCGTTCACTAAACAAACCAGTGTATAAACATAAGAAGCGTGTGAGGACAGGTTTTGTATGTGTGTGTGTGTGTGTGTGTGTGTGTGCGTGTGTGTGCGCGCATGGTGTGTTTGTTTAGCGACGCAGGGAGAGATTTGTTATCCCTCGGTGTTCCTGTGTTTTTCACGTTGCTCCACATGCTGGGGAACACACTCCATCTCCACATCCCACAATTCCCAAACACATTTATTTACCCGCCTTATTCCTCGACAAGTCTCTCTCTCTCTCTCTCTCTCTCTCTCGGTCTCTCTCTCACACACACACACACACACACACACACACACACACACACACACACACACACACACACACACACACACACACACACACACACTTTTATTCTCATAAAGTTTGTAGTTAGGGCAAATCTACCTATCTCTTATTTCCTTTTAGCTCATTTTGTCCCTTTTTTGTATCGTATGTTTTATTCTCTTAATTCTTTCTTTCTTTTTCTCCCTCGCCCCATGTTTATTTTTCTATCATTCATAATGCCATGATTTTTATTCTTTCTACATTTTTTTACTTTTTTTTTTTCATTCTCTGCTTTTCTTTCTCTT
>CM059221.1:29818807-29833807 GCA_030347435.1 Clarias fuscus | reverse complement strand
TTAGCCAAAATTTTTGAATATACTTCGTGACAAACAATAAAAAGCCGAACCATCGATCCTGTCAAAGCTCCTAACTAGGTAACAATATACTCGTTTTTACGTAGATTGCACAACTTTAAACCATTTCTAAAACTGCCAAACTGATACAAATACACTATCACAGTTTATGTACTGTAGTAGGCAGCATTCTGGAGTAGCTAGCTAACAGTAGCTAGTGGCTTGTTTTTTTAAATTATTATTAAAGCGAATAACTGTGATTCTTCAACTAGGAAAAAAAAAAACCAAAGCAAACATCTTTGAGGTTTTTGAAATTTTTTGCAATTTTCAACTCAACCCTAAGTTTCCTCAACATGGATCAACAGTAAAAAAACGAACAAAAGCATACGTTCATCAATTTAAATGAATGTATCTTAGTATATTATATCAGTCAACATAGCCATTAGTTGGCCATATCAGTTCATCTGAAAAATCAAATGCAAATAAGTTGGCTAGCTTGTTGCTAACAAACGCAGAATTTGATTGATGCCTTTTTTTAGGAACAATTTACACATTTTCAAGTTCAAAAATTATTTTCTTTTTCTTCTTCTTCTTTTTTTTTTTTTAAACTTTCACATTAAAAAATATAGTAGCAGCGGAAAGCTTTGTAGCTTTTTTGTTCAACAATTGGGTCAACCAAGACTAGTGCATTGAGTCTCTGTATCTTTTTATATTTTTATCTAATACTATTCGCAAAAATCTAAATGGTATGGCATACCATAAACCATAATAATAATATTGGCTTGTAATAATATAACAATAATGTAACAATAATGTAGCTGGACAAAATAATAATAATAATAATAATAATAATAATAATAGCTCAGTTTGGAAAGGTAGCTTTAGTGTTTTAGCTACATTTTCTAAGCATCTTTAATTGTAGAAAACACTGGCTGTAGCTTGGACTTAATTTTTTTGTTGTAGTTTAGCTTCATTAAAGAATGCATATCTTATGGCTTGACAAGTTGTAACTTCAGAATAGCATTTGGTTACCATGTATAAACTTGTCCAACTATTAGAACTGTGACATCACCGCTTATAACAGGCTTCTAATGCTAACTTTAGGTAGTTTAATCAGGTTTAGATTAGTTAGCTAGTTTACCTCCACAGCAAGTTTTTCAAGTTAGACATAAAAGTGTAAAAGGATTCAAGTTTAAGAGTTTCTTTTCTAACAGAATTCAGTCTGTGTTTAGTCGTACTATAATGCCTGAGTCAACTCCTCCTGGTGTGATTTGGTCTACATTGCCACGCCCAGCTGCAGACGTCAAAACATCCGTGAGAATTTACTGTTTCTAGAAAGGGAGAGATTATGACATTTCAAATATTTTGATGCCCCGGTGTCATAAAATTTGAAATTGTATGTTGTGTCAGAAAGTCGTATTATTGAATTTTCTTTTTATTCTTGGTTTAATGGAATGAAATAAGAATTGCGCACTACTGTATGCAACAGATTTTAAAGATCTGTTCAAAGATTTTAAAGTCAGAAGTCTGCCTCAAGTTAAAACGATCTCCAGCACAAAGAAGCTTAGTTAAAGTAACTTAATTAAATGTTATTAATTTATTTGCGATCATTTTTTTCAGACTAAAGTGAACAAGGTTGTTTGCATTAAAGCAACTTGACTTAAGTTTGGTTGAAATATTTAATTTCTTTTTATGTAAGTGATTTTGATGGATCTCAAGACCATTTGTCCACAGATTTTCACAGATGTTTAGTTGCTACTATAGGAGCTGTTTTTACACTGTGCATTTGTGAATGTGTTGTCTGTTGTTAAATTGAGATATTTGTAGTCAGTATGGTGTTTTTTTTTTGTTGTTGTCATTTTCCCCAGAATGTCATTTTCTTACTCTGTTGTAATTTAACTCTATGAGTGAGGTATTATTAAGAATAACTCTAGTTAGGAGTTGTATTTTATAAACTCTTTATGATATTAGAATTTGAACACCAATTAATTAAATTCTGACGAAAAGAGTAACTTTAACTCGTGTATTCAATGGTCAGACATGTGCACTTAAATATCTCTCACAGTGTGTGTTACAAATAGCTAATACGGGTACAGAAAAAAAAAAAAAAACATCCTTTGAAATTTCTAGTCTGTGAGATTAAAGACTCCATCCCCAAACTATTTTAATCAAAATCTATAAATAAGATCGCTCTGCTGTCTCTACTTTGCTAATTAAGTAGCTAATGTTTAAGTGACATGAAACAAAAACCATGCTTTTAGTTTCCCTTCAATCTTCAGCCCAAGAAAACGATCCCCTGACACACATGCTACTGAGCAGATGTCCAGCATAAACTCAAAAATCATTTCTGCGCCATAAAAGTTTTTAAAATCCAGAATAACTTCCATGACGTGATCTACAACCAGTAACATCAGCAGGACCTTTTTCATGATTCCAAGCATTCATGAATTATTTCATTATTTAAAAAAAAAATATATATATATATATATATTAATCTGTGTCTGTAAAGCAAAGGAAAAAGAGAGATTGTTGAGGATATACGCGTCTTCCAGCAGCACAGAGGGAAACACTAAGGGCAGCTTAATGTTGCGCTACATCATCGCTGAGTTGCGTGATGCAGAGTTTCTCATGTGAAATTCCATGGAGCTCAGGCAATGGAAAACTGGGCCATGTGTAGAGAAAACGCGTTTTAGAGCAGCGAAGGTAAAGTAATGGAAAACTGGGTCATATAAAGTAGAGATTTAAAGTGGTAGCGTGTTGTAAAGTGAAATGAACGCACAAGGATTTCCCAAAATGAGTAGGTTCTGAATCACAATATTTTCCTTATTTAGCAGATAGTTTAGATTGGAGGCGTGGCCTAACGTTTGAAGGTATAATTAGTTTAGCAATTTAAGTCACATTTGTATATTTAAATGTATCATTAATGCAGAATATTTCTGTTATTCTGATGTGTTTCTTCAAGCCTGGTACTTACAACTGAATTCCTACTGCCAAATTAATTTGTGTGTGTGTGTGTGTGTGTGTGTGTGTGTGTGTAACTTAACTTTGTGTTTGTAATTTGAAACAGTTTATTGTAACTCCAGGGTAGATTCCATTTAATTGTGTTTCTTTACTTGAGGAGGAGTTTTGAGAGCTTTTGGGGTCAACTTGTGAATGTTCCAGGCCTGGGTCACTGCTGCTGTTGACCAGTGATAGCTTTGGTTCAGTTTTATTAATATAATGCCATTAGCCTGGTGACATTGACGTGATGAATTCCGCTTGGCGGCATGGTTCTGACCCTATCAGTCTGGTGGCATTGGGTTGGTGGCGTCAAAATGTTGACATCAGTGTAGTGGCATTGGCTTAGCAGCTATAGCTTGGTGTCACTGTGCAGTGGCTTCGGCTTGGTAGTGTTAACTAGATATTATCTGCTTGGTACAATTGACTTGGTGTTATCAGTTTGGTGTTATAAGTTTGACAGTATAAACTTGATAGTTTCAACTCGGTAGTGCTAACTTGGTAATATCAGTTTGACATTATCAGTTGGATGATAGTGTCAGCTTGATAGTATTGGCTTGATTACATTGGCTTGGTACAGCTAACTTGGTAGTATCAGCTTAATAGTATCGGTTTGATAGTATCAACTCTGTAGTGTCGGCTTGGCAGTGCCGGTTTGGTAGTGAATCGACACGATACTGCACAGTAGTATCAACTTGGTTGTGTCAGCTGGTAGTGACGGCTTGGTAAAATTGACTTGCTTACTTGATAGTATCATATTGTTAGTGTCGGTTTGGTGGAATTAACTCGATAGTATCGACGTGGTAGCATCAGCTTGGTAGTCTCGGTTTGGTATTGTCAGTTTCATAGTATTGGCTTCTTAGTGTCGGTTTGGTAGAATAAACTGGATAGTATTGACTTGGTTGTCAGGGTAGTATTGGCTTGTTGGCACTGTGCCATACCGGCATCGCCCAAAGTCATGATGAGTTCCCGTTTGAGTCTGGCTCCTCTTAAGGTTTCTGGAGTTTTTCTTGCCACTGTCACTGCTGGCTTGCTCATGAAGGATACATGTATAAAGCTATAAACATTTCTGATGTCTTTAAATGAATATAAATAATATGTATTTTTTTATAAAGCTGCTTTGCAACAAGGTGAATTATGAAAAGCACTAAACAAGTAAAATTGGAGTAAATTGCGGGGTAGTTTTGGTTTGGTGGCATTGTGTGTTGGCACTAGCTTGAAAGTCTCCATTGATCCCATCAGCTTGGCACTGCTATTGAATGGATGACATTTGCTTGGCAGCATTGTTCTAGTGGCATTGTTGTGGTGGTTTGGGTGTGGTGATATCGGCATTATCTTTGGGTCATGAGAATACAGTTGGCTTGGTAGTACTGGCTGGTGGCATCAGTGTGGTGACCTTTTGGAGTCTCTAGTCACAGTTCTGTCTTTGTTTTTTTGCACTTCTGTTGTTTTGTGTTGATTCAAATAAATAAAATGGATAATTATTACCAGTATATGCAGATGTTTATACACAAATAAAATAAGTGTTTGATCATTTCAGCATGCAGATTATGCAACTCTAAGCACCATGCTTAAGCTTGTCTTAGCTGTTAGCTACTTTAGCTTCATGTTATCTTCAGAGTAAAAAAAAAAAACTTAACTTCAGACGCTGAACACAAATTACATTTGTGGCTAAGTGGAAAGCGATTACAGGAACATGAAAGCGATTTTTAAAAGGAACTCATATTGAGTTTGTGTTTTCCATTTAGACAAGGCTAAACTGCTCCTGGTTTATACGTGCAAAATTGTGAGCCGCTCGTTTTCTCATCCATTTGTTCAGCATGTGTGTGTTTAACACATTGCACAGATCGAGACGCTCTGATGTGGCCGTTTGTGATCCTGCGCCGCTGGTTCTAGTTGCCTCTCGCGGCATGTGAAAGTTGCAGCTTCAAAGTTAGCGAGTGTAAAACGAATAGAGGACAGATGTGAGGACAAACCAGGCAAAATGTCCTTGCTTTCTATCTCTCCAATTATTGGCCTTGTCAGTGAAATGTACTGAGTTATTAATGCTTCTTTGTAATTTTGGGGCAATTTTTTGCATTTTTGAAAAAATATTTTTATCTACATTGATCAATCCTGTTTCAGTCCTTACTGCGTTTTTATACAGTTTCTATCCATCCATCCATCCATCCATATAGGAACCTCTGTAGTCCAATAGGAACCGTGGAGGCCAGTGGTGACCGTTGTATTTATTCCCATTTTCACGACCATGGTACAGTACGTCTTCTGGGAAACATTCACACACTATGGGCCATTTGGGAACGCCAATCAAACTAATCTGCATGTCAAGAGAAACAGGAGAAAGAGAAAGAGAAAGATGATGGGATCTAGAGCTTCAATAAACTGTTAATGAAGGGTCAGGTTTCATGATGTTTCACGCTATAGCGCCCCTAGTGGCAAGGCTGAGACTTCAGCTTGTGACACACTCTCATGAACACAGCTATGTGTGTAACCGGCCTTGTGTAGCTCGAAGCATCTACATTCGTGAATCCTGTTTCAGTCCTTAATGTGTGAGTGTTTCTATGGTAGCCAAAGAGCCGCAGTGGCTGAACCGCATTACTAGATGATTTATTGCACACCACCCTCAGGAGGCGCTCTTTCGCAATTTCGTCACCATTTTTAGCTCTCTTTGACTTTTATGGATGTTTGTTAGACATGAACAAACCAGTAAATGCTTTAAACATGCTTGGCCATTTACATCTGATTGATTATTGATTGATTGATTGATTATCAGCAAACAACGCACAATGGCAACACACAGCATGAGCGTGTAAAGAAAATCAACGAAGCATCACGGAAATATTACAGGATCTGACAGAAATTTATAAATGCCACTACACAAGCACAACAGTGTGTTGCAATATCCAAACCACTTTACAGAAGACATCTAATGAGACAATTGTGTGAAAAATGTTAAAAGAGAGAGAGAGAGAGAGAGAAAAAGAAAACAGGAACATGAGGCTCCAAAAAATGGAAACCTTCTGGTGAACTCCATTAATATTACATTCCTCTAGGAGGTCAGATGTTAAAACTTTAAATAAATCTGTTTTGACATCAACAGAATAATAGGTGAATTGATGATAAGGAGCACTGTCACATCATCTGGCACCTGAACTGTGTGCTTACAAAGGATGGCCAGTAGGGGCGCTGGACTCTAGGAAATAGCATTCAACTTTCACTTGCCTTATGTTCTGTTTGTGTGTGTGTGTGTGTGTGTGTGTGTTTATAACCTGATCCATACATTCATCTAATTAAGAATGACTTCATTATTAATGTTTTTTTTTTTCTGCTGAATTTTTAAAAATAAACATAGTTTAAAGAAATATACTCTGAACTCTGTGTGTGTGTGTGTGTGTGTGTGTGTGTGTGTTTTGGTCTTTTATTGATTTCCTTCTTTTTCATATTTATGAGGCGCTTTATTTGCACTTATCTTAGCCCGGGTTTTAAACACTTCCTGATCGACCCGTGCCTGCTCAATGCTCTTAAAGGTAGATGCAGTTTACGCAATATTTTAATAATGGATGATTCAGCTGGAAGATCGATCCTGTTCGAGTAAACAAGAATGTCTGAGCTGGCCGGTAAATATTCAGGCGCAAATTAAAGACAGTTCTGGATGCTTCGTGTTAGGGACTTGTGTTTATTTTAACCTTCAGGATGAACTTTGAGAGTTTATGTGGAGTTTGTTGCCATGGTTCGCACTAACGATGCAATTTCATCATCAGATTCAATCGGTGCATTATATTCCATTTTTTATCTTTCTTTTCATATTGTTTAATATTAGTAACTATCTTTATACCTGCACAATGAAAAGCTTTTTAAATGCTCCTCCTCAACTTTCTTAAAGTTTCACACGGTTCTGGATTTCTAAGCTGATTTATTAACATTTTAAAAATTGCATACTTTCATTTTATTATATGTTTGTCTTTTTAAGTACATCAACTAGAAAAAAATTCCAATGTCTGTGCTATCCTAAGTAATGGAGACAAATAATATCTTGTAGTTTCCACAATTGTAATCTAATACAGATTAAAGCCATCTCAAGTTAGCTTTAATGAACTATTTCATGAAATTTAGTTTACTGTGCAAAGAAATTGTACTTTATTTTTCTAAATGGATTAAGAAAACCTCACAAAAAATCTAAGTGCCAGTTCTAAATGCCAGTGTTTTTCCGGATTACTGTGATTATATCTTAAAAAAAAAAAAAAACGTTTTTTTTTTTTTTTTTTGCCACTAAATGTTTTTAACCAAATTCTCTTCTTTAATTACAACATTTACAATGTTTATTAAAGATTCATACACTGACATAATCAATCAACAAAACCTAATTAATGCAGTTTTAAATATTAAAATTTAGAAATGTTCCTTCTCGTGACCTTTGACCTTATCACTGAAAAGACTTTAGGAAAATAGACATTTTTTTTCTTTTAGAATTCTTTTGTTTGAAATAAGGAAAATTGTGTGTTATTTGCATTTGTATTTAAAGTAACTCTTTGTTTTGACTGAAATAAAATATAAAATATGAGGAAAAACTAACAATTAAATAAACAAATATTAAAACACAAAAGGGTAGAAAACCTCAATCTTAAGCATACATATTTAAAAAAATAAATATAAATTATTTAAGTACAAGAAAACTCTCGATTAGAATATGTTTAATTTATATTAAGCATTTTTATCTCATGTTTTTTTCTTTACATTGTTTTCATCACAAAATTAAACTGTTCTTATTTCTATTTACAACAAAAACAGCATTTAATAATGAGAAGAAAGATAAACTCTCAGCATCATTATTAAAAAAATCTTATTAAAAAAGGATTAAAAAGCATTAAGTATTATTAAGTTAACGTTTTAAAAATAATTTAAAAATCTTTGCACGACTAAATGCAGGATTGGACTTGTAGAGGACGGAGTCTGATCTGACAACAGATCAGACAGGTTCTCCTGAGAGATGAAATACGGAGCGATCTGTGCATAATTTATGATTACAGTTATTCACATGCTTTTATCCAAAGTGAATTATACGCGAGGCAGAAGAACGTTCCGGCTCGGAGCTGGTAAAGGAGCGAAGGTGAGACAACAAACACACAAACAAATGAAAAAAAAATGACAGTGCACATTATTGCTTGTAGTAATAAATTAAAATAAATAAACAAACAAATAAATAAATAAATAAATTCACTTTTGTTTTGGCTCTGTGTGCTGAAATAAAGGTTACTTTACTAACATATGTTCGTTTTATTTATGCTCAAGTTTAGATTTTCCTAATTGCGTGTATATATTATTTTTATATGGATTAAAAATAAATGGATAAAAATTCTGTGTTTTATAAATCTTTAATACCGATCATATCACACACATATAGAGTATTATTTGACATTAATAATAAACATTTATATTTAGTTTTTCTACAGAGATTATTTGTAATTTCCTAATTCTTTTAAAAACTTAATGTTGCCATTTAATATTGTAAAATAAATAAATAAATAATTGCGCATCCTGAAGTCTGGAGGAGCCTGAGAACCGGTTAAAGAAGATGAAATTTTTTATTAAAAAATCGAATGATTAAATTATAGAAATAAGTGGATCACAAATATGGAGATGTAAATTCTGTGACAGAAAAACTAAAATTTTAATAAAAAAGCAAGCTAAATAAATAAATAAATAAATAAATAAATAAGCAAATAAATACATAACGTAATAGAAAAGAAGGAATAAAATACAGATTTTAAAGTAAAACAGGAGAGATGAAAAAAATATAAAAGAAATGTGCAACATTATAAATATTTTTTATCCGTTTACTTTTGTTTATTTTATTTTGTTTCTGTTTTTATTTTATTTTATTTTATTTTATTTTAGAAAATTTTGCCATGAAACAAGACCCTGACTATGGCTCTCTTGATCTCCTTTTCCATTACACACACACACACACACACACACACACACACAGACACACACACACACACACACACACGCACACACACACACACTCCTCTCATCTCCCTACAGTTTGATGAATGATCTGCTGAAGCTGTTCCTGTTAATCATTAGGCCTCTCTAAAGGGACACAAAGGGGAAAGAGGAAAAGGAGGAAGCGCTACATGATGTCAGTCAGCTTTACAAAAAGCATCTAATAAACACTTGCAGGAAGAAGAATAAACTTTCTCTCTCTCGTTTTTTGCAGATATTTGATAAAGTCTCCGGAGCTTACCTTCATGTCCAGGATTTAAACTCCTGCAGTAAATCCAACATTCGGGGGAAAAAATCCAAAATCCTGCGTCCTGTGCTTGGTGTCTTAAAATCAAGTGAGTAAATAGTGTATATGAGTGTGTGTGTGTGTGTGTGTGTGTGTGTGTGTGTGTGTGTGTTAGTGTGTGTGTGCGTGAGCGCAGGCCCGAGTGTGTACACTGATGCTGCTGCAGTAGGAAAGTGCTACGCCGTCCTGCAGCGCGTCCTGCACCCAGCGAGTGCTCCATGCAGAAGTGCTGCAGCTGATTTTATTCCCGTTATCCATTCCTAAAAAATTCGTAGGATGTGGAATCTCATTAGGAGAAGAAGCAACATCAACACTTTTCCTGCCCTGTCCATAAGCAACGCTAAGCAACACACGCATCACTTAATAGATCATTAACCAGCAACGTGCTGCTGACACAGGGCTTTCCTTTCCACATCTTCTCTCCTCTCTCCGCTACAGCCGGCGCAGGACAATACCACCGACCCGGGGCTAATGCGCTCCTTTATTACCGCATTATTACTATCGCATTTATTACTGCGTTATTGTGATTGCACTTATTATTGCGCTGCTTTTATCGCACTGGTTACTGCTTTACTGCGATTGCATTCATTGTAGCATCAGTGTTATCGCATGTGTGACTGCATCAGTGTAATTGCATTTAGTGCTGCTTTACTGTTCCCGCATTTATTACTACATTTTTTATTATTATTATCACTTTTATCACTGCAGCACTACCACATTCAATATTGGGTTGTTATTGCCTTTACTACTACATCACTGCTGCATTTAGTCCTGCACTGTTATTACATTATACTGATCTCAATGCTGCATTTATTACTGCATTATTACTGCATTATTACCGCATCACTATTAACCCCATTATTACTGCGTTTTTAATCATTATTATTACCGCTTTTATCACTGCAGCACACTGCATGTAACACTTATTGCATTTATTACTGCACCACTGCTGCATTTATTCCTGCACTGTGATTACAAATTGCTGCATTAATTTCTGCATTATTATTATTGCATTCACTAATCTGTCACTACTGTGAGTCTTCCTGAACTATTACTGCATCGCTACTGCGTTCATTCCTGCACTGTTTTCATCTCACACCTACAACATTACTGCATTTATTACTGCCTTATTAAGGCATTATTCCTCCATCATCATTCCCGCACTTTGATCGCATCACTCCTACAGCACTACTCTGTATATTACTGTGGTATTATCGCATTTATTCCTCCACCACACGCTGTGTTTCTTCACTGCGTCAGGCTCGTGTGAGTAGATATGAACATAATACGGTAAATAGATCATTATTTGTAATAAATAGTTTTGATAATCATCAAGTGATGAGCATCGTAACGATGGAGGCTTGTGCTGGAGGTGTTGCCACATTTTCATTCTCAGGGTTTGGAGTAAATTGTGCTGTAATTTATGATGTTTCTGTTTTGCATTAAACAATATTTTTAAGAAAATGGTACACACACACACACACATAAAGAAAGAGAGAGAGAGAGGGAGAGTACAGAAAACTACAAGCAGCAACATATTAATCAGCTGATATTTACATTATAACTGTAATTATTTATCATTATTTTTAGTGCACAGATGTGAAATGCAACATAACCACATTTCTGATTTAATAACACATTTTAATTATAATTTATCTTATAATATTTTAGCCTTATTGCATTTATACAGAGAGAGAGAGAGAAAGAGAGAGAGAGAGAGATGCCAAAAGTGTCCACATGGGGGCAGAGTGTGGCGAGTTTTCGCCTTTTTTTCAGACCTCTAAAAAGCTCCGATAATAAACAAGGCACACACACACGTACACGTACACTTACTCACACACACACACACACACACACAGACACACGCACTCACACAAACACGTACACATATCGTGCCATCATCATGAAACGGAGCTCATAGAGGTTTAAAACAAAGACAAAAACATGCAATAATAATAATAATAATAATAATAATAATAATAATAATAATAATAATAATAGCTAGGAACGTTTATTAATGACCTTATGTAAGTGTTACTATTAATATACAGGGGGATCATTTTTTTATTATTTATTTATAAGAAATCAATTAGCGAATGATATCGTATAAAGGTACAGTGTATAAGTTTACACATTTTAGACAAGTTGTGTGTGTATTGATTAAGATTCATTTTGTTGTTCTATTAAATTTCAGGCTAGTTTTGTGTGTGTGTGTGTGTGTTCATGATTAATTATTTTATCATTTCATTTTATTCCCTACAGGCATGAAAGAATAAAACGAGTTGCCCCTCATTTAGAGGAAAAAAAACATTTATCTCCTTATTGTTCGTTTTATTTTATCGCGTTTCAGTGGAGAAATAAATAAATAAAGTAGGTAAATACGCATATTTATTTAGATTTAGATTTCAGTCTAATACCTACAGTGTGTTTAGAGAGAGAGAGAGAGAGAGAAGCTCTGAAGCAAAGCACTAAGAACAGAGGAGGGGGGGGAGTGGGCGGGGTTATGTAAATCCAGCGCTAATCTGCGTCTCTGATAGGACTGGAGCGCGCTCTTGGGGACACACCTCCCGTGCTGACGTCACAGCTCTCCGCGAGTATAAAAAGCCGGGCCAGGTTTCGGGCCGAACAAGAAGCGATCAGGAGGAATAAGGAGGAGCGAACGGGAGAGAGAGAGAGAGAGAGAGAGAGCGAGAGAGAGAGCGCGAGCCGTTACAAAGAACGCACGCGCGCGCACACACACGCGCGCACAGAAAAGCGCACGCGACAGCAGCAGCAGGAGGAGGAGGAGCGCGCGGGCTCATAAGCGGGCACGCGGAGGCGGAGCGGGTGCGCGCTCGATCTGTCTCTCTGCGGTGCGGAGCTGGAACACAGAGCTGCGTCCGTCTCTGCTTTAATCCTACATTCTTTTATTTCTTTCTTTTTTTTCTTTTTCTTTTTTTCTTTTCGGATTCGCACCGGAGGGACTGGAGCCCTTTGTGTATTTCTTTTTCTGCTTCATTTTTGTTGTTTCTTTTTAAAAAACCTATTTATGTTCCAAGTTCGGACCTGAGATTTGTGCACTGACTTTTTTTTCTTTTCCACCTCCGTTGTTTTTTCCCCCCAACTTTTCCTTTTTATGCAAGTCGTGCACCAACTCGTGCATTATTATTATTATTATTATTTTTCTTTTCTTTAAAAAAAAAAAAAGAAAACAAGTTCCTTTGTGCTGTAACATTTTTTTTTTTATTCTAATAATTTTAACATTTTCCCCGGTGTCGGTGTAAAACTGGAGGACTTACCCAGAGTGTTCCATACGATTTGAGTAGAAGGAGAAGGAGAGGTGCGTTTTTGCCAGGCTTAAGCAGACGCACACGCAGACGCACAGCAGCGGAGACGCGATGAGCGCCGAGGTGCTGCCCACAAGCCCGCTCGGCCTGGTGGACTACGTCAACGACTTCGACCTGCTCAAGTTCGACGTGAAGAAAGAAGCTCTGCACGGGGCGGTGAACGGCGGGGCGCGCGCCTGCCCCTCACGCGTGCAGCAGCCCCAGGGCTCGGTGTCGTCCACCCCTCTCAGCACGCCGTGCAGCTCGGTGCCCTCGTCGCCCAGCTTCAGCCCCACGGAGGAGCACAAGAGCAACCTGGAGGAGCTCTACTGGATGCCCGGTGGCGGCTACCCGCAGCACGTCGACCCTCACGCGCTGGGCCTGACGCCTGAGGACGCCGTGGAGGCCCTGATCGGGCATGCTCCACCGCCACACATGCAGCAGCAACAACAGTTGCAGCAAGGAGGTGGTTTTGATGGTTTCAGACCTGCCATGCATCATCACCATCATCACCATCAACATCCTCACGCGCAGCACCATCCTCACGCGTACGCCACACTCCAGCAGCACTCGGACGACCTGCACCCTCACACGCAGCAGCAACAGCATCCTCATCAGCACCACAGTCAAGACCCGGACAGCCCGTCTCCCACCTCCCCTCAACTCCATCACCACCGCCACCACGCGCAGCACGGCACACATCACGGCCATCACGCTCACCACCACCACCATCAGCAGCAGCAGCATCACGGCAGCGGCGGCGGCGGCGGCGGCGCGCTGAGCCTCCTGGGCGTTGATGAGCGCTTCTCAGACGATCAGCTCGTCTCCATGTCCGTACGCGAGCTCAACCGGCACCTGCGTGGCTTCTCCAAGGACGAGGTGGTGCGTCTGAAGCAGAAGAGGCGCACACTCAAGAACCGCGGCTACGCGCAGTCCTGCCGCTTCAAGCGCGTCCAGCAGAAGCACGTCCTCGAGAGCGAGAAGACGCAGCTCCTCAACCAGGTGGAGCAGCTCAAGCAGGAGATCGGGCGCCTGGCACGAGAGCGGGACGCCTACAAACTCAAGTGCGAGAAGCTGACATCAGCGGCCGTGGGTTCCGGCGCAGCGGGCGGGTTCCGCGAGGCGGGTTCCACCAGCGACAACCCGTCTTCACCAGAGTTCTTCATGTGAGTTCTTTTCCTGGGTTCCGTCTCCGTCCTCTCCTGTGCCGAAGAGACTCCGATACTAATCGACATTGTATCATGATTATTCTACTAATAACTTACAACAGCAGCTGTACTCTTCATATTAGAAAGAAAAATAACCCACAAACAATAATAATAACAGCAACAATAATAATATCAATAATAATAATAATAATAATGTTACTCTAATCATCTCCATCCATGAGCAAGTTTTTTAAAAATAAAAATCTTTTTTATTTTGTTTTAAATCAGAATTACAGGTTAAGGTTTTTTATTGTTTTATTTTTAAGGTGTGGTTTTGTTTTTAAACCAGAATCATGCAAGTACAATGCAAGTTTGGATTTCTTACTTTGGAAAAGTAGTTGCTTTTAGATAAACCATAAACACACACACATTTTGTTTTTCCTTTCATTTGATAGCACAAAAAAAAAAAAAATCATTATGATCACAACGTTGAACCGAGACAGAATGGAGACGCGTGGCGCACTGCGTGTTTGTTCAGCGCTATAAGTGATTTATTTCTTACGTCTCTTTGATTTTTAGAGCGTTAGCACCCTGCTCAGTCGTTCAGGACGGAAAAAAAGACTTAATACTGATGCTAAGAAGAAAGAGAGAGAGAGAGAGCGAGAGATAGAAAGGAAGAAAGAGAGAGATAGAGGACCTTTGGACTTTGTTTTTTTCTTTGGACTTCTCCCTCTTGGGTCCAATATGTCCTTGTTTTTTTGTCTTCAGAACAAGACAGTATGCAAAACTTTTATGCAACATCTCATCAGTTTATTGCCTGCTTGGTTAAATAAAAGTAAAGAAAAAAAAAAAAACACAAGAAGAATATACTGCATTAAAATATTAATCCTGCATGCTGGACATGTACGGTAATAATTTCTATTTTGTACTTCCTTGTTTATTTTTTCTTCTTCGTGTATCTTAAATAGCATGTTGTTGTTGTTCTCTCTCTTTGTTTGTTTGTTTGTTTGTTTTATTTTGTTTCGTTTTTTTTTTCTTGTTTCTTCCCATCGGTGGTGTTTTTTCTGGGACTTTAGACATGAACCGGTGGCCACATCACCAGTTACCACGGTTGTTTGTTTGTTTGTTTGTTTGTTCATTTGTTAGTTCGGCGGCTTGTAAATACATGCAACAGCAAAAAAAACAAAAAAAAAACAAGATTAGCTAGATAAAAAATAAGTTCAGTGCAGATTTTTGGATTTAAAGATTTATTTTTAAAGAT
>CM059221.1:29808807-29813807 GCA_030347435.1 Clarias fuscus | reverse complement strand
GGTGAGAAGGGAAGCGCATGAAGCGATGCTCCCATCATGCATAGCGTCCACTGTACAAGCCTCTGGAGACAGTGTTATGATCTGGGGTCGCTTCAGTCGCTCAGGTCGAGACTCAGCAACGTCATGTGGAGATAAAATGAATTCACATGACCACCTGAATGTACTGAATCACCAGCACATCACATCTGTGGAGGGTTTCTTCATCCCTGACGGCACGGGCGTATTCCAGAGTGGTTCTGGAAGCATAATGAATCATTTTCACACACAAAGCTAAAGGTGATTGAATGATCTTAGTGTGCAAATTTTTTTTGGCCAGGCAGTGTGTACAACTATACATTGTTATACTATGTTTTCTTTATTTTATACTATACTATACTATACTATACTATACTATACTATACTATAATCTACAGGGTGGGTGAAAAGTAACTAGACATTAAAAATTGGTAATAAAGTCCATATTTCTAATAGAAATTTATTGAAACAAATTGTACATGTACTTTATTACATAGAAAAATGAAAGCAAATCTTTCAATTTCTGCATAGCCACTAGTTGCGCAGCTAGTTTTCTCAAACAGCCAGGGACGGAGCGTACAGTCGTCTGAAGGAAGTCGTTTGGGATATTGCTGAGAACCTCCTGAATCCGTGCCTCCGAGTCCTCCAGTGGGCGAGGCTTTGTCTTGTACACCTCCTCCTTTGCGTAGCCCCACAGGAAATAATCACATGGAGTGAGATCTGGACCTGTTGGAGGCCATTCATGAGGTCCGCGTCATCCCAGCCACTGTCCTGGAAAATGCTGATCTAATAAACACACACACAATAAGAGCAAAATGGGGTGGTGCTCCAGTGATAGTACAAATTGTATACTGTATTTTGTGGTGATGTTTATTGGCTAAGATAAAATCTAAGGGGCAAATTAAACTCCAAAAGTAAAGTTTAAATAGTATTTATTATATAAGGCAGGAACTGCAGCTAGTTGCAAGATGTGAAAGGATCATATGCACGTCCTGATAATCAAAGAATGCTCTAGGTTTACTGCCTTTTTAGCACCGTAGTGCTCAACATCGACAGTAGAAAATCAATTAGAGTCACTGCTGGTTTTGTTTAATCAGCCTTCAAATTGGTATTGATCGGCCGCTTCCTCATTACAGCCGCTCTCAGCTCTCTACTCTTAGCTCTCGACTTGCAGCTCTTGACTGTCAACTTTCGACTCTCAGCTACCGACTCTCAGGTCTCGACTCTCTGTTCTCAGCTTTGGACTCCAAGCTCTCGACTCTCAGTCCTGGACTTCCAGCTCCAGCTCTCAGCTCTGCTTGAGGTCGATGTAGCCATTTCTATTTCTGGTACAAGCAGAGGTTGGCTAAGGGTGTTGCCTAAATTTCAAAAGTTGTGTCAAAAGTTCAATATTTGCTTGGGTCAGAGGTAGCTCAGAGGTTAAAGGGTTGGACTGCTCATCAGAATGTCCTTGGTTCAAGCCCCACCACCATCATGTTGCTACTGTTGCACCCGTGAGCTAAAAATGTAAGTAGCTCTGGTACTTAAGTTTCAACTAACATATTGTAAATGATTTGGATGTTCATACAATAAAAATTTAATTGGTGCGTTTCTTTAAAACTTTTCAGTTTCTGACATTCCACTCAGACTTTCTGCGGCAACACACTAAATGCATACGCTAATGGCTAAAACAGGTGGTTTGCACATGACGTTATATCCGCTGTGTTGCGAGGAGGTCAGGAAGTTATATTTTTACATCAAAATCATGAATAGAAACTTGCAATATGCCTCGGGTTTGTCTGTTTACGGCTGCACCAATCGGTCAAGTGGAGAATCCACAAGGAGTTTTTATTGAGCACCGCGGGTAGCTGCTCATAACGGGGTGGGAGTGGGGATCAAAACTGAACAAAAAGCGCTGACAAGGACCATCATCTGCGGTTTGGGGGAGCGGAGTTAGGTAAGGCCCTCAGTTCTGTGTGTGTATATATGTGTGTGTGTGTGTGTGCGTGAGCGTGTGTGATTAAACATTAGGTTAGCGTGTTGCATGTATCCAGATGCAAATGTTCGTCCAGTCCATCAGTGCTAGTCACTCTGTGCAACTTGCAAACACTCAAGTTTAGGAATTCAAATACAAACTCCAAACACACACACACACACACACACACACACACACACACACACACACTATTGTCAGGGCTTATGATGAACCGCCATTTTATTCTCCTCAATCAAATAGCTGCACAGGAAAACTGGGCCTGAGGGATGGACTGCAGCTGTGAGACGGATGTGTGTGTGTGTGTGTGTGTGTGTGTGTGTGTGTGTGTGTGTGTGCTTCTCCGGTTCTGCATTTTATTTTGGAGCTGTTTTTAGATTTCCTCATTCGGAGTTGCCACAGTCGTTCTCTCTGCCAACATCTGCAAGCGGTTTGGAGACGTGAAACGGCGAGAGTGAATAAAGAGCGGGAGAACTCTCACATGGACAGCAGAGATTCTCTCTCTCTCTCCCTCTCTCTCCCTCTCTTTTTCTCCCTCTCTTTCCCTCTCTCTCTCTATCTTTATGTCCTCTAATGATGTTCATCCCTCTCCCTTTTCTTTCATCCTATTTTTATCCTTCTCTTTTTCTCTTTTCCCTTTGGCCTGCTTCTGTTTCTACTTCTGCTTCTCCCCATTTTATAGCATCCATGATTAAAACTGAGACTGACAGGCACAGAGGCCACGCCTCCTCCGCTAAGGTGAACAGAAAGAGAACAGAGGCCACGCTCTCTTCACTGAAATCCACAGGTGGAGAACTCTCGCCTCCTTCACTAAGACCAACAGGAAGATGTAAAGGCCACGCCGCCTTCATTAAGACCGACAGGCCACGCCTCCTTCATTAACGCTATAATATATAGAGGCCACGCCTTCTTTACTAAGACCAACAGGAAGATATATAGCCCATGTTTCTTTCATTAAGGCTATGAGACAGAGGCCACGCCTCCTTCATTAAGATCAACAAGAAGATATAGAAGCCACACCTCCTTCATTAAGATTGACAGGAAGACAGAGAGGCCATTAAGACCATCAGAAGGTCACACCTTCTTTGCTAAAACGGTTTGCCAAAGAACAGAATCTGCAGCTCTTTTGATAAAGATACAAGCCACACCCCTTAACTGAAATTAGACCAGGGTGCATGCTTTAAGCCTTTTAAAGCAAGCATGTGTTTGTGTGTGTGTGTGTGTGTGCCCATTTCTGAGTAACTGAGCTAACGGTTAGCATCAGGGGATTGACCCAGATTGTGTAAGTGGCATCACAAAGGAGGAGGTTTGAAGGGATTACGCTGTTTATGTGGATTATGAAACGTACACACACTCCCAGGTTGAGCTAATGAGGCACAGCCCGCTGTGAGATTTACACATGGCTAAATGCTAACAGGTGTCAGAGCTAAGCTCCGATCCTGGTCTTAGCAGTTTTCCTAACAGCTGTTTAAAGAAACAGTCCGGCCATTTTGTTGAGTGTTCCTCTTAAAACTAATTTGTTGAGTTTGCTAAGATGTAGCATGATGTAGTTTGACACTGGAAGCATAAAGCAAATGCAACTAACAAGTAATGAGAATTAGCCAGTACGCTAAGTCTAGGGTAGCACCCGTAAAACTTCAACTTAAAACCGTTTTTACTGACAGAAAACAGTCTATCTGGCTATATCTCTGCCATATCATTAGCATTTTGCTAATATTGTTACTTTCTGCATTAAATGACAAATAAATGTTAAAACCTGAGGTAAAAGCTGATGCTAATGTCATGCTGACATGAAACAATGAAGGCACAGGCTGTTAAATGTCATGAAAAACCTAAATGAGCTAGTTAGAATGCTAATTCATGGAAGAGTAGCTAGCTTGTTAGCATTTTGTCAAGGTGAATTCAGTTCAGGTAAAAGTAAAACTGTGTAACACTGGAGGAGCGAAATTATCCTGTAAAGTGTGGAATACAGGAGGATGACCCGTGTACGTGTCGTGTGTGTGTGTGTGTGTGTGTGTGTGTGTGTGTGTGTGTGTATAAAACTCATAATTACACATTACGAGATCTCTGATCTGTATGAGATCAGAGTGCAGGCACCACACACACACACACACACACACACACACACACACACACACACACACACACACACTGTCTGATCAAGGTATCTCTGTCCATCTTTCACTTTTTAATGTTTCTTTCATGCTTTCTCTCTGTCTTTTTTGTTATCTTTATTTTTCTATTCCTTCATATTTTTTCTTTCTTTTTCTATCTTTCTTTTTCATATTGCATCTCTTTCGTTCCTTTTCTCTCTTCACCACCTCTTTTTTCTTCTTTTCCTCTCTTTGTCTAACCATCTCCCTCCATCTCTTTTTTTACTCCTTCTCATCCTTTCCTATGCTTTTCTTTCCCTTTCTTGATTTCATTCCTTCTTGTCCTCTGTCACTTTTTCTCAATCACTTTCTCTCTACAGTGTTTCATGTATGTTCATCTATTTCGTCCCTTCTTACTTTTTTTTAGCCTTCATCTTTAACTTTGACTCTCTTTCTTGTTCTATCCTTTCAACTTTGTACCGTTCTTTCTCAATCCCTCTATTCATTATTTCCCACCTGATATTCTTTCTTTCTTTCTTTCTTTCTTTCTTTCTTTTCATGAATCTGTTTCTCCCCTAGCATCTTTCCTTTACATTTTCGTGTTAGATCTTTTACTGTCACCATCGAGCTTATATTCTATTTTTTTATTCTTCTCCTTCTTTGAACTTTACTGCTTACAGTTAAAGCAGTTACAAGCACTTCTTCACTCCTCTCACCTTCCTCACTCTTTTCACATTTCTCTGCCTCTTCTTTTCTTTCCTTATTACTCTCCTCAACACATATTACCTCATTTTACCTCTTTCTCTCTCTTTATTTCACATTACCCCCCTCACCCCCCCCTCCCCCCCCCCCCTCCGCCTGCCCCTTCATGTCCTTGGTGTCCAGCTGTGGATGAGAAAGAAGGAGAAACAGAGATGGAT
>CM059221.1:29803807-29806307 GCA_030347435.1 Clarias fuscus | reverse complement strand
AACAAGCAAGCTTGTAGTTTTATAGACAGTGTTTTATGAAAAGTTTGTTAAATTTCTTCCAAACTTTATAACTTTGGCAACAAAAGAGAGGGAGAGAGAGAGAGAGAGAGAGAGCAAAATACAGAGAACTAAAAAGACAAGAATGGAGAAAGAAAAACAGAGGTAGAAGAAGAGAGAGAAAAATACAGAGAAGAAGATGAAGATCAGGAGTGAGAGACGGCATGAAAGGCATCTTGGGGAGTTTTTCCTCGGCTTGCTCATCAGGGACAATCTGATCATCATGATTCATGATTCTGTAAAGCTGTTTTGTGACAATGACCACTGCTAAAGGTCTCATACAAATAACACTGAACTGAACTGAACTGAATTGAATTGAAAGGCAGAGAAATACGGCAAGCTGGAGAGACACAATTAGAGAGACAGACATGTAGAGAGACACAGAGATACAGGACATAGAGACAGAGAGTGAGATAAAGAAAATAGAATAGAAAGAGGAAGAGAAGAGTGGAATAAAGAGGGAAGGGAAGGAGTCAGGCGTAGGAGTGGGGTGTGGAGGAGAGCGCTGAGAAAACAGAGGGAGAAAGTGAAATGGACAGAGAAAGTGAAAAAGAAGGGAGAGAAACAGGAAGCATGGAGGAAGAGAAAGTAAAGTGGAAGGGAGAAAAGGAGAAGAGAGGGAAGGAGCGAGGAAGAGAGGAAAGGAGGAAGGGGAGATGAAAAGAAAAGTAAAATAAAGTCAGTGGAGGAACGAAGGAGAGATGTGACGTTTAGAGGAGAAAGGATTTTACACTGGATCGCTTTCTCTCGCGCTCTCCCCGTGTTCTCCCTCAGGGTGACATCCTCAGTAACCTGCCTAACTTGTTCCTACAGTGCCCACATGTTCAGACACACACACACACACACACACACACACACACACACACACACACACACACTGGAGCAGTAAATTCCTCCACTGCTAAACAAACCCTCCATTCCCAGTGATTCCCAGTGTTGATTTTAGCAGCCAAAAGCTTTCAGTCTGTGTTTGTGTGTGTGTGTGTGCGTGTGCGTGTGCGTGTGTGTGTGTGTGAGCGTGTGTGTATATGTGTTCAGAGTCTGCACAGTACACACACATTAAAAAAACATGATAAGAGACACAGAAAACTAAGAAGCACTGGCTTGGACAAACCAAGGCTCAGAAAAGCTCGGTGATGGGCCAAAGATGCAACAAGTGAGGCATGAGGAGTCCCAGGTGAGAAATAAAGGGCCCCAGGTGAGGTATGAGGAGCCCCAGATGAGACATAAAGAGCCCCATGTGAGAAATGAGGAGCCCCGGGTGAGGCATGAGGAGCCCCAGGTGAGAAATGAGGAGCCCCAGATGAGAGTTAAAGAGCCCCAGGTGAGAACTGAGGAGCCCCAGGTGAGTCATTAAGAGCGCCAGGTGAGAAATGGGGAGCCTCAGGTGAGGCATGAGGAGCCCCAGGTGAGAAATGAGGAGCCCCAGATGAGACATAAAGAGCCCCAGGTGAGGCATGTGGAGCCCCAGATGAGACTTAAAGAGACCCATGTGAGAAATGAGGAGCCCCAGGTGAGACATAAAGAGCCCCAGGTGATACTTGAGAAGCCCCAGGTGAAGCACGAGATTGCACAAGAAGCCCCCGGTGTGGCATGAAGTGAGGCATGAGAAGGCATGAGAATCGAGATACCTGGAACTCCAGGTTGGGCATGAGAAGATGAGGCATAAGAAGCACCAGGAAAGGCATGAGATGTCATAGGTGATGCGAGAAGCCCACAATGAGGCATGAAGTGAGGCACCTGGAGCTCCAGGGTAGGCATGAGAAGGCATGAGAAGATGTGTCATGAGAAGCCCCAGTTTGGATCCTGTCCTGAGAAGATGTTTGTTGGGTATTAGCAATGCCAGGTTGGACAGAAAAGCCTGTGATTAGGTGAACAAAGCTGGCCATGGGAAGAGTAATCATGTTAAAGAGAACAGGATCAGTGTTGATAACAGAGACAGTGTGTTGGATAATCAGCTATTAGTGTTTAATTATAACGTTTAGAAAGAAATACAGGCAGCTGGAGTGGGTGGAGCCAAGTGACATCATCACATAATCTCCACTCTTTTATCTCTGTATGTAGATAGAACAATCATTTATCCCCCCCCCCCCTCCCCCCTCTCTCTTTCTCTCTGCTACTTAACTCCATATTCATGACACATCATTTTGGGGATTAATGAAGCATCGCCCTGCTCATGATCTACTCTTTCTCTCTCTCTCTCTCTCTCTCTCTCTCACACACACACACACACACACACACACTAGAGGCTTTCCACTCTAATACAAACTGTGTTCATTCAATTATTCACTGAATGGATCATTGACTCATTGACTGAATGAATCATTTATTAATGAATCATTGATTCTTTGATTCAATCGCTGATTCACTGATTGATTCTCTGAATCATTTTTGTGATTAAGAAACACTTCTACCGTAAATGTGTCTGAATCCTGTCTCTCTC
>CM059221.1:29798807-29801307 GCA_030347435.1 Clarias fuscus | reverse complement strand
AGGCACACGAAACTCGGTACACATTTAGAGCTCATCGAGCCGAACAACTTTCGCTCTGCATGTCCTGGGCTAAACTCAACAGGAGGCCGGTTATTTTGGGTCGTTTGCAAAAATGCACCCAATGGATTTTGATATACTCCTCCTAGGGAAATTATACAATCGCTACCAAACTGGGCCAAAGAGATCTAAAGACATTGAGGATGCAAAATTGCGGAGGGATTTTTGATATCTCAAACGGGTCAGCCGTGATAATGTCTTAAACGTACGCCGAAAAATGATTAATAACTTTCTGTGTGGCATTATATTGAGTGACATTATATTCAGTGACACCTTCTGTGACATCACGTTCAGTGACATCACGTTCAGGAACATCATAGTGTGAGGCTTTTCTTCCAGCACCTGCGGCCACACAAACACATCTCACACACATACACACACACATCACTAATGTTAATACACACAGACTCACACGCCATACACACAAACAAGCACAAAACGAGCACATTTACTCGTCACACACAGACTGACACATCCACACATCACACATCTCTCTCCCCCTCACTCTCACACACACTAACCCTCACACACTAACGCGCTCACACACACACACGCATGCATGCATGCACACAAACACACTCACACATCACACACATGAACATATACATACACCCATATTACAAATGTTTACACTCATGCACACAAACACCTCTCACGACACACACACACCTCTCTCTCACACACACACACCATACACACACACATATTAGCCCTGTATAGTGTGTGATGTGTGCAGGTTGTGCAGTGCAACCGAGTGGCAATGGCTTTTTCGAGGTCTTAACACACTCGAATAACACAGGTTGTGCGGTGCGCCCAGGGTGGCGATGGCACAGGGTGCTTGGGCCTGTCATCGTTACTTGCAACTACTGTATATTTTAATATTGAGTTCTTAAAGTTGAATATACTGTATATATGTATATATATATAAACTACATAAACAGTTACGTAAAATTTAAGAATGAATAAGGGTTCAAAATTTGTACATATTATATGTATATTATTTTCAAAATTATTATAAAACATATGGCGTGCTAACATATTAGCACTGTCGCCTTGCACCTCCATGGTCCGGGTTTGATTCCTGCCTCGGGGTGTGTGTGTGTGTGTGTGTGTGTGTGTGTGTGTGTGGATTTTGCATGTTCTCCCTGTGCTTGGTGGGTTTCCTTCTGGTACTCTGGTTTCCTCCCACAATCCAAAAACATGCAGATTAGGCTAACTGGTTTTCCCAAATTGCCTGTAGTGTGTGTGTGTGTGTGTGTGTGTGTGTGTGTGTGTGTGTGTGTGCGTGCGTGTTTGTCTCCTGCGATGGATTGGCACCCCGTCTAAGATTTTTTTTTAATGTATTAAACATTTTTTGAAAATAAGACTTAAAATTTAAGGGCATAAGCACTATAATAAAATGACAAATTAATTAATTAATGAATTAAACAAACATAATTTTAAAATGAAACCTAAAAACCTAAAAAAAAAATAGAAAGAAAAAATATATAATTTACAAATTAGAAAGTAAAACATCACCTCTTTTTTGTTTTTATTGTTATAAGTTTATTTTATTTAGCGTTTCTTGTGAGTAAGAAGTAAAACATTATATTTATTTCAGCACAAAATTTCTGTTCTGTACTCTCTGTACATTGATGTGTGAGTTTATACGTTACACCTGTGTAATAAACAAACAAATAAATTAATTAATAAATAAAGTCAGTGAAAATTTTCCATCTGAAAATAAACAGAAAACAAACGGCGAGTGTGTTTGCTCATGGTTTATTAACTCTGCAGTGTCCTTCTGCTCACACCATACACACCTTTCTGGTTTATAAGCATTACAGGGACACATACAGTATATAACCACACACACACACACATCATAGTGTCTGAAGTCTTGCACTGAATGAATAGTCTCGTGTTTATCATCATGTCTCAGACACTGAAGAGCTCTAGAGAACCTCCACCGGTGCACCAGGACCTCCTGAGTCTGTGGAGTATGTAGATCTCACACACTTTCAGTTATTGCATACACACACACACACACACACACTCTGAGACTTGAGTTACAAATGCTTCTTTAGGACACTTTCTAAATCCCCCCCTCTTTCTCTTCCTTCTTCCATATGAAATATCTTTCTCTCTTTTTTCTCTTTCTTTCCTGACCCACTGTGTGTTTGTCCTTCTCTCTCTCTCTCTCTCTCTCTCTCCTGTAATAACCCCTATTTCATCACCTCTCTATCTCTCTACAATTACACGCCTTCCCTCCTCAGCAATGACATCACACAGACGTTCTGCTGCATCACTACACACATCTGCCCCCCCCATACACACCCCTCGCCCAAACTTTTTTACCCACAAACCACACACTTTCTCAAGATCCAAAGGCTGTGAAGAGTGTGTGTGTGTGTGTGTGTGTGTGTGTGTGTGGCAGTGGATGGTGACCTGCCCACACACAGAA
>CM059221.1:29761307-29793807 GCA_030347435.1 Clarias fuscus | reverse complement strand
ATTGCTAGCATATCTTGCAAAATACAAAAAAGGTACAAAAAGCTAATCTTAATCAATGTTCGCTAGGTTCTGCTAGCGCACTTAGCTCATATTCAGAACATTTATGCTATGACATTTGTACAGATGTGTACTTTACAAAAATATGAAGATGATGTTGTAGTTTTTAAAATTATGTTTAAAATAAAAATATAATTATTGGGGACGCTAATAGCTAAAAGGCAGCTAGGAGGTCATTTTGGTTCAGGCTAGGTAGCTGCTGTACCTATTTTATCAGTGAACCAGCTAAGACATTAAAAATCTTAGCTTGCTAGTTAGCTAGCAAGTCTTAGTTATATTGCTTTAAAGTTTATACTGTATCTTGCCTAGAAAAAAGAAAGAAAGAAAAAGTTCTGGGAACTGGCTAGCTAATGCTAGTGCTCAGGATAACAATCTGAGTATAATGAATAAGTTTAGCTAGCTAAAGTGTCCGCCGTGTTGGAATCTTTCTCAATTTTCCTCTAAGAGACAAGTTTATACTGTGCTCTATGTCTGGTCACTGATTAGCATTATTTAGCTCTCGACAGGACGTTGAGTGGAAAAAAAAAGTTTGATCTATTTTAGTGAAGTGTAAATCAAACCGTTAATCGATTCCTCAGACAGCTTATGAACAAGTAGGCGTCAGGTTGCTAGGCTAGTCAGCACATGGCGTGCGCTAATCGCTATTTGTTTTCAAACGCCCAAGTGATCTATTATATAAAATCTATTCCTCGTAGCTTCAAGATGTCTAGCGTGTCTCGGCTGATGGCTCGCTCCTGACGTGAGGCGGAGTTTTGTGTAAATATTCTTCCCCACTGAATGTTTATTTTATTTCTTTCTCCCCAAACCAACCCGAGTGCCATGTCATTAATTACACCTATTTTAAAACCCAAATGGTTTCATGTGCACAGGCTTAGTCGATGCCAACACACACAGACACACACACACACACACACACACACTGACTTCTACCTCCATACGCAGTTGACTTTAACAAGGCCGCCTCACTCCACCCGCTCCCTCTCGCCGCGCCCCCGTAACCTCCCCCGCTTCCCCCGGACTCGAACCGCCAAACATCCATCAAACATCTCCACACGGAACACGGCTCTCCGCTTTCCGAGCGCTCACAGGTGCAGATCGGAGCCCGAGCGATCCATAAGGACACGTCATGCTTGACGTGGAAAGCCTTCTGAATTCAGAGCTTAAGGATCGTCCAGATCTTCAGCAGATTATCTTCGGAGCTCCTGTGAGCATCTCCGTCTCTCACTGCAGCTTTGAACTAGAACTGACCTCATGGATAAAGCTGCGCTTTCTCAACATCGAACTTTATACCAGGAAGGAGTGAGTGAGCAGACCTCAGAGCTCCAGGAATGAAAGCAGGCCCGGTTATGGAAAAATTCTGTATTGATGAACGTCATAAAAAGTGACTAAGAAGATACGGTTCAGTTATTAATAAAACATTCAGTTAGAGGAAAATATTTTATTATGGAGAGGTGCGATGAAGTGGGTTACAGAACAGTGACGAGTCTAAAGTGCTTTACTCCTGTAAGGCACAATTCTATCACCAATTTAGTCTTGCTGCTTCCACAATCCCACATGACCTCACCTCAACTTCAACATCCACCCTCAGGTCAACAGCGTTTTTACAAGGTAGAATGACGTCGAGATAAAGCAGAATGAACAACTCAACTGCAGCGTTTCAAAAACAACCTCTAAAACAACAAACTTTTATTCTGATCATCGAGGTCGATTAACATCCAGTCGAACCTCGTCCTCCATATCCATGTTCCCTTAAGTTCCTAACAGGGTTTCTAATCCCTCTCTTTTTCATTTACTTTCAGAAATATTACCGTGATGTGCATCTTACCTTGTATCTCAGAGCTCCACTTTCACAGAATGAATCAAAACCTGGAAGGATTGTGATGAACCATCAAGTTTGTCGAAGAAATATGGTTGGGAAAAAAATATATAAAAAATTTCAATTCAGTTACATTTTATTGAACAATGGTCATTGTTATAAGAACATTTTACAGAATCAATATATATATATATATATATATATATATATACCAAATATGTGACCAAAATATATGACCAAAAGTTTGGACACCCCTTCTCATTCAAAGAGATTGAATTTGTATTATGGCAAGAAAAAAGCAGCTAAGTAAAGAAAAAAACGAGCGGCCATCATTACTTGAAATGAAGGTCAGTCAGTCGGAAAAATTGGGTAAAACTTTGAAAGTGACCCCAAGTGCAGTCACAAAAACCATCAAGCGCAACAAAGAAACCGGCTGACATGCGGACCGGCCCAGGAAAGGAAGACGGAGGATAAGTTCATCCGAGTCACCGGCCTCAGAAATGGCAGGTTAACAGCAGCTCAGATCAGAGAGCAGGTCAATGCCACACAGAGTTCTAGCAGCAGACACATCTCTAGAACAACTGTTAAGAGGAGACTGTGTGAATCAGGCCTTCATGCTAGAATATCTGCTAGGAAACCACTGCTAAGGACAGGCAACAAGCAGAAGAGACGCGTTTGGGCTAAAGAACACAAGAAAGAAAACTCGCTGAATGAGAAGGAAGGGGTGTCCAAACTTTTGCTCTGTACTGTATATTATAAAATATATATAAATCAAAATGATCAGATTGCCCCTGATGAGCAAGCCGAGGGCGACAGTGGCAAGCAAAAACTTCCTGTGATGGCAATAGGATGGAAACATTATTCATAATCTACCAGAGTATTATGGTGAACTGGTAAGTCTGAAAAACGATTTCGAATGGAGATCACTTAAACTCTTGGTAAAGATGCATGGTAAAAAAAAAAAAAAAAAAAAATCAACAGTAAAGAACAGAGCTATGTTTAATATGTTTAATAGTGAAAGTTCTCCAGGACTCGGAGTGTGAAAGAGTGGTTCCGGGAGCATGAGGAATCATTTTCACACTGAGTGCTATAATCAAAGATAAAGACGACTAAATTAAATCTCAGAGCGTAATAATAGTCATAAAATAATACAATTATAAAATAATTTTTTATTACAAAATAATACAAATATTGTATCTATCTACAGACTAGCAGTTTAGATTATGTGTAGACCAATATGTATGAGTATAAAGACTAAAATAGTTCAGGATTTGACAGCAATGCTAATGCTATTGCTTTCTAGCAAATAATCCAACCTCTGTGAGAAAGATCCACGAGGAAACGGGAACCAGTCACAACTTCCTGCTCTTATCTTCAGCAACCCGCTGCTTTCGGTGCTTTGTCTCTTCAGGCTAATGGTGTTTGATTGACAACTGGTGGAAGTCAGGTCAGGTGATGAGATGAGCCGTGTTCCTGATCAGCGTAAAAACAAAATAACTTCAGGATGTGTCTCCCCTTAGGACCAGGCTAAAGCAACACCACTGCGGGAATCTCTGTCTGCGTGTGTATGTGTGTGTGTGTGTGTGTGTGTGTGTGTGTATCTGTGTTACCGAACACCTGGAAGTCCAGGAAAAGGGCGATGAGCAGCCACCCTGCATTTCCTGTTCCTCTTTACAGCTGCTTCCACACAGCCTGTAGCTTCGTGTCCAGATAACTGAACACCCCACATATGCACATCACTGACACACACACATAACGTCACGTTCCTTTTCTTAATCTTTCGCTCCCATATCCAAGGAGGTTTAATACGTTTTATTAACACAGCATCTTACAATATATATATATATAGATGTGATTTTATAAGGAAAGACTTTTCAGGGAGAGCATATGCAACTATAAGGTGGAATTAACAGAAAAAAAAACTCACACACACACACAAACACGCGTGCACACACACACGAGCACAAATGCAATAAACACAAATGCATTAACAGAGGAACAAAAAGCAAGCACACCACATCAGAGTGCCTTATAAAGCAGCAATATGTTTTAATCTTACTTAAAAGCTTTTATTTGCATAAACCTATTTTGTATGTAATATAATGTAGAATGGAATACAATTAAAAGTTAAAGCAAATGAACGGAGAGGAAGAAAAATCTATTTTTAGAATAATATGCTCCAGAGATTGTGAGCTCTGTGTCCAGGAGTTCAGGAAGGTAAAACTGTCCACACTGTCAGGGAGGGCGGGGCATATTGTCTCTCGCTTGTCAATCACAGTGACACTGGCCAATCACAGACATCTTTGAGCTCAGGTATGTGCTGTATAAGAGGGAAGATAGAGCTTTCCTCTGAGTGAGTTAGGCCTTTAGGACTGACGGTCCATAATGTGACCTGAAAGCAATCAGACCGGTTTTGTCTCTGTTCAGACTGGCAGCCCAAATTGGACATGTCGTCGGCCTGGTGGTCGACCTTGAGAGGCTCAAAGGCAGCTATGATTTCCTCATATATCTGTACACTCGTTCTCGATTTTTCTGCCTGATGCAGTCCGAATCTGGTTTCAAAACACCTCTGGATGTGGTTCAGATTGTCTTTGCAGGAATCAGATTCGATATGTTTTTTTTTTGACTATCCAGACTGCAGGAAAGTAAACGGATTCCAATCCGGATATGCCCAAAACCAGATTTGCGCTGGCAGTCTGAACAAGGCCAAAATGACTAAATAAATGGAAGCAGGGATTAGTTTTCACTCCCCCTGGAACACCAGTATCACTGTCTACAGTCAAGCCAGTTTTACATTTGCCCCTGCTCCAAAATCCAGACCTTCAGGCTCCACTAAGCTTTACAGGAAGGAGGAACATTTTGACTAGAGATATGTGAGGAGTAAAGACATAAGAGGCAAAAGAGCACTGTAACAGCTGGTGAGCATGGTGGTGGTAGCATCGAGCTCTGAGGCAGTTTTGCTGCTGGTGGAAGTGGCGGACTGCACAAAGTTGATGGAATCAAGAAGACGAAGGAGAACCTCAGAGATCAGAACCATACATCATCAGCTAGATGGTTGAAACTTGGAGTGTTCCAACAGGACAGTGACACCAAAGACACATTAAGGTTGGATGTGGAATGGATAAAAAAGGCTAACATTAAGCTTATGCTGTCGGGATGTTAATGTTAATGATGAGTGTATGTACCATTATGACCACATCTGTATCTGTCTGTCTGTATGTTTATCTGTTTATCCATCTATCTACTGTATATTGGGGTAGTGGTGGCTACAGCTAAGACTAAGTTGAAATCAGAAGGTCAGGGGTTCAAGCCCCCACTACCACTATGTTGCCCCTTGAACAAGGCCCGTACCCCTTTCAGCTCCAGGGGTGGGGTATCATGGCTGACCCTGCTCTCTGACCCGAGCTTCCAAACAAGCTGGGACAAAAAGAAAACAATTTCACTTTGCAGTGATTTATATGTGACGATATAAAGGCTTCTTCTTATAATCTATCTATCTGTAAAATCAGAATGAAAGTTTTCTTTCTGTTAATTATTCATCTAGTAATATTGTATTTTCTCTCTTTGCTGTTTTGAATGTATTATAGTCATATTAAAGTAAAAAAAAAAAAAAAAAAAAGTTTTTGATATGACCTCTGAAATCAGTTAAAATCCTGTAAAACGTTCAGAGAATTACTTTGAAGAACTCATAATTATCCCGGTCTCATCCCAAACTCAGAAACTATTTAAACTCAAAGAAATTAAAGACCAATTTAACTTTTGCAAGCCTGTATTACAGCATGCGCAAATGAAGGTGTTGAAAGTGAACTCAGTCCTGATTCATACTCGCGTGAGCAATGATGTGGGTAAAGTACGTACACGAAACCACAGGGTTGAGAAACCCGTCTGGAAGCGTCTTTCTCATGATTACTGAAGTAAGTGAAGGTCTTTGCAGCACATCACACTGTGTTTACGAGGAGTCACACAAGGGGCGTTGGACCGAACTCTCTATGATTTATTTGGGAATATATTTATTTAGGAAACAACAAAACTGGGAGCAAATTCTTTTATATAAATTCATGTTTTTTTTTTTCAATATAATTTTATGTTGTTATCTATCTATCTATCTAAAAAAATTGGTCTTTGGTAGTTATATAAAAATATTTAAACTGTACTTATTATAGTACTTAATATTTTTTATTGTAAAAAAATATTCCCAAATTGCAAATCCAGTCCTGATATCAGCTTTTTAAAATTGTAGTGAGCAACAAAAAATGTTTTGTTTTAGAAAATAAGGAAATTCTTGAAACTTTCGAAGTAATTCTTTTTCTAGGATGTTAAAGTTTCCAGCTTTACATCAAGTGTAGGCATCCCATCAGGAAACGCTAAGTGTGTCAAGTTTTCTTCCCTTTTTTTTTTTTTTTTTTTTTTGGTTAATGTTACATGGCTAATTTTGCTATCGCTAGTCAAATCAGCAAATAGTCACTAGTTTGGAGTATTGACTTAAATGCATGTGTAAATCAAATGAGGTACATACAGTATAATGTAGGATAGTCGCTCACTGTGAAGGTTGGAATTTCAAGGCCCAGCTTCACCACTCTGCATCTATTGGGCCCTTAAGCAAGGCCCTTAACCCTGTATGCTCCAGGGGAACTATATCATGTAATGTATATGTGTGGCACAAAGATTTCTTCTTATCCAGTCCACCAAACCCTCACCAGGCCAATACTTATGTATATGGCTACATAGTAGCTGCAAAAGGTGTCGAGGGAAGCTGGACCAAACCAGAAATTTGCACTTTATGGGGGAACTGAAGAGCATGCTTCCCTTTTGGATTGTGTAACATGAACGTGATCTCCACAAGCGTCGGACGTAAGATGGCCGATATTGTGAAAGTCTTTTTCAACTTCTTCCTTCTTTTAGGGAGAAACATGTGACTGATCTGCGTATGTCAGATCTCTCTCTCTTTCTCTCTCTCTCTCTCTTTCGCTCTCTCGCTCCTTTCTTTCTCTTATTCTTTACCTAACTTTGTGTAGGTGTGTGTGGTGAGGGGTGATGTGCCACCGGGGTGAACAGAGACAGCAGTTACAGCGACTTGCACTGTTCAGAGACTGAAGAGATGCAAAACAACAACAACAACAACAACAACAACTGCATCAGCTCAACTTCTCCATTTCCTTCATCAAGAACAAAAGAGAAAGAGAGAAAGGTTATTAAAGGATAGAATAAATCACACATTTGATCAACAAGACATAGTGACCAAATAAGGTTGCCAGGTCCGAGATAAATTTGACCTCAAACGACCAAAAATATTTCCAAAAAAAAAAAAACAGAAAAGATGCATTTTATGACTGTTTCTTACACGTTTTTTTTTTTTTTTTTGTCATGCACACACAGTTCATATTATTCATATAAGTGCTTTAATCATCACCTGGTACAGACATCATCCACTCTGTAACCCAAGAGTTTCTAAAAAAAAAAAAAACAAAGCCAGTCCAGTCCAATGAAAACTACAACAAAAATGTATTGTTGTCTATCAGTCAAAATGATTAATTTGTATATTTCTGCATATTTCCTTGTGTTTACCTCGTGTAATATGTTTATTACGTATGCGTTTATTCATCAATCCATCATGGTATGTATATTATGTATTATACAGATGAGTCGCCATCTACCTTGTATGATTTTTATTACTTTTTATTGCCGATTTCATAAGAGGAAAAGGAAAATCATCTTTAAATCTGTTTTTCTTTTTTCTGAATATTTTTCAGACAAATAAAAACCTGTTCGTGCAGACAAAAAGTTCGGCTTTAGGAAAAAAGCAATACTGTACACTTTTCCTTTGATTGCTGTACTGTATGTTTGCAGAAATATTTAATTTGATTTAATTCTGCCTATTTAATTTAAAGGTTTGGCAGAGTAATTTTAAAATCAGACCAAAAAAAAAAAAAAAAAACCCACGAACACCAGTCTTTTTAACCATCTTATGAAAAGGAGTCAATTTGGTGGAAAATCCACAACCCTGGCAACACAGAGACGAAGCACACAATAAACGCACACCCATCTTACCCACGCTGACAAACTGCGTTCCTGTTGTGTTTAATTATTGTTTGGGTAAAGGAGTAGATTTATATTAAAGTAACGCATCGCAATCTTGTAAGGAAGACACGCCCACAAATCCACCATATACATACATCATATATACATACATACATTGAGAAACGCCCACACTGAGTGTCTCTCATTAACATCTATGGACTTAAGGACACGCCTACATTTCTAAAACATGCGCAAACCTTCATCTATGGCTTTGGTTTACATTTCCATATATAGAATCAAAGACACACCCACTCTCCAGTCCTTTTAAGACTCGGAGCTGCTCTAAATTCTGAAATGAACATAAAGACACACCCACATTTCCTTCTATGACCTTCAAGACACGCCCATTTACATTCCCTTACATTTAAGACACACCCACCCACTAAAGAGTTGCTTTACTTGTTCATGTCATTTTTTTCCCCCTCCCCATTCTGATAACTCATACTGTATATCATGATAAACAAGTCCAATCACAGACATTCGGACAGGACATCCAATGTAAACCTAAAACCTAAAAGCTGACAAGCTTTACTGAGGATACGTGATGTAATTAAACAGCTATCCTGCTATTCCAGGCTGCGTATGATGCTTTGGCCTCCACCGGTTTTCCGAAACTCGGAATGCCACAGTCGCATTAGGAACTCGTCCCTTGGCTTTCGGGCGTAATGGATTGCACTCTGGAAAGCGATCATTTATTTCCCTTCGTGCTTCTATTCTCGTTGCTAGAAAAATGTTTTGTGTCAATTTTTTTGCTTTTGTTCTCTGAACCACTTCCAGCTCCTGGCTGTTAGATGAATGTGTTCTGTTAATATCGAAACTGTGTGTGTGTGTGTGTGTGTGTGTGTGTGTGTGTGTGTGTGTGTGTGTGTGTGTGTGTTTGTGTGTGTAAACTCAATGCACTGCGCTACCACTTTATTAGGGCTACACATTTAGTAGCTAATAAAGTGGAAAATAAGTGTCCACACCTATAAGACTTGTGTGTGTGTGTGTGTGTGTGTTTGTGTGTGCGTGTGTGCGCGCACTTTTATTTAAAACAATTTAATTAATTTTTTTATTATGCCTGTGCACCTTTAGCTGCTACGCGACTATTTCAAGGTTGAGGCAGTTTATACAGACGCTAGTTTGTAGATTAGCTTCAAGATTCTGTAGTTGATTAGTTAGCTTGTTCACGCTAATGCTAGTTCATGAGTTAGCTTGTGAATGTTAGTTGAAGAGTTAGATTGTTTGGTGCTAGTTGATGAGTTAGCTTGTTTGCTGTAATGCTAGTTAGTTTTTGTGATGCTAGATCTATTATAACGCTAGTTTATTATTTAGCATATTTGCTTTAAGGCAAGTTGCAATTGTTATATCTTTATTGTTGATTATTGTTTTATAAATCGTTAAAATGTTCATGAAAGTTTCAGTTTACACTTTTTTTAGTGTATGTATTTGATGTATGCAACATTTAATCGAGTATTTGTAGTTATGGGGAAATAATTTTCATACAAAAATTGAATGAACAAAATAAAACAGAAGCTAAAATGTAATTTTATTGTATAATTCTATTTCAGTTTTGTTTGTTTTTGTCATTTGCATTTCTGCTAACAACAACCTTCATGCTAATGCTTCACCTTACAGTTAATTTACAGCACCCATTACAGCTTGTAGAAGAACAAACCTTTACATTTGGACTGTTTTTCACTGACCGTTCTCTGTGGGAAACGTGCGTCGTACGTATCGTTTTATACAAATGTGAACAAGGTCGTTTAGCTCGTTAAGCTTCTTAACGACATAAAAAAGTCTTGTGTGTTTCACTCGAGTGTGCGTTTTTAAATTCCCTCAATTGCCTACAGAAAGCCTCATAATGCAGAGAGGCTGAGAACGTGTGTGTGTGTGTTTGTGCTCCTGTTGTGCGAGGTGTTGTGCGCTGTTTACACACGCCGTTCCCTGGCGACGCTTCCCATTGAGTATAACACATAAATAAGTTCAGTGATCCAGGAATACAAACAGAGCAGTGTGTGTGTGTGTGTGTGTGTGTGTGTGTGTGTTTGTGTATGTGTGTGTGTTTAATCTCGCTAAGCTTATCAAAACATATACACATCAAATCTACCCTAAATATTGTAACCGTTTGTGGTATTAGGAGAGTATTAGCAAGATCCACTATGTGTTAATACACACTTTTAAGTCATGTTTTGTTTCATGTTGTTTTTTAATTATGAGTTCATTTAGTTATCAAAGCTAATCACATCCTTCCTACTATTTGTTATAAAGTGTCTCTAAAGATCTCATTTTTCTTAAAGCTGTTTCATCAAACTTCATAAAAAGGTCATTTAAAAAATCTTCACTGCCTTTGCCATTGCTAATAAATTCCAGGAAACACTTCTACACCTTTTCATGTTTTTTTTTTTTTTTTTTACTTTTGCAAATTACTAAAGCCAACTCAGATTAGATTGGTTAACTCAGTGGAAATTTACGCAGGCTAACTGCTAGTAAACTAGCGCACATCATTACATTCCTATGAGGAGAGCTTGGCAAGAGCGTCACTAGCGAGGCACTAGAGAATGATGCTAGCACCACATGCATTCTTGCCAACAATGTCCTTGATCTCACCAACTCCCTCTTGAATTACGTAGATCACCAATGTTCTCCTCATTCTCCTCCATCTCGCCATAAATCCCACCAAGTAGAAAACGTGTTCCTGCTGAATCAGAGGACTTCCCCATGATTATTCCTCGATCTCCTTAGTCACTCTTCAATGTCGCTGTCCTGCACGCACAAGACCAGCAAGGACCCAGAGAACGCTGTGACTTTAGGGAGTGCCCACAAGGGCCTCAAGAATGAGTCTATGATGGATAGGAAAAATATATAAGAAAGAATATATATGTATATTTATTTATACTCATCATTCTTCTTTTCCTTTTTCTTATTCTTCTTCCGTACAAAATGTCACACTTAACTAGTCCCATACAGTTTCTTGTAGAGCCATAAAAAAGGTGTGAAATCGTGCGGCTAATTCTGGAATGGGGTGCTTTGACTTTTTAATGGGAGGGGGTGTTTACCGCCAAAAATATCCCATAGACTTAACATTGAGACCAACTTTGATGGATTCTAGCGCAGAGCAAGAATTTTGTAGAAATATTAAATCGACCACATTTGAAGAGGCTTGCAAGCTGCGTCAGAACATAAGTTGTACCCCTAAACATAAATTTGCACCACTGGCGTACAATAGTGAAGGTACTCCCCATTGAAACAGGAAGTGCTCACAGTTGCATTCCCTACTATGGTAACTTCCATAGGAACTTCCAAACGGAACCTAGCAGTGGATCTCATTGTCAAAAGGCAGAGTTTTGCCACAGCAAGCACCACTCACATGTTCTTCAGAAAATGTAACTCTCTAGTTATGATTATTATCAATGTCCAATAATTCCATAGTTTTTTTCTGAGATTGGGGAGATTGAAGTGTTTGCATGTCTGTGGTATCCCCGTGTCAAGCTCTTGCTATTGATGCAAACTTATTTTCTTTTTCTTAAATTTTATTTGATTTAATGTTAATTGTAGTTTTTATTTATTATTATTATTATTTTTTTTAAATGTTAGCACGGATAAAACTGTTATAGTTTCATATAGAGAATAGTGAAAGCCAAGCTGAGAGTGGTGTAGCGGACTTACTGTTACCGCGCAACCTTGTTTGAGGTGTTTTATTCCTTTTATACCACAGCGGTTTTGCCAGCTACTGTACAAATTTCCGTTTTATTAAAGAACTTAACTTGACACATTTACACTCGTTGAAAGGTATACTTAATATTTAAAAGTTACTTTGCTTACTGTCAAGATTGCACCAAATACGATGCGGGATTTCGTCACAATGTCACATGACCATTTGCATGTGACTCATGTTCATGTTTAACGAGCCGACATCCTCTCATCCACTCAGTGTCTAGCTTTGGTCTTGTGCTCTTGTGGTCTTTTGTTCCATGTCTGTGATTGCATTTGAATCGGCTTCGTCCAGCAATCTCTGACATTTACACAAAAGTAAACACGCCCCCATAGACTTAGGATAAACTGTAGCAAGCACAGGAATGAGTTAAAAGTCTGAGCAAGTGAGGTTTAGTTATTAATACCTAATTAACACTTTGCTGATTTTCTTTTAGCAGCTTTGAGAGCAACACCTGGCCCAGGTATAGAATAAGAGCATTGTTCAGATCTCGGTGTAGCGTGGAGACGTCTTTCAGAAGGCCCAGGGGTCGAGCAGCTTGTGACTCCGATCATGTTTTATGCTTTACTTCAAACTCAGCTATACGGTACAGTAATTCTGTAGAACAATAGAAAGAGAGATTTCAGGATTCCCAGCTGTGCATCTGTAAAATGTCTTATTAACCGTCACTTCTAGCCTTGAAGAGCAGAGGGGAAATTAATGATAGTCATCATAATGGGCGACAAATGCTGCGTTTTATCAAAGAAACTTTGAGTGTGTTTACTTCTTGCATGCCAGTGTTTCTTAAAATGGCGCTGCACGTACATATAAACGTGTGCAATGCACTCTGGGGTGACGTCCTCATTTACATTTCAATAAAAATAAAAATAAATGGAGGTTTATCATGGAGATTCGGTTCTATCAAAAAGAGATCGAAGGCCATGAGATCGATACCGCACTTGTGTGTGTACGTGTATATGTGTATGTATGTGTGTGTGTGTGTGTGTGTGTGTGTGTGTGTGTGTGTGTGCGTTGAATATATGCATCGAGCACACCAGGAGGCATCCAGATGACACTCGGCTGTTGTTATTTGGGGATTTTGCTTAGGAGGCACAGCTAAGCACATTCCCTGTTCACTCCTTACTGCACAAGGTGAAGCCTGGAACAGAACCAGCGTGTTGTTAGATTTTTATTAGGGCTGGATAATTCGAGCCATAGACTTACACACACACACACACACACACACACACACACACACACACACACACACACACACACACACACACACAACCTGAAGATGGAGGTATTCTCTCCTGTGGAAATGGTGACGTTGTCATTTTAACGTTAATTTGACGTTACCTATAACACCTGTTTTTTTTTTTTTTTCTTCAGTTGAAAAGTCATTTCTATGCCATATGTCCTTTAAAGATGAGACGGTATTAAAATACCAAAGGTGTAGCACTAAAGCAAACAACTAACAACACATAAACTTATTGAGATAAACTTATTTTATGACAACAGAAAGCAGTAAGAAATAAAAAAGCATATCAGGTCGATACAACATTGTGAAAGGGACAAGGCTTTAACACATTATCAGGAAGTTAAAAAACGTCAATCGTGGCAGATTTATTGATCGACTGGTTCATCGGGAGTTTTTATTGGCATCCATTTGGTGTATTTCTAAATAATACATCATCCTCTTGTTTGTGTAAAAGTGCATTTAAGATGTTCATGAACATCAACAGATGTAATAGTTTTGCTTTCCAGAATGAGACTTTCCAGATAAACTTCATAGCAGAGAAGTCAGTGTCGCTCACACACACTCATGTAGCGGCGTGTATGAGGCTGGCCAAGCTGGTGAAACCGCAGGGCTTTGGCTGGGGCACAGAAGAAGCTGGGCTGTGCCCTCTATATGTATGTGTGTGTGTGTGTGTGTGTGTGTGTGTGTGTGTGTGGAGGGCTGGGAACTCGCTTCCGCACTCCTCCGCAGCCTGCTTCCAATTTACCTCTCAGAACAAGCCCAAAGCTTCATCTCACAGGGAAGAGCACATGTGAGCACTGTATTTACAACACACACACACACACACACATATATATATATATATCTAGAATATATATTCTTTAGTGTTACAGTGTAATTTGTGCATTCTCTGTAGCAGTAGTGTAAACCTCTAATGCTCTGCCTACATCTGATAGAAACTGTGAACTGTAAGCTTCAGGATCTTCAGGTTGCGACCTGATTGGCTCAGCTCACTTCCATTTCTCCACAATGAGCAATTTGGAACTCGATACACAATAGGCTGTGAACTGAACAAAGTGAAAGAGATCTGGGTAAAAAGGTTAATGATGAGTAAATATGCTACAGGAATGTGTTCTCTGATTGGTCCTAAGTGATGTTGGTCACATTGCTGATGCTGATGATGTTAATGTTGGTGAAGTTCTTGTCCAAAATGCCACTGTAGCCGAACGACTACACCCAAAATGGTACCCAAAGTGATCCGAACACGGGTTCCACCCAAAACATCCCCAGTCTACCCAGTCAAAAATGCAGTACCCCTACCCCAATTTGGATCACACTGATTGGTAAGAGTCGGACCACATTTCTCACCCTTACACCAGTGCAACCAATTAGACCATAAATCCCTCCGCAGTGGGAGTCTAAGCATTCAGAACTAAAATCCAATCCCATCCCAATTTCCTCCGAACAAATAATAATGATTTATATATGATTGTGCCTTTCAAGACACTTAAGGTCGCCTTTCAATTCATAAAAGGAATGGCATGAATAAAAAGCCAAAACATGGTAGCACGGATATGTGAAACACAAATGAAAACATGGTTAAAACAAGACAGCTCAGAGTAAGGACCAGCTTAAATAGATATGTCTTAAGAGTTTAGCTTTTAAAATTGGTAATAGAGTCCAGTGAGCGAATGTGATGTGGAAGTTCACATTCCCGAGTCTGGAGAAGGCCTTGATGCCCATAGTGCTGAAGACAGACAGTAGACCTTGTGATGCAGACCTCAGGGAGCAGAAAGGTGTGTAAGTCTGGAGAACCCAGGAATAACTGACCAATTTGGAGGCTGCTATTTGGGTGCATTTTGGTCCGGAAACTTTAACCTGACCGACAGCGACCGCAAACCCAATACAGTCGACTAACAACAAACCCAGAAACAGAAAATCTGCTTCTATCGTATTCTGCTCTAATGTATAAAGAAAAAGAAAATGACCTTCAAGGTTACAAAGCAGCTACGGTATGTTACAACTTTGCTTCAGTCATGTTAGTCTGCTGACGTTGTTCTTAATTACACACACCACATTGCAATGGCCATCCATTCGGGCCAAGAGCTGTGAAGAGTTGTGAATGTTCAAAGTAAGATGAATAAATGCAAAAGCAGCTTAATCAATCAGGTCAGAGTTCTCGCCCTAACTAGATAAAGATACAGTACCTTCTAGTTCAATGTATTTTGTTTTTTGTGGTTTGTGATTTATTTTCCATATCCTACAGTACAGCCATACAGGATCTTTTTTATTTCTATGAAATAACACATATGTCATTAGGTGATTAAGTAACAACAACAACAACAACAGTCAACAGTCAGTTGTTATTTTAAGACACTAAGGTAACCTGATCTGGATCAGTTCTTCCAAGAACAGTATGGTCAAGTGTCTCTCATGAAGACCTTCCCAGGAAAGCAAGATCAAAACTTCATTTAGAAGTTCATTTAGAGTCACCAGCCTCAGAAATCACCAATTAACAACCAGCACCTCAGATTAGAGCCGTTATGAAGCTTTACAGAGCAGAAGTAGCAGATATACATCTCAATATCAACTGTTCAAAGTGTTTGGTTCCATTAGGGATCACTACAGCAGACTATTTGTCTCGTGCTAATTCTGTGCCTCACATCTTCCCTTGTCACGCCAACCTCATGCATGTCCTCCCTCACCGCATCCATAAACCTTCTCTTGGGGCTTCCTCTTCTCATCCTGCCTAGAAATCTTATCTCGAACATAACAGCTACTGTATATCCCTCATTCCTCCTCGGCACATGTCCAAACCATCTTAATCTGGCCTCTCCAAACTGTCCTACCTGTGCTGTCTCTCTAATATACTCATTCCTAACCATGTCCTTTCTTGTCAATCCCAAAAGCAAATCGCAGCGTCATCAGCTCTGCCACCGCGATCTCTGCTTCCTGTCTTTAAGTTTGCAGCAATGTCTCCAATCCGTACAACGCTGCTGGTCTCACTACCCTCCTGTAAACGTTCCTTTTCATCCTTGCGATACCCATCTGTCACAGATCACACCTGCTACTCTTCTCCACCATTCCACCCTGCCTGCACGCTCTTCTTCGCTCCTCTGCCACACTCCCCATTGCACTGAACAGTTGACCCTAAATACTGTATTTAAACTACGTTAAACTACTCTACGGTATCTTCCCTGCCTCTACTCCTTGGAACTGCACCTCTAGCCCACTCCCTCTCTCATTTACACACATGTATTCCATCTTGAGCACACTGATCTTCATGTCTCTTCTCTCCAGTGCATCCCTCCAACTTTCTAGACTCATCGCAACATGCTCCCTACTCTCACTGCTGATCACAATATTATCCAAAAATATCGTAGTCCATAGGGACTCATGTCTAAACTCATCTGTCAACCTGTCCATCACTACTGCAAAAAGGAAGGAACTAAGAGCAGATCCCTGGTGCAGGCACACCTCCAACTTAAACCAGTCAGTAGTACCTACGGCACACCTCTCCACTCCAACTAACGATGTCCTTGTAAATATCTTGCACCACCTTTACATACTTCTATGCCACTCATGACTTTCTTATGCAATCCCACAGTTCATCTCTGGGCATCGTGTCGTAGCTCTTTCTGATCCATCTATACTTCTTCTCCAGCATTCTCAAAGCAAACAGGGCATTTTTGTTGCTCTTCCGTGGCATGAAGACGTAGTGCTGCTCACAGATTGTCACCTCCTTTCTGAACCTACTGTAGCTTCCACTACTCTTTCCATAGCTTCATGGTGTGGCTCATCAGCTTTATGCCTCTGTAGCTCTGAATATTTCTCTTGTTCTTAAAAATTGGAACTAAAACACTTCTTCTCCACTCGTCAGGCACCATCTCACTTTATTCTAAAATCTTGTTAAGTAATCTAGTCAGCAACGCCACTGTGATCACTCCTAATCACATCCTTGCCAGCGCTGCAATGTTATCTGGAGAAACTGCCTTTCCACTCTTCATCCGCTTCACACTGTAGCTCTTCTCACTTCAACCCTACTAACTCCCTGTTCTACCTGATTCACCACCTTCTCTCTCTCTCTCTCTCTCTTTCTCTCTATTCATCAGCTTTGCAAAATACTCCCTCCACCTTCTCACCACAATCTCTTCGCTTTTCAGTACATTTCCATAGGCATCTTCTATCGCCCTAGCCTGTAGTAGATCTTTCCCTTCTCTGTCTCTCTGTCTGGCCAGTCAGTATAAATCCTTTTCTCCTTCCTCTGAGTTTAGCTTTTAATACAACTCACTATATGCCTGTTCCTCAGCCTTTGCCACGTCCCTCTTCACCATCTAATCTCCTTACTACCCCAATTATTTTTCTGCAAGCCTCTTTCTCTTGATTCTTTCCTGTACCGTACCTCCTCATTCCACCACCAAGTTTCCTTATCTTCATTTCTCTGTTCCGATTTCACGCCAAATACCTTCCGAGCCGTTTTCATTATCATTTCTGCCCTTGCTGACCAGTAATCCAGCATCTCACCACCACTACCCAGTACCTGACCTACCTCCTCTCTGGATTTCACACACAGATCTTCCTTCCTCAACTTCCATCATCTAATCAAAGTTGTCTTGCTATACTATCCCCTATCCCAGTCTCTAATCTCCCTCATATTCCATCTCCTACACAGCAGGTAGTCGTCCACCTGAGTATCTCACATCACTCTTATACTGTATGTCACCCTGTGTTCCTCTTTCTTCTTAAGATATGTATTCACCTCTGCCATTTCCATCCTTTTTTTCAAAATCTACAATAATCTGTCCTTCCAGATTCCCCTCCTATACCTATACCGCCAATGCAAATGTTAGCCTTGCTTCCCTTCTTTTTCATGATCCACATATTGATTTGGCTCGTGTTTTACCCTTCCAGACGCAACATTCCTTTCTTATTTGGGCTTGGCATAGACTAAGACTAAGACTATGACTACACTGGCTTGTGTAACCTTAATAGCTGAGATAAGTTTACAAGAGCAAAAACAAATATAACATGGCTGCTATTGGATAGTTTGTGATGATGTCATATCCTACGTCAGGAACAAAGTCCGCACACCACATACTGCTCTATATGGGACACCTCCTGCTAGTTTCAAGTCCACTGGCTGTGCATTTTCCTAGTGTGTGTGTGTGTGTGTGTGTGTGTGTGTGTGTGTGTGTGTGTGTTACTCTCTCTGATTGCTGTCTGCTTTGATTAGCATGACATTGTTGATGTGTCTCTGTCCCCATCCTATTTGCCTGTATCACATTTCAGCAGAGTGTCAGGCATGATCATTACTTTCACACAGAGACACACACACTGCAAATGTTGATCCGACAACATGTAAACCGTGAATACAAGAGTTTAGCATGCTAACTAACCACAGCAGTACACGCCGATAAGCAGGACATCAGTCTCCTCATCATCTTCTTTAATGGCCTCCAATCAGTGCCTTCCTTCCTCTGTTAGTGAACGAGACACATACGTTAAGTGTACAAAGAGAGCGAGAGAGAACGATAGAGAGATTCTTGTTTGTGATGGACAAGACCCAAAGCTAAGCAGTGTTTACGCTAGAGACCCTCTGTCTAAGAAGACGAGACTAGTGAGGGGGAAAAGCGCACACTGACAGGCGAGTGTTTGCTTTATGAGGACCGCAGTGGAAAAGAAATCTTTTCCGATCTCGTTCTTAGCGTGAGTTCACGCAGTTTAGCCATTTGTATGCTTTTTCTGAAAATAAAACAAAGAAAGACCTCACACAAGAAGGAGGAAGAAAAAAAATCTAAGTCTTCATTAAAATCTTAATTAGCTACATAGTTAATTATTTAGCTTTAGGATTTTTTTTTTTTTTACATATCTGAGGATTAGCTTGTAATGTGTGTGCTGTTTATATATATATATATATATACATTGCGTCAGTGGTTAGTGCATTGGGAGTTTCTTACTTCCTAAATCAAAGCGTTCATGAAACCTAGATAGGAGTTTGGAAAAGTTGTAATTAACAGAAAGTAGCTAAGCTCCTTTTGCCATTGTTGCATATTAATCCAACTTTACGCAATGCTACATCAATTGCATGGACGTTACAAGTGCACTAATGTTGGCATAATTTTGTAAAAACTTATCATAACTCATTTGATTAATCTTATCAAAAGTGGTTGGTAAAGTGATAGGACAAAATCTTGGCGCTAAGTTCGTATTCTTATTCTAATTCATTCAAGCAAATGTGAATCTACTAGTGCTGAATGGGAATTAGCACCAAGGTAAGTGTAAGCTTGTTTCAATATTTGTCTTTTCTAGCTTCATCTCTCACCCCGAGCTGTTTGTTTAATTTTTTCCAGAGTTTTTCTAGGCGCAGCCTACGAGTCTCTGTGTCTGACCTCGGGATGGGTGCGTGACCGACGGCTGACCTGATGGCAAACCGAGCATGATGGCCGACATGGAGTCTGGCGGCTGGCGATGCGTGTGCTGTCTGAATCCTCCCCTGTAATTATGCTCTGGCTAAGCTTGACCTCCAGGCAATACTTCATCCAAAAACAATGTGAACAAGAAGAGAGGACAGGACATAAACTACTAGAGTGGGCTGATTAGCTTCATGCTAACTACATCAAATATTCTTTAATCACTGTACGAATGGCTAGCATTTATTTACAAATGCTAAACAAGAAACAGGACTGGAAAGGATCACAGTGGCATCAAGCTAACTGGATAACCACCAACAGAAACACAGTAAACAGCTCAATAAAAATGATTAGCTAGCATGAGCACTTTAGCATCATGCTAACAGATTAGCAGAATGCTAACTGGACACAAACAAATAGAAAAAATGAAACAGTGCTGTATTAGATCATTTAACAGTATAATAAAATGCTAATAAGGCTAAGAACTAGTGAAACTGATGCACTGATATTGTGCTATAATGTTAAGAGCATGAACAAATTAGCTTCATGCTAACATTGTATGAAAAGAATACTGAGAGATTTTAGCACTTTGAAAAAACATTGTTTATGCTTATTACTGCATGCTAATGAAATATATACCAAACAAAACAAAACAGCAATGATAGTTAGCGCACACATGCAGATTAGCATCATGCTTGCTTGCTACAAGTACATAACACTTAATTAAAAATATAAATGTGAGTTTAAAACATCACCCAAAATATGCCATGACAATAAACAGTCAGGGGAGCTGAACGGGAGCGATGATGCTAATGATGGAAATCATTAGCATCATGCTAGCTGTAGGATTAAAATTTTTACTCCACAATTGCTAACATGGCTAACAAGTAGAACTGATCATAAATAATCAAAACATATTAGCATCATGCTAGCTTAAAATAATAATAAACAATGATAACTGTGTAAAGCAAGCATGACTAGCAGTGAGTAGGAATGATGAGTCAGCATAAAAAATTTGCATAAAGTTATTAAACACTGTAGGTGTGTGTAAAATGCTAGCATAGCAAACTAGAAATGTAACTATGGCTAAGAAGTTAGCGTAAACACATTAGCGTCTGAGGACTTTTAGTCGTCGCTAACCACTATAGCATTTTTCAGTGTGTTTAATTTTTTTTATGAAATGCAAATTTGGATCTCGTTCCTTTACCTCAAACCAGGTCGAGTGTAACTTCATGGCCAGTGTGTGTCTGTGTGTGTGGAACAGAGCGAGGAGAGTTGGTAGGGTGTAATTAGCTTCTGAGAATTCTAAGTGTCAAAACCATGTTGGAGAGAAACGTCAGGGCTGCGGTGGGGACGAGTTTGGGTTTCTAGGAACATGAGGGAAAGTGGTTTTCTGTGTGTGTGTGTGTGTGTGTGTGTGTGTGTTAAAAACTATAATGGATTCTATGTTAGTGTGTGTGTTTATACAATGCTATGATGAGGTCAGTGCTAGTCAGGGTTGTGGTTATTAGCGCTACGAGTCTAAATACCTCAGATTATAGATTTTGCAGTAAGAGAGTGAAACGCATGTAAAGTGAACCCGACTCTGTTGGTGATTAAACGACTTTACAACAGCTTCACAAGAATGAAAAGCTTGAGGACAACTGATGAAAATAAATAAATAAATAAATAAATAAAATAAACAATGAATCAATATATCAATTGGTAATTAAATAATATTATAATTAATATTAGTTCATTTAAACATTTAGGAAAAAATTGCATAAATACATTAATAAATAAATAAAGCAAAACACTACATCCAGAATTAATGATTTGAATAAGTTTTTAAAGTAAAAAAAATAAGTAAAATGTTATTAAAACTTTGACATAAATTTGAACATCTATTAGGGTACAATTAATTTACATCAAGTGAAAGGTAAAAAAAAAATTAACAAAATATAATAAGAAATATGTTTGTTTCTGCATTTTGTTTGTTTATTTGTTTTTGTAAGGGCTGCTTTAAGCTCCACCCACTTCACAATTACACCATGCCATGTATGATGATAAACATAGGATGATGGTTTTGACAACTTTATATTTTAATGCTGTTAAGCCCGCCCACTTTTAAAACTGGACACTTCATATACATCCTGCCACTCATCAGCACTGAAGTTTTTTATTATTATTATTATTATTATTACACATCTCTGTTTCACATTTTTTAACATGCCTGATGAATGCCTTATGCTGAATCACTTCCCACTTCTCAATCTCATTATTTTATTTTCACATATTTTTTGATCACCTGTACTCCGACTTTCAATGTAGCTCCGCCCCCTTTACAACCACATTATGCCATATATCTCGGCTTAGCCAACATTTATGTCATGAACAGCAAAAGAAAAATCCATGGAAGCAAACATTTTCTTGTTGAAGTTTTGTCCATTTTATCTCCTTACAGATACCTCTTGAGTTATGCTGGAGTTATGTAGAGATAAGCCTGATAATGTCCTGAAAAAGCATTTTTTTAAAAATAGCATTTTAAATTCAAAGTGTGTTTGTAATGTTCGCATACCACTTCTACACTCTTGTAAAGTCGAAAAAATTTGCAAGTTGAAACATTCAGGAACATTCTTTATACTGTACAAACCTCAGCAACTTCCTGTTTAAATTTCTAAGCTCTGCCCACTTGACTAGTCTTTTAAATTCTCCAAAATTTTAGAAGGACTCTTAGCTAAAAACTAAGAAAAACACAGAACAAAACTTTTTTCTCTTGAGTTCTTGTTCACTTGTGAAGAAAATGCATTATCTAAAACTAACATTTTAAACTCAGCCCAGCTGCACAGTCGATCATGCCATGGCTCTTACAAAGCACTGACACTGGAGACTCCTTCTTATGTAGTTTGTAAATTTTACACAGTTTTACAAAATATACACATTTTGTAAAATCGATTGAGATAATGCACCTATTGTGAATTTTCTTGTGAACAAGCTGTTATTATGGAAACAGTGCCGTATTGATGAAAACGTTAATATAAATCTGTAATTTATGTTACAGCTGGAACAACTGGAAATCTCAATCACACAGGATTTGGCATGCTGTGGTGTAAATGTGTATTAAAATATATAAAAGACACGTTTTCTTGTGTGAAAACAGTGGTGTCTAATGGAACTGTAACGCTAATGATTATATAAACATCTGTATTTATTGTATACAGATAAAAAAAAAAAAGCGACACAGAAGTTTCTGTGAAGGAGTTTTCATGATGAGGGACGAATAGTTTGTGTTTTACTTAAACAAGTTTGCAGAAATGTGTATGAGGAATGGGTTAATGCAGTCGTAAAGTAGCAAACTACGCTGCAACATATGTATATTTGCTTTAACATGAAAACGCCTCCAATCAGTGTCTCTTCATCTCTCTGTCCCTCCCTCCGTCTCGGTCTGGGAGTGAAAGTGAGCGAGCGTAATTACTGTGTTCCCTAAACCTTAAAATAACAAGCATGCCCTAATTACACCACACTCTTGATTATCCACTCTTCATGAAAAGAGAGTGGGGGAGTGGAATCGTATGTGTGTGTGTGTGTGTGTGTGTAGAGAACGAGTCAGCTACAGTACAGTGCTCATGTACACATGGTAATAGTGTCTGTTCTGGCAGTTCAGTAGAGCAACTCACATTTGATTTGATTTTATTAGAAAAATACACAGAAGTAAATTTTAAGCAGTTGTTCAAAAAATACATAAATAAATAAATAAATAAATAAATACATTTATAAATGTATTTATTTATTTATTTATTTATATATATGAAACAGATTTTCGTGAAAGACACTAAATATTTTGGTGAAATACTCAAAACAAACTTTTTATTTTGTTTATTTTTTGTTAGTTTTTTCATTGTTTACTGATTACATTGCTTATTATTTGGCAGTTCCCTGCTCAAGAGCATGAAGACTAACATGTGCTAGCCGTGGGACACCTAAAGCCAGATGGACAGAGGAAAGCGCTATCTGCCCTCTTCCACATACATCTCACAGATTCCTGTGATTGGTTTGTGTCCCCATGATTAACATTGTGGGTATGCAAGCAATAGCTTTCCTTAGAGGTGTGTATGTACTATATATTTGCATTATATACAGTATTATATCACTTGACATAATATATTAAGTCACATGAACTTAATATATATAGTTTTCAAGCCACTTTCTGTATTTGCATTTTTGTTTAAAGTTAAACACTTGAACCTGCTTTAAACTGCAGCTTGTTAGTAATAAAGACAGAAATATCTTATAACATCAAAGTCACATAACCGAATATGCAAATGGTTTTATTGATGATAATCAACTTTTTTCTTCTCATAATTTAGCCATCACGTGTGCCTCACTGAAGTACACAATGTATTATTTTACTATTGCAAGTGGAAAATGTTTGACCTCTGCTCGAAATAAAGTTCCTTAAAATGTTCTGTGTTACCAAAAAGAAACTAATGGAAAAAGAAGAGGGCGTGTTTCCTGTTTGAGCCGGGTTTCGGCAGTAACGTGACTGTAATACTTTTATAAATGTACTGTATGACTCAGCACTTATCTTCTAGGAAATGTTGGTGGCCTTACCGTGACACAGCTGAAGTGTGTGTGTATGTAATAGGCAAAAATTGTGTCAAGCTGGAAAATATCATATCATAGTGGTATTTTTAGTCGTGTCACATTGCTCCTGAACGCATTTAGAAAGCTTTCCCTGAAATCTCATGATGACGACATGCTGAAATCGCAACCATTTCTCATATACTGTATACGTGATGGAAGTGTAAGACACATGTTGATGAGTGTTTCATGCATCTTTGTTTCAATTTACAACTATTTTTGAATGCAGTATAGTGATTTAACGAATATAACAAATAAATACGTTTTGCTTGAGGTTTATGTGTTATTTCACAGGTACACACGTGGACAAAATTTTCAGTCAATGAAAGAAAAACTCACAATGGTCACAGAAATAACTTTAAAAAGTAATAATAAATAAGAATTCTATGAATGTTAACCAATGAAAGTCAGACATTGCTTTTCAACCATGCTTCAACGGAATTATAAAAAAAAAATGAACTCATGGAACAGGCCTGGACAAAAATGATGGCACCCCTAACTTAATAGTTTGTTGCACAACCTTTTGAGGCAATCACTGCAATCAAACGATTCCTGTAACTGTCAATGAGACTTCTGCACCTCTCTGCAGGTATTTTGGCCCACTCCTCATGAGCAAGCTGCTCCAGTTGTTTCCGGTTTGAAGGGCGCCTTTTCCAGACGGCATGTTTCAGCTCCTTCCAAAGATGCTCAATAGGATTGAGGTCAGGGCTCATAGAAGGCCACTTTAGAATAGTCCAATGTTTTCCTCTTAGCCATTCTTGGGTGTTTTTAGCTGTGTGTTTTGGGTCATTGTCCTGTTGCAAGACCCATGACCTGCGACTGAGACCCAGCTTTCTGACACTGGCCAGCACATTTCTCTCTAGAATCCCTTGATAGTCTTGAGATTTCATTGTACCCTGCACAGATTCAAGACACCCTGTGCCAGATGCAGCAAAGCAGCCCCAGAACATAACAGAGCCTCCTCCATGTTTCACAGTAGGGACAGTGTTCTTTTCTTCATATGCTTCATTTTTCCGTCTGTGGACATAGAGCTGATGTGCCTTGATGTTCCATTTTTGTCTCATCTGTCCATAGGACATTCTCCCAGAAGCTTTGTGGCTTGTCAACATGTAGTTTGGCATATTCCAGTCTTGCTTTTTTATGATTTGTTTTCAACAATGGTGTCCTCCTTGGTCGTCTCCCATGTAGTCCACTTTGGCTCAAACAACGACGGATGGTGCGATCCGACACTGATGTTCCTTGAGCATGAAGTTCACCTTGGATCTCTTTAGAAGTCTTTCTGGGCTCTTTTGTTACCATTCGGATTATCCGTCTCTTTGATTTGTCATCAATTTTCCTCCTGCGGCCACGTCCAGGGAGGTCGGCTACAGTCCCATGGATCTTAAATTTCTGAATAATATGTGCAGCTGTAGTCACAGGAACACTAGCTGCTTGGAAATGGTCTTATAGCCTTTACCTTTAACATGCTTGTCTATAATTTTCTTTCGAATCTCCTGAGACAACTCTTTCCTTCGCTTCCTCTGGTCCATGTTGAGTGTGGTACATCCCATGTCACCAAACAACACAGTGACTACCTGGAGCCCTATATATAGGCCCACTGACTGATTACAAGATTGTAGACACCTGTGATGCGAATTAGTGGGCACACCTTGAATTAACATGTCCCTTTGGTCACATTTTGTCCACTTTTATTTGCATTTGCATTTGCATTTATTTGCTAGCCTTACTACAGTAGATGTTGCACAATCACCCTATTTTGATAGTTATTATTGCCCCTATTGGTCAAAACTGATAAATGCAACAAGAGCCAAAAGAGACCAGTTGAATAGGGAGTTAAACCGACTCGTCTTCAGACAGCAGGCAGAGAAGGTTAATCCATAGGTTGCCAGATCAGACTGGAAATCAGTCAGACTGGAAATCTGGCAACCCTGATTAATACTATCGCCTTAAATACAGATTCACAAATCTCCACACATTATACTAATATGTGCTACTTGTCTGACTTAAATGATAGAGTTATTTAAAATAGAATTTCGACTTGATTCTTCTTGAGGCTTTACTGACATTGTATTATTACTAATGAAATGTAATAAAACTATAATCAAGATAATGTAGTTGGTTAATCCGGTTCAGCTAGTTGCTAGCTAATGCATGTTAGCTTTTAGCTAGGGGGAGCGCACTTCAGTTTGTAGCTAGCTAATGCACTTTAATTCACAGCTAACAAACAGTTAGTTAGTTCTAGCTAACTAATGTTAGACAGAGTTAGTCGAGTAGTGCAAGCGCACGGACAAATAAAAAGTTCCATTCTAAATGATTAATACAAAATGCTAATTCACTCATTTTGATATCAATGTCGGGATCAGCAACGACCCGTACAACCAGCTGAAGTGTTTTATCTATAAGAACTGATTTAGCAAAACCGTTTGTTGTCTGATGCTTTATATTTTCAAATTACAATAACTAATTTGTTTCCCACTGATCTATTCCCTTCACCGAGTCACCACACACACTTCTATACACTCAACGGTAGAGCATGATCACATTACATAGCCTCTGATTCCGAGAAGTGGTGAGAATGATGATGTAATATCTTTATGATTGACAGATAACGTGTGTGAGAATGTTCTGGACTAAATTATGTGCAGAAGGAATCAGACGCCTGTGAGTCAGATGAAGAAGATTCATCTTTATGATCGGTTTAGATCTTACATGACGTGCGAAAAAGAGGTTTATTAAACACTGCGCTATTGAAGTCTGGATTCTGATTGGTCAGGAGGAGATGATCTTATATAACACTTTTACATTACATTAACCATTTAATAGGCTCCAGCCCCCCCCCCCCCCCCCCCACGACTCTGTATACAGGATGAAGCTTTGTAGATGATGAGTGAGTGAGTGTGAATAATATTATTTCACAGTTTTTATTATTATTATTATTATTATTATTATTATTATTATTATTATTATTATCTGTTAATATCTATAATAATAATAATAATAATAATAATAATAATAATAATAATAATTTTATTATTATTATTTATAAACTATTATTACAATTATAAACAATTTTATAATTGTTAAAAAATAATTCAAATAACTAATTGTTCATAATGAAAATTTTAAAATAATTAGTATTTAATTTGTTATATTTTTTTGTGATTATAGACTGGTTAATTAATGTGACTTTTTATGAAGAATTATTATTATTATTATTATTATTATTATTAAATTTGTTTTTATTTTGTGTATCTTTAAAATGATTATATTTATGTTATAATTCTTTTCTTTCAGCTTTATTATTATTACTACTGCTACTACTACTACTACTACAAATAATAATAATAATAATAATTCATAAAGGGAATACAATTCTTACAGCAAAATAAATGTAACTGATAAACTTTCCATAGACTTTGTAGCCTTGGAAGTTTGAATCAGCAGAAAAATGGCAAATGGCTGATTTGCAGAGAAATAAAGAAAGAAAGAAGTCAAATTCGTTGCAAGTTTATTAATACTACTTGTTGCTCATAATGGTCCATGTGATGTTGACTAAATGGCTGCGTTCTTACAAAATCAATAACGCCAGGAATTCAGTTTGACCCTCGATGAGGCTAAAGTACAAAGTAGCTTCTCTTTTGCATGATTTTCGTGCTAATGTCCTCAGATCCTCTGCTAACTAGTATGTACTCTAAAGAATACTTCTCTGTCTTGTTTTTGGTGCTGTGTGACTGGACGTCAGACCCTTTAGCACGTCCTGTTGAGCACACACATGTCCACTGAGAGCACTGCTACGGCTAATTCCTCGCATGTTTTTTAATGCTAAGCCACACAGAACCCGGTTAGCATACTCGTTCTGAGGACGTCATTATTCTGAGAAGTGCACTCGGGGTGGACAGATACAGCGTCGCTCGGCTCCAGATGGAAGGAAAGGCTCGAGGCTGAGAGACAGGGAGGAGGATTATTAGCCGAGTGTCAGTGGGAGTCCTCATCAACTGCCTTTTACCGCCTCTGCCTCTCCCTGATCCCCGTCATTAGCTACACCGACGACCTGCTGTGCTGCTAACACTAATGCTGCTCCTATTCCTTACAGACGCCAAGAAAGACAGACAGAGAAAGAGAAAAGAGACAGGCTAAAAGTATTCAGGGGGAAAAAGGAGCCTGATGTCGAGTGTAAGAGTCACAGCCTCATAGGGAGATTTTATACAAAAATAAAAACAACAATTTTGTGGAAGTAAGGAGTGTGAAGTAGTTATAAGAAAAGATCAGGCGATTTCATGCTAACTCTATGCTAGCTACAGATGAGCGAAAGTACTTTCAGATAGCAGGACACCTACAGTAGTTTACTTAAGCCTAATATAATTATAAATATAATGGAGTTAGAGAGAGTATGAAACGCTCTTTCTCTCAATCACTCATTCACTCTCCATAGCATTTATCCTGTACAGCGTCGTGGGAGCGGCGCACCACAGGGCGCGCGCACACACACACACACACACACACACACACACACACACACTTCACACGCTACGGGCAATTTGAAAACACCTTGAAAATTAGCCTAATGTTCATGTCTTTGAACTGTGGGAGGAAACCGGAGTGTCCAGAGGAAACCCACTAAGCACAGGGAACACACAACCTTCAGGCACACTCGGACTCTGAGGCGGGAATCCAACCCTGCTACACTACACCTATGTGCTGCCCCATTGGAGTTCTTTGGTAGTTTAAGGCTCTATGTAGAATTCCTATAACTGTGTTTCTCGATCATAAGAAAAAATAAAACCTAAATAAAATAAAATAAATAAATAAATAATGGTCATGAATGTACGGACGCCTAATTATCCAACGAACTGCTTAAGATGAAAAATTCAGAATTCTAGATAGCAGGAACAGACTAGCAAGCAATACACTGCAGTCTGTTCTGCAAGAGGAACTGTTTGTAGTTTTACAGTAAACAGAAGAACAAACAGAATGTTTCCCATCACAGACGGATCTCTTAATGGTTCTGAATGAAACTGTTTCTGTGTCCGAAAAAGTTCTTTGCTGTTGTTGGAACTTTTTTCTAACAGGAATTTTTTTGTGGTTCTATATCTATATTTATATCTTTAAGGGTTCTGTTTATTCTGAGACAAACTCCTTGCTGTTCTATGTAACACTGAAAAAATTATATCTTAGCAAATGAAAATATACTGACAGTCAATAGAAACTTTCAGGTATAAATGTACGAGTGTTTCTATTTGTACTGGGGTTTGAAATGATCCTTGTGGATTTGCTGATATCTCGCTGTTTGGGTAGTTCAGACAATGTTGAGTTGTCATGGTTTCACAGTTCATTGCACACGGGATGGTCTCTTTTCAAATGTGGCCCAAACACCCATGGTGCAATACTCAATGCGTACATGAATAATTTGAGGATTGGTTTTGGAGGCCTATATAAGGGCCCAATAAAGACCACCATTATTAGTCCAGTGAACGTCATCATGCCACGTCTATCACGTGAACAGCGTCTCCGGGCACTGGGTCCGGTGGAAGCCGGCTTGAGCTACAGCGAGATCGCGAGACGTATGGGTTGTTCACAACCCACAATCAGAAACTTGGTTCAACGGCACACTGCAACAGGTTCTGTTGATGATAGACCACGTCCAGGGCGAGAGAGAGTGACGACCCCTCAGCAGGATCGCTACGTCCAGCTGCAGCACCTGCGGGACCGGTTTCGCCCTGCCAGCCGTACAGCACGAGAAACCCCTGGCAGGAACAACCCCCGGATCGGCAGCCCCACTGTGCGGCGACGTTTGCGGGATGTCGACCTCCAAGCACGCCGACCTTTACGCACCAATATCCCGACTAGGGTTCAACGTCAGACACGGCTACAGTGGGCCAGGCAGCACCTCCGGTGGACACAGCAGCGCTGGGCAGGTGTGCTCTTCTCAGATGAGAGGCGTTTCTGTCTGGATCATCCGGATGGTCGGGAGCGAGTGTGGCCAGGTGAGCAATCGGGTTCCCCAGCCACCAAATAGGCAGAGGCTGATCCAGGCACTACAGCAAGAGTGGGGCAGGATTCCGCAGGACACAAGCCGACGTCTTGTCAGGAGTATGCGCCAAAGGATGGCCGCCTGCATCAATGCGCATGGGGGCCGTACCCGCTATTGACTGTTGTGAATTTGTGTGTGTGTTAGACGCAATTTTCTTTTGTTAAATTTACCGTGTTTAAGTTATTCTTGAAACTTTAAATCTTTGTTAATGCATGTCAGCAACCTCAAGAAATGATTTATATGAAACAAAAACAGTTTTGGGTTCTAAAATAAAACTTATGTTAAAAAGTATGGCCTCAAAGTTTTCATTGACTGTCAGTGTATATTGAATGTATTTTTTTTTATCTACATTTATCTACAGTTTCCTAAAATATTATTACAGCAAACCAAATGCAGGATTACTCATTACTAGTCAACGTTCACTAAGATTTTAAGCAAAAAATTTGTTCTATTGGCAGATCATTTTGTTTCTTTCAAGAAATAACTTCCTAAAAAACGAGCAACATTAGCTATAACATTATTATTTTTATCTTGAATCTAGTCAAAACTTATTCAACCAAATTTACAATTGTTAAACTTATTTCTCGTAAACTTACAAAATTTTTGCTAAAGAATGGATTAATTTGAGTAGTTCGTAATATGAGCAGGGTAGTAATTTCCACTACCTGTGATGTATTTTTATTAAAATAAAAACCCTGAAACCCATTCTCATGAAAACTAAAAACATTTCTTAAAAAAAAAAAAAAAAAAGATACCTTAAACTCTTAAAATTCTAGCAGCATGGATCAGTGCAGGGAACACGGCATTAGTCAGAAATAGCACAAAAAAAAATAGCTGCTTATACAAAAGTCCTGCCAGTGTGTGTTTTCAGATATGTCATGTAGAATCAAAGTTATCACTATGTTTAAAATTGTTACCACTATAGGAATTTGGGTATAACTCTATACTAAATGCTTGTATTATTATTATTATTATTATTATTATTATTATTATTATTATTATTGGTCATAGAAACAATAATTAATTACAAGTCATCCGATTTATCTATCTGTATATATATATATTATATGAATTTCTTTATATATATATATGACAATTTTATTAAATTTTTTGCTCAGTTATGTTTGTATAGTTTGTGAAAATTAAATAAAATTAATTTCATTGTATTGCCTAGGTTATGCTGAAAGAAACCCAATATGTCAGTCTGTACTGCACAATCCTGACCCCTGTATATATTTATTAAAACATAGTTATGCAAAAAAAAAAAAAAAGAGGCAAAAATGCTTTTTTAAAAAATGGCTACAGCTTCCCTAAAAACTGAACTTTTCTTTGGTTGAAAATTAAGGGGTCAAAATGTTCTAAGATAAATGATTTGTCTCCGTGGAACCTTTAATTTAAGCTTTTTTCCACTGAAGAGGAATTTATTTCGGTTCCCCAAAGAACCTGTTTGTTTACGATGTCTTTGCATGTTTGTTGCAGGGACTCTCTGCTTTTTCTAGCGGGTATAAATCTATGAAGCGAAAGGTTCTTTATGGAATATGAAAGCAAGAACTCTGTTCTTCTACGTGAGCACTGTTATTTTTATATTCCAGGGAGTTCAGGTTGTGTTTATGCGCTCGCCCGAAACTCAGAACTCAGAAGTGTGGAAAATAGAAACTGAATAAAAAATGGTTTTCTTTTTCTTCACATCGCTCCCTTCTGCTTCTCCTTCTCGTTCTTCTCCTTCTCCTGGTCTCTTTTAACTGCTTCCTCATTCTGCTTTGACTCACAAGGCTGCCGGAGAGCATGGTTAGCGATGGTTACGAAATCCAGCCCGCTGGCCTTTCTGTGGAAAAAGAGCTCAGCGCTTTTTAATTCTTTCTTATTTTTTTTTTTTTTTTTAGCGTCTGCTCACGAGTTTGCTGGAAAGGGTGACAAGGCAGAAACGAAACAGGTGAAGAAAAAAAAAAAAGAAGACGTGAGGGTGATGATGTGGTGCGGTGCGGTGAGGGAGAAGATGTCACTCACTGAATGAGGGAAAGACATTTTTAAAGAAAAAAAAAAAAAAAAAAACAGAACTGGACACGGGTTCTAGCTGGCTCAGGCCGGTCCTGATCCGCAGGAAACATGACCCTTCACTTGCTTTTCATTGTCATGTCTTTCCCTTGTTGAAATAATTACTAGAGGTCCAGTTTGTGTGTGTGTGTGTGTGTGTGTGTGTGTGTGTGTGTGTGTGTGTGTGTGTGTGTGAGTGCAGAATGAACGGGCACCAGAGGAAGAATGTCAGCTATGTGCCCTATTATAGAGGAGAGGTGCAGGAATGTAATTAAAGGGAGCCAAAATGTCCTCCCACAGTGAGAAATCAGTGTGTGTGTGTGTGTGTGTGTGTTGGAGACAGATATTGTGTGTGTGTGTGTGTGTGTGTGTTTGAGAGAGAGAGAGAGAGTTGCCAGTTTGTCTTGTCATACACCTATAGCCAATAAAATATCAAATATTTTTTAAACAATAAAAATATTTTCCCAATGAATAACAAACAAAGAAATAAACAAAAGTTTGCTCTGAAGGTGTGTCCTGTGTGTCCTCAGGTGCTCAGGTC
>CM059221.1:29743807-29756307 GCA_030347435.1 Clarias fuscus | reverse complement strand
CACCGTTGTTGGAGATTGCGGCGCACGTGGTGATGCTGGCTCCTCTCTGGCCCGGCACGGTAACTGTGGCCCCTTTGGCCTATTATGTTTCTCCCACAGCGAAGTTGAAGCCAGCCTTGTCGATATAGATCATTTCATGTGGGACTTGATTGGCTTCCAACTCCATAACTCTCTGAAAGTAATTAGACACAGTGTGTGTAAATGCTGTGCTGTACTGTATACCTACTGTATGTACTAATGTACTCCAGGTTTATAAAGTAGTTTACTGCAAAACACACTATGTATAGTACAGTAATGACTGTATTGCAGACATTTCTTTCTTTCTTTCTTTCATTCTTTCTTTCTTTCTTTCTAAGAGTCCTCTTTTAGAACATACGATCATGTCATTGGAAAAACCTCAACACCTGAGTGTGGTTCCTAGATGGGAATCAGCTGTGATTTATATATTTGCATAGCTGCAATAAGCTGTTTCTCATTGGCAATGGAATAAAATACAGGCAATAGATTTGTGTTTCAATTCACAATATGAACAGCTGTTCACTTTGACTTCAGCCTACAGTATATAAGTTATGTTTAGAACATGATGTTATCTGTTCTGACATACAGTGTGAAAGTATTTGTAAATTTGACTGTAAAATTACATTGTTTTGGTCTTGGTTGAGCTTGTGTGTAAAAGAAGTTCAAGCATTTTAAATTGTTGTTAACTGTATGCATTTTGTATCAAAGCAACAGGAAATGTGTTAATTGTATCGCCTACAAAGGCGGATGTTCTGCTATCTGTGTTAAGAGTTTAGGAGACTTGTTAAATGTATTGAAAAATCTGTCATAGCGATTGTAACAAACTGTAAAAACAACAACAACAACAAAACTTACAGAACTGAGATGACGCAATGACCTCGCGGTGCAGGATCGTCAGCAGGAGCACGGGTAATTGATTAGGTAGTTAGTTAGTTGTTTGTTAATAAATGAATGAGTAAATAAATAAATAAGAAAGAAAATAACAAAAACTGTTTGAATAAAGAAACGAAAGAAACAGAGTAAATGTGAAGAAACAAAAATCTAATGAAATAATTGTTTAAATAAATAGTCAAAAAAAATCTATGAAAAGAAGTATATAAATGAATTTATGAACAAACAAATTAATTAAATTTAAGTGCATAAATAACAAACATTCAACTAGTACATTTAAAAAAAAAATGAAACAAATGGAAGAATAAATAAGTAAATAAAAAGGTAAATGGATTTTTAAAAATTAAAACAATATATAACTAATTGAATAAATAAATAAGTGAATAAATTAATTCATAAACAAACAAACAAAATAAAAAATTATTTAAAAAAACAACCAACCAAGCAAACAAATAAATAACTATTGACGGAATAAAGAAATTACAGAATAAAGAAAGCAATAAAAAGATGAACATTTAAAATAAAGATCGTCGTGCATCCGGCTTTATCCTGTGTTCAGGGTCGCGGGGGCCTGGAGCCGATCAGACACGAGGCGGGGACACGCTGGACAGGGTATAAATAAAAATGAAACAATGAAATAGAAATGAATTAATAAGTAAATTCATTAATTAATTTAGAAACAAACAAACAAACAAACAAATCAATGGACTGATAAGTGAACAATAAATATAAAAGCTAATATATGAGAATAGAAATAATCAAACAGACAAATAAATAAAGTGTACGAGGAATGGGGTGAAACTTTGCTCTGTATACAGTCGTGCAGTTACAGTCGTTTTGTAAGCAGGTGATGCGGTGATTAAATTCTACTCATGATTTAACGTGTTTAAATGATGAATAAAAAAAATTACAGACATTATGATTGATTGATTTATTGATTGATTTTTTGTTTAAACAGGTGAGAGGTGATTTATCCTGTACTAAAATACTGAACACACACACACACACACACACACACACACATACACACACACACACACACACACACACACACACACACACACACACACACACACACACACACACACACACACACACACACACAGGCGATGAGGCTGTAGAGCTGAACACTAACACTCAGTGAGGACTGATCGGTGTTTCCTTGCCTGTCTTGTGCCCTCAGTTCCCGATGGATGGATGGATGGATGCTGGGAAATCTTAGTTGCTGTATATTTCATGTTCCCTGGCCTGATATAATATTTTATTGATATCAGCTGCTCCTAATTAAGATAAAATGCTAAAAGAACGGACTATATCTATTTTTAACATCTTAAAGCAGAGGCTTCCCCACGTCCTGCTGCCGAGCCATTTTCCCATCAGTGTGTATACTGTGTGTGTGTGTGTGTGTGTGTGTGTGTGTGTGTGTGTGTTAAGGTTTGGTGTGTGTTTATGCCCTTTAGCCGTACGCCATGCTCCAGCCTCCCGCTGCACCTGCTCTCACATCCTCCTTGCCAACTCCGTGATGTCATTCCCTGGAACGAGACGGTTTGGCTCCCTCGGCCGGAACCTGCGACAAGATGGAGGGATGAGATCATCAACGTCCCGTCATGACACTTTGGATCAAACAAGGAAAACAAACACGCAACAACGGTGTGGTGCAGGTACAGGAAACAAATCCAAAGGTCTGATGGGACAGAGTGACTAGAACCTGCCCAGATATTCCACAGTCACCAGTCAGTGATCCCAGTAAAACCAGGAGCAGGGTCACTTCACTCAACTTACATCCATGTCTATTCTGCATCCTGCGGTTTCCTCATCCCCCCCAAAACACCTGTATGATTAAAGAATAATAAACGTGTGTGTGTGTGTGTGTGTGTGTGTGTGTGTGTGTGTGTGTGTGTGTGTGTGTGTGTGTGTGCGTGTGTGTGTGAGGGAGTAGCTCTGCTCTGCGCCGTTCTGTCTCCTGTTGGAGGAAGGAGGTCAGGTGTCCTAGTGACCTTCCATTAAGTCTTATTAGTAAACACACCCTCCTAAAAGAACATGGCTGCCCTTGTGTGTGTGTGTGTGTGTGTGTGTGTGTGTGTGTGTGTGTGTGAGAGAGAGAGAGTAAAGAGAGTAAGGAGACAGAGAAAGTCATAGATAATGGAAAAAAGTGATAGATAGGTAGATAGATAGATAGATAAACAAAGTCCATTGAAAGAAAAAAGTATATAGACAGAACTACAGTAAATGGAAAGACCTACTGATAGATAGAAAAGTCAAGCGTTTATTCGTCACGTAAACATGACTTTACAATAGGAGGGCGGGGCCAGAGCGAGCGCAGGGTCAGTCATGATGCAGCATCCCTTGGGGCAGACAGTGTTAAGGTCCATGATCAAGAGTCCGACAGCTATCAACAGCTGCAACTTGGTGGAGCTGGGGCTCAAACCGCCGACCTCCTGATCAGTAACTCAGAGCTTTAACATACTGGGCTACCACTGACCCCCTGCACAGACAGACGGACGGACGGACGGACAGATGGACGGACGTTAGTTTTTGCTGTTGGTCTTTCAACTGCTTTTGTCAATGGGTCGCCCAGCGGACCATCCGATCTGCACACAACTTGGCACACGATTTCATTCCCCAATATATCTGGGCTTGGGATCGGCACTGCAACCAATGGCTGGGGTGAGACATAAAAAAAACCGTTTAGATACATAAACAGATAGATAACAAAGAGAGCCAGTTAGCCAGACAAATCGATATCAGACCTACAGATAGACAGACAGATAGACTGTGGGACTTAAACACAGGGCCACTACTTGTATCTGGAAATGCTCAAAATATTTATACCCGGATACAAACCAAAAGTGGGTGTGGCATATACAGGAAGGGGTGGGGTTTTGTGTTAACAACAACAATAAAAAAAAAAAAAGAGCAGGGATGATGGGAAAAGACGTCTTCTGCTGTTGATGAAACAGACTAACAAATCGCACTTTGTAGAACACGGCCGCGGTCGCCTCCTGGAGCAGCCGTCCTGCCTCTGGAGACACGAAGCATGTGGACGTCCCGGAGAACACTCGGCATCACGCTGAAAGACGGGTGTGGGGTTAACGCTCTGGATTTCCCATCAGCCCCTCCTGCTGCATGCTGTATCACTTTAGCCCACGAGCTATGGGACTATTAATAACACATTTATTACCACAAGTTACCACTCGCCAAGTTTCATGTCTGTTCTTCTGGCTCGACGCAGATTTGCCCCAGAAACAAAAGACAAGCTTTCATCGAGCTGCTGTTTAGGTTTTTAGCTTAGTGAGGTTTTTATTTTCTCTCTCTATCTCCATTGCGTTCCATCTTGTTTTTTTCCTCGAGCGGCGATTGATTTCTGGAGATGTTCCTCTGTAGAAAAGCTCCATATTGTGATTTGAGTGCCGCACTTCGGGGTATTTGTTGTGTCTGTTGCGTATTTGCTCAGCGATTATCTGTGTGTTCTCGGAGGAGTCCCATATGTGCGCTTTGTTGTGTAACTCCATCGCCCCACAGCTGTGTGTTTGCGCATGGAATGGAATCCATTGACAAAATCGTTCCTCTCAAATTCAATCAAGACGAGACGTTAATGTGGATCTCCATTACAGGATTGAGGCAATAAAAGTCGAGTCTTTCGCTCTCGTTCCCCCGGGCCTGATCCTGATAATGACGCTGTTATCTGCTTTGGCATGCGCAGATCGCTTGACTCGCCTCGTGATAACGCTGCGTGTCACGTTTTCAGCATGTTATTTTCCTAAATGTTTCAAAGTCCAACACAGATACCAGGAGGTGGACTTTGAAGGCAAATTGATGATGAGTACACTACAGTTACGTCTCAGAGGGCAGAGAAACAGCCTTTCCAGTAGCTCTGATATATTGCACATGATTTCACCTGAATATGGAAAAAAAAGGAGAAGATGGTGTCCATTTCTTATTACAAAACTATTACCCGATACTTCATTCCGATAGCACTGAAACCCAAAACATTTTCACCAGATGCATTGTTCTGTTAATCGGCTTTGAAGGTGAATTACATAAAGATTGGATATTGGATTAAGCATTTCACTGCATATCGTACTGTGTAGGATTGTGTATGTGACAAATAAAATTTGAAATTTGAATTTGAATTTATTACCCGTGACTGTACAGTACAGTGATAACGTCACTCCGATAACGGAGTGTAAAAAGACCAGAGAAATAAAGTTTGTCAAGGTTAATATCAACGAAACCACAAGAAGCTCCAGTGAAGCTGCACTGAAGCCTCAACAGAGCCCTAATGGTGGCAAACAAAAGCAATAACAAATCCCTAGCGGAACTGCAATGTTGCTCTAATGGAATAACAATGGAGCTGCTATGAATCGCTTATAGAGCCTCAAAGCAGCAGGACTGAAACCTTAATAAAGCTATAAAATATAACCACAACAGAGCTACAATGAAGCCACAATGAAATCACAATGGATCTGCTATGAAGCCACTGTGATGCCCCACTGAAGCTGCCGTGAAGCCTCAATGAAGCTACATTGAAGAACCAACTGTAGCTGCAGTGAATCCTCAGTTGTGCCTAATGAGTTATAATGAAACTAGAATGGAACAGCAGTGAAGATCCAGTGATCTTCTAAGAAGCTCCAATAAAGCTGCAAACGATCAGCAAAGAAGCCTTAATGAAGCAGAAATGGATCCGCTATAACCCACAATAAAAACTCCAACAGAGTTGCAATGAAGCCCCAATGGGTCTGTTATGAACCTACACTGGAGCTGTTATGAATCTACAATGGATCTGCTATGAAGCTAGAAAAAGCTACTTATGGAACAGCAATGAAAACCCAATGGAGCTTCAATAAAAACCAACAGAGGTGCAATGAATCTGCTAAGAAGCTACATACAAAAAGCCACTTACTGTATTAAACAGCAACAAAGTCCTAATTGAGCAGGAATCGAGCTGCAATGAAGCCCCAATGGATCTTCGGTTGTGCCTGGTTGGTTATAGTGAAACCACCGTGGAACAGCAGTGAAGCCCCAGTGATCTGCTAAGAAGCACCAATGAGGCCACAAAGGAGCAGCAATGAAACACTGATGGATCCCCATTTGGAAGTGTTATGAACTGATCTGCTATGTATCTTCAATGGATCTGCTATGAAGCTACAAAAAGCCACTCATGGATCATCAATGATGATCAATGGAGGCCCAATGGATCTGCTATAAAGCCCTTATGAAGCCATAATAGAGCAGTCATGAAACATTAATGGTGTACAAATGCTGCCCCAATGAAAACCCAACCAAGCCAACACTTCTGAGAGATCAGAATAGAGAATTATTCTGTTTTTATGAAAACACCTTTATAAATGTTTGTCACTTTCTAGGTGATCATTAAACACCCCATTGTGTCACTGATTAGACAAACATTTCCCTCCAAATTTGAATTAAATTTTGAATTTAATTGGAATTTTGAACAAAAATGTTGAATAAAATCTGAATTTAAAAGTTAAAGAATTATTCAAGAAATGTAAGTGTATAAAACTTAAATTGCTAAAACAATAAGTAACAGTGTGTCACCGCAGTAAAGACTGAGAGTTTGTATCAGCTTAGTAGCATCAGAGCATAATGGACATACAGTAGCACATAGTGGACATAGTGGACATAGTGGACACTAAGATGATTTGATTTTCTGGAGATACTGTCAAACCTTTGAGGTTGTATCAGTAAAGAACAGGATTTGAGTGTTTGTTTTAGCTCCATACCATCACCACCCCGAATGATGTACGGTTGACCACAAGTGTATACAATCTGGAACATACAGAATGTATTGTGCCTTATTAGACGAGATACTGTATATACACCACTTCATTACTGCTAAACTGGATGCTATCCTTCGGGGTGCTATAGTCACAGATTTCAGCCTGCAGCTAGAGATGATGCTGGTACTTTATAGTTTCCATATCACTGACAGGTTTGACAAAACTTTAGCTTGTTAGCCAGGTCATCATACCCAAGCCACTCACAGATTGTCCTCCACTTTTCATTGAGGCATCTGTTTTTCCCTCCATATCATTCTTCTTATTATTATTATTATTATTATTATGGCATTTTTCTTAACTCATTATTCGACCTGATCTTTGCACACTAGCTCTACGTGGTTTCACTAATCTGCCATCAGTTAATGTTTATGATAAATCCGATCATTTCTATCGGAGATGAATAAAGAAATGGACGTAATTTCGTAACTCTGGGCTCAGACTCAGGACCTGCATTTAGTACGTTGCCTATAAATGCCCTGCTGAGAGGCACAGCGTTGTTTAAATCATCGTTCAAGACCTAGCTTAAAACGTTATTAACCACTGATTTACATGGCACACTTTAGCACAATTATCCTTTCTGCCACGTTAGTCCCACCCAAAGTGTGTAAGACACCCAGTTGGCAGCCAGCTCTGATCACCGTGCCAAAGTGGGTGCGTAGGAATTCAACCGCATCAGGAATTTCAGCTTGTCGGCCACGTGGTAATGTTAATATGGTTTTGTGGCAGTTTGGTAGCTTGTTTAAGAGCGAAGCAGCAATGCTTAAATGAAACGTGTGCCTCCGCAGGGGCGAATGTGGGCTTCTGACTCTAAATTGGCTCCAGATTTGAGAGGTATTGTAGGCCATAGACTTGGGTGGGCATGTGTGCTTGAAGGTGGTTCACATCAGTCAAGTCCTGGTTAGATAGGAATCGCTAACAGATGGTATGAACCAACCACCTCCTCATAAACATGGGATATCCAGTGGTTTCTTCAGCATCTGGTACAAAGCAGTAACTCTGGTGCGCTTCACATGAACGGTAGAGTCTTAAACATTCTGGTCTGTTTTAATATTTAGCACCAAGTGTCCGTTTGATCGTACATCAGTGCCGCGATGTAGCTAAATGCTAAATTAGCAAGATATGCTTTCTTTATCTAAGTAATTAGAACGGTAAACCTTGATATTAATGACAAATCGGAGCTTTAGTGAAGACTCGATGAGACCCCCAGTGCAGCCACAATGAAGCCCTAATAGAGGTGCAATAAAGCCCCAACGAAGCCCCCTAATATATTTGTAATAGAGCAAATATATCATAAATATATCCAGTTTCCAGTAGAGCTTCTATGTGCCTGCAATGAAGTCACTATAAAGCCATGATAAAGGCACAAGAGTGCCAATGGAGCAGCAATGAGGCTGCAATAAAGCTCCCGATGTAGTCTTAATGAAACTAAAACAAAGCCCCTATAGAAGTGGAATGAATCCCAAATGAAGCCTGCAGATATAGCACCAGTGATGTTGTAATGGAGCCCCAATGAAGCCCCTAACGTAGCACCAATGTAACACCGGTGAAGCAACAATGGGGCTGGAATCATGCCACTCTGAAGCCCTAATAAAGGTGCATAAGAGCTAAGATGAAGCACTAGCAAAGCTGCAATGAATGGAGCAGCAATGAAGCTGAAATGAAGCTCCAAATAGAGACACAGTGAAGTCGTATTTGAGCCATAACTTTGTCCCAGTGGAGCTAAAGTGGAGCATCAATGGAGCCCCAAAGAAGCCCAGTGAAGTTGTATAAAGTTATGTGCAATTTTTAAATAAATAGTTTAAATGTTTTGTTTTTTTTCATGGTCTGTTCAGCAAAGTTTTAATTTTACCTTAACAATGAAGTAGGTAATTTCTAACCACAAAAAAAAAAAAAAAAACTAAATGTTTTGGAATGTTTATGTACGTTCATTTATATGGAAAATGAGAACATTCAAACAGATTGAACCTGAAAGCTTCGGTTTACCTCAAACTACCCATAATGCAGCATGGTGCCGATCTCTATGGCCGACTGCGGAGCAGGAATGCCTCTAAACCACAGCCTTCATTACGGTGTCTAGACAGGACCTCCAGAAACTCCAGCACCACTCCTCTTCCTCCCTTCTTCATCCCTCCGCTCACCTCCATATTCCTCTCCTAATACAACCTCAGACGTCGCCACATCTCGCACCCAGCGTCCTTAACTCAGAGTCCGCTAATTCACGTGCGCCCGTGGAGCACTCGACGCCATTTTTATTACCAAATAGGTGTCACGGAGCCTTTAATTGACTTTGACAAAGTTACACGTGGCCATGTGGAGTGTTTTATATTCATAAGGTTAAAGGTTTATGTGCCATATGGGCCATGTATGAAAACAGGAGCAGTAAAATATGTAGCGGAAACGTCTACATACAGTAGAGCTCTCGATGGATAATTGATTTTTTACTTAACTCACAAAATGTACTGTTTGCTTTATGCTTAATTCTAAATCCATGTATTTAATCAAATGCTAGTATATAAACACCACACTTGTTGTAGAATATTACAATCGTGATATATAGCAATTATAACAATCGAAATATACCAAATTCCTGATTACGATTGGCTAGAAGGTGCTGATTAATTTTCTTTAACAGCACAGCTATTATGTAAATGCGCTCGTTCTAATACGGTATCGTTTCTATAGCAACAACGTATTCACAGGGGCGTGTACTGCAGATAGTCTGCTATTAATAAACAGCTTAAAAATGTGTCTAATTGTTTAATTAACATTTATGGAAGGAGTCTCCAGTGTCAGCATTTTGTAACTTTGTATCTTTACAAATAAATAATTTATCTTGTATTATTTTATATATGCCTGAAACAAACGTTATGTTCTGTGTTTATGGAGCATGTGTGTGTTTTTCCACTCTTATCCACATGCACATGTGTGTTTAAACTGTTACACGCCGGAATGGAAAACACACACCCTAATATCTTGTACAGAGATTATAAAATGGAAAGGGGGAGGGTCATTTTATGATGAATTTAGGCATGATAACAAGTAACAGCTGTCCTGTTTCTTGTCTTCACCCTGTGTGTGTGTGTGTGTGTGTGTGTGTGTGTGTGTGTGTGTGTGTGTAGCGCACTTCTATACACTTCAGGGCAGAATAAATGCCAGAGCAGGCAACAGTAACAGTAGCAGCATGGATAACATCAATTAAAAGAAAAATCTCCGTTTGTGACGTCACTAAATAATTTCCAGCACTTTTGAACCAATCAGAATAGTCTATCATGCAAATCAGAAATTAGATAACAAAACATTTTTGTTACAGAAGGTTTTTCTTCCCATTTTAAACTACCGTTAGCGTTACCGGCTAGCTAACAAACCTCAAGAATGAATTTGTGATGAAAAATATAATTAATAATAAAACCTTGGTTGTCATGGTAACAGTATGTACAGTGCAGACATTCTTCACTTTTTATGTTTCACACTCATCTTAAAATGTATGTAATTTTTTTTTTTTCATTTTACACACACTCCTCCACAGTGACAAAGTAAAAACAGGTGTTATAAAGATTGAAATGTTCTATTCTCACAAGTAAATAGTGAGTTGATTTGCAGCTCTGGTGGGTCCTGCTCCTATCAATTATCCTTTAATTAGGAAAAGGCACACGCCTGTCTGATTTAAGGTCTCACACTAGATTGTGTTGTGTCAGAATGAAAACAAAGTCATGAGCATGAGAGCCACCATCATTCTCAAATGGAAGACATTTGGAACATCCAACAGTCTTTCAGGATCTAACCTCCAAACCACACTGAGATCCTGAGTTTCCTTGCGGAAATGGAAGAACATCCATCACTGCAGCACTCCACTAATCAGACCTCTATGGTTGAGAAGCCATTTCTCACTAAAAGATGCCGTTCCTCACTAAAAGTCACATGACAGATGACTGGGAGTTTGCCAAAAAGCACCTGAAGGACTCTCAGACCATGAGAAACAAAATCCCCTGGGCTGATAACGCAAAGATTTAACTATTTGGAATCAGAAGTCACCTCATTAAAACCATCTCTACAGTCAGACATGGTGGTGGCAGCATCATGCTGTGGGGATGTTTCTCTGCGGTAGGGAGATTAGTAGAAAGATTGATGAAGACAGAATAAAGCAGAATCCTGAGTGAACACCTTCTCCAGAGTGCTCAGGATCTCAAGCTGTGATGAAGGTAAACAGTTCAACATGACCATGACCCAAAGCATAACAAAACACGGGACAACCTGAATCCGATCAACCTGAAGCATCTCTGCGCACCGACCCTGCCCATTCAACCTGCTTGAGCTCGAACAATTCTGCCAAGAAGAATGGAAGAAACTTCCAAAAGAAAGGTGTGCCAAGCTTGTAGCATCATTCACAATGCACACTACTGTAAGTGCTACTGTAAGTCCTTAGCGATGGATCTTAAACCTTATGGAAATGGGATATTTTAAAATAACAAAATCAATACTAAAACAATACTATAAACACCTGTTTTCACTTTGTTATTGTAGGAGACTGTGTGTAGAATAATCACTGAAAGCATTTGAAAACATTTTAAGATGAGTGTGAAACATTACAAAATGTGGACAACGTAAAAGCGAAAGAAAGTTTTCTGTCAGCTCTGTATATTTGGACAATCAGTAATAGTGAAATCTTGTTTCATTCAATACGTGTTTGCTGTCTTCTGTAACAGACACTAGTTCATTAGGAGATGATATTAAGTTTCAACACAGATTTATTTTATTCATTTAAATTCAAATTTCAAGTTCAATAATTATTTGTCACGTACACAAACATATACAGTACACTATGATACGCAGTGAAATGCTTCAGTGAAACTGCCTGTGAACTAAAATAAAATGGAAAACCATAATAGAGTATAAAGTTCTCACCACAATAAATGGAAAATTGCGTACACAAAAATACAAATTTACAAAAATTAAGTAAAACAAAATTCAACTAGAAATGTAAGTAACATATATCTAATTACACAGAATGTGAAAAGTGTAAAAAGTGTAGCTGTAAACTGAGAGGTATAAAAACATATTTAAAAAAATTATTATATATATATATATATATATACGCACACAAGGGTATAACTCAACAATACAGAACTAAACAACTCCTCTGTTACTTGATAAATACATGAACTTTGAAGATTCGGTAGATTGACCTTGTAGGGTTTAAATGCATAAATAAAGTCAAATAATTAAATAATTAAATAAATAAATTTCAATTAAATTAGTAAATAAAATAAAAAAATTGTTGTACAATACAGTATATGAAGAGATGCTTACTTTACCACAGAAGGAGTCAGAGGTTAAACTGTTACTTTCCTTCAGGACAGATGAGTTTACATTGCTTTGCAGTTTCTCAGCAACATGACAAGCTGTGATTTTTATCTTATTAGATTTAAGTGGGAGAATAAAGAGAGACTGGTGAGGGAACGAGTGTTTAAATCTGCTACAACATGAATGAGAACAGTAGCTCACTGGTTTTGAGGAAATTCATGTAACTGAAAATCAATGATTTATAAAGACCTTTACTGACCTACGCATGGAAACCGAGGACCTGAAAAAACTGAGGTCCTGACCTGATGTCACTACTTGAGTGCTATCATGAAACCATGTATTATTACTGAGATCCTGAAAAGTAACACACTCACACACACACACACACACACACAGACACACACACACACACACACACACACACACACACACACACACACACACACACACCCTGTTTTTACCTATGACTATCTCTCAAAGTCAGATAAT
>CM059221.1:29728807-29736307 GCA_030347435.1 Clarias fuscus | reverse complement strand
GTAAATATGAGGAGACAGTGGACCAGTTGTGAACAGTTCGGGTGGAACGGCAGCATCGGCCTGTGAAATGTGACATGTGACGTCTATTTCTATGACTAAACTTCACACACACACACACACACACACACACACACACACACACACACACACACACACACACACACACACACACACCTCCCTGTGCTTGAAGAAGCATATGACAAGAACATCCTCACATCCATAAAACATTGCTATACCTGATATACTAAAATTGCAGTGGTAAATGTGTGTGTGTGTGTGTGTGTCAGTGAAAAGTGAATCTTATCCTTCAATACAGTGAATTGTTGGAAAGTAACTCTTTTGTGATGAAAGAATGTAAGAGAAGGATTATAAATAAAACTTTTTGTTGTGTTAACTTCTTTTCCATTTCTTTTCAGTGATTTATAGTTGATATCATATCCCTCCCTCCCTCCCTCTCACTCACACACACACACACACACACTATTTTAATCACACTCTCGCTGTCATCCTGCCCTGATGTGTAAATAATCTCAGGTTTTATTTCTGGCAGATTTCTCCAAAGTGAAGTCAGATCAGCTTCCTCTTAAGGCCTCTAAATCGGTCCCTTGCTTCCTCCTGTCCCCTTACACAGCACTTAAATGTCCCTTTTTGATTCAGCATTAACAGGAAATATTGCATCTGTGAGTTTCTTCTTTAACCCCATAAAATGTCCTGGATTTATCAACACATTGGTTTTCATTCTTTCGTGTTTTCATGATTCTCATAACCACAGACATTTTCTGGTGGCTCCACTTCACAATTTATACATTACACAACTGTAAGTACAGCCATGTTCTATATATATATATATATATACATCTTTTGACATAATATACAGTATATATGCATATACTGTACTGTGCAAAAGTTTTGACCCCACTTATTTCTTCTTGTTAAATTAAATTAAATTATGTAGATTATATGAGAGAAACAGGAACCAATGTTTTACTGTGAAAGGCTTCAAAGTCCCTAAACTTGAAAATTAGTTTGTGTAACAACCTCAGCAGTGACCTCATTTCCCCCCCTCGTCTGTTCCAACCACTTAGCATTCAGGATCAGCAGTAAACGAATCACCTGCCTGATCATCTGTCATCATCTGCACCTGTTTCCCTCTGGTTCATGTTAGATGTTTTTAACAATTATATCTTAGAAGGTGAAAATATCTTGAATATAGTTAAATTCATCTACACTTGCCGGAAATAAGATCACGACAAACCACATATGAGATTATTAAGCTCGTTTCTCATAAAAAAAATTTTACTCAATTTTTAAGCTAAAATGTCGTCTTCAATTGGGAGATAATTTTGGTAGTTTTAGGAATGAATTTCTTGAAAGAAGCAAAATTCTCTGTCTGCAGAACAAGAACTTTTCACTTGCAGTTTTAGTCATGTTTGACTAGAAATAAGTTTAAGCTCAATAATCTTATAATTGGTTTGTTTTGAACTTATTTTGAGAAATTGCAGACAGGTTTAGCTAGATTCAAAAATATTTCACTTGCTTAAATGTAATGTGGTTGCAGTTTAATCACAAAAATATATTTTCATTATTGCAGAATGGAAATACACTTTTAAAGTCAGCAAATTATCAGCCAATAGAACAAGAAACTTTTGCTTACATTTTTAGTAAAATTTGATGAGAAATAAACTTAATAATATTATATTTGCTTTGTTGTAATCTTATTTTTTAGAAAGTGTAGATTGAACCATATTAAAGTCATTGCTATACTGTTTATATATATATATATATATATATATATATATATATATATATATATATATATATTATGGCATGCCGTGTAGGAAAATATTCATGAGAGAACTGAATGAAAACTCTGAATATATTGATTGAAACGTGAGAATATTGAATGGATTCCAAATATATTGATTGAAACGCTATATATATTGAATTAATTCTGCATATATTGAATGAAAACTACGTATATATTGAATGAAACATGACGTCACCGAAACACAGCGCCATCTTTAGGAAGGATGAGTGAGTCGGCGAGAAACTTGGTTGCTGCAATTGTGAGAAATGAAGAGCTGGTGAACACATTGATGAGGGCGTGTACGGCCCAAAGTGGTGGCACAAGCCGCACTCAGTATCAGACTACGGATGAAGAAATATATTCGCTATTTCACCGCGGAAGACCGGTGTTATGCGCTAAAATGCCCCCCTGCCACAGATTGCACACCCCCCCCCCCCCCCACTACATAATCTCTATCAAATATTATATTAGACCAGAAATTTCTAGGTTTATGATTTAGAAATTACAAATTAGACCAAATGGATTTGATTATAAAATAAGCATTATAAAAAAATTACATGTTGTATAGGGAAAAATATAAATTATAATTTTTTATATACAAGATGTATTTTTGATATTGCTTATTTAATAATAAAAATAATTTCGTAAAATTTTTCATCATAAATATTTATTTAGTGCAAGCATTTTTGTATTACATGACAAATCCCTGTAAAATAAATGTGCCACAAAATAAACATTAGATGAGAATTTGTATCCATGATCTCGACACCTGTCACGTGCCAAGGGTTAATTATAATGTTCATATCATATTTGATAACAATAAACCTATGAATTTCTGTTGTAATATAATATTTGATAGAGATTATGTAGGGGGGGCGGGGGGGGGGGGGGGTGCAATCTGTGGCAGGGGGGCATTTTAGCGCATAACACCGGTCTTCCGCGGTGAAATAGCGAATATATTTCTTCATCCGTAGTCTGATACTGAGTGCGGCTTGTGCCACCATTTTATGGCCGCACACGCACTCATCAATGTGTTCACCATCTCTTCATTTCTCACAATTGCAGCAACCAAGTTTCTTGCCGACTCACTCATCCTTCCTAAAGATGGCGCTGTGTTTCGGTGACGTCATGTTTCATTCAATATATTCAGAATTTCCATTCAATATATCAGTTTTCAATCCATATATATGCAGAATTAATTCAATATATATATATATTTTCAATCAATATATTCGGAATCCATTCAATATTCTCACGTTTCAATCAATATATTCAGAGTTTTCATTCAGTTCTCTCATGAATATTTTCCTAAACGGCATGCCATAATATATATATATATATATATATATATATATATATATATATATATATATATATATATATATATATACAGTGTGGTGTGTGTGTGTTATGTATACTTTGTGTATTAGTAGATTCCTGATACTGATATCTGATGACACACTTAATAAAATAATAAACTGTACCTTGTCTGCCATTTTTGTTGCTTTGGTCTTTAAATGTTAACTACTTGGTCTTCTTTTGTTTTGATTAACTGCAGGAACTTGGCATGCTCTTTATCATGACGGTTTTGGTGGAGCTCGATGAAGTTTGCTGTAGTGGTACGACCACCTCTCACAACATTTCCTTTGCAGATATTGCAAGTAGCTGTCAAACTTGTTGGCACAGCGAGTGTGAAATGCCTTCATACAGCTGAGTCTTTGGCTCTCTCCATGTTGGTGTTGTTGTTGTTGTTGTTGTTGTGAGTCAAATCTACCAGGAGTGAATAGATCACATTTGAAGGGAATAGGTTTGCCCCGTGGATCAACTTCTTATTCTATACCTTTTCTAGCTATTTAGGCAATATTGGGTCAGATACCTTGATATTAATGTTGGATTGGTGCTCCCCTGATTCAGAGGTCACTGTGTGGCTTAACACAACCAAAACATTCCTCTGAAAGTGCTCAGGTACAGGGACTGGACTGAAAATGAGAGACAAAAACTTGCAAAAAAAAAAGGGGGAACCAGAAAAGTTCTTCAGGAAGCCTGAAGAAATATTCTTCAAGCCTACATAAAAAGTCTGGAGCTTTGGAAGCAAAATATGAAGAAATGAGGGGATCAAAACATTTGCATTTGCCATGTACTGTACATACACATCCTCCCACAGTCCAAAGACATGTACTGTAGGTTAGGTTAATTGACATTCCCAAATTAGCCGTAGTGTGTGAATGAGTGTGTGAGTGTGTGTATGTGTGTGCGCTGCATATACTGTACATAAGTAGACACTTATACGTATTTGTGTATTTTAACTTTTTTTTTTTTAACATATGGAAATTTCAGGACTTACTGTTTAGCCAATGAGCCTAAAGATGAGCTTAAAGGTAAAATTCAGAACAAATCAAATTGACACAAATTCAGAGTAGATACAGTATTTCAATTGGCTTATTTAGGTTTTGCTGCAAAATTAGTTTCTTTTCCCGTTTTGCTACATGAGCTTCTATGCTGAAGTTGACATAGTGGTGTAGGATCATTAATTAGTGAAAACTTTGAGAAAATATCAATAGCCCACTCTCTCGCCTTTAAAAGCCATAAGTATTGCAATAAGTATAGCTAATATAATATTAGCTGCAAATAAATAACTAGTCAGAAATGTCTGTATTTGCATTACCTATGAAATACATTGACACAATCTTTAAGAGGTTTAGAATTAGTGTTATTATATTTCATGAAACATACAAAACAAATAATATATAAATTGAGAATGTAAGTTCTAATAATATAAATATACTGTATAACTAAATATACTGTTTTTTTTTTGCTTGCTTGCTTGCTTGTTTGTTTGTTTGTTTAGAAAAGGAGTTCACATTGCTTACCATAAATCTCATGTTTATTATTGTATTTTAACCATTTCTTTTAAAAGTTAGATAATGATGCTTACTTCTACCACATTACCATTAATTCATGCATGTATAGGAATTTAAAAAATCTATTATTAGAAACCTTTTTATGCTAGTCACTAGCACTAGCTAGGAACATATAGCTCCTACAAATAAAAATGAAAGGAGAAAATTAGCCGATTAAAAAATATTATAAATAACAAAACTAAACAAACATATAAACAAAACAATTATTCCTGTAGTACTTGAAATTTTATCTAAAAGCAATAGTAAACAGGGAGACCTTCTATGAGAAACGTGACACACTTTAAATTTGGTTTTTAAAATGAAAAAGTGAAAAAACATCGGTCGAGCCAAAGCTCTGTGTTTATGTTGGAAATTCAAAAACATTTACATGTCTTAACTTCCCATTTTTTCACCCAGGAAGTCACAAAAAAGGGATCATAGGAATTATAAGGATGTTTCAAACCTTATTACACCTGATTTAAAGAAAAATGGATTAAACATATATCATATACTCATCTACAGGAAGAAAAAAATATCAATCAGGTTATGGTTTATTTAAAGAAAAATTTGGGGTGGGGGGGTTGTAGTTTTCTATCGGTCTGCCTGCTTCACGTCTGTAACACTGGCCTCACAAGAACTCCTTTAATGACCCAGACATGTGGAAATGGCTCGGAGCGAGGTCAGGACTGTACGAGGGAGGTGGCGATCACTCCCGGCCGAGTTACTGTAATGTGCAAGTGGTGTTGGTGAATGAGAAGTTCGCAAGTCCCAGTTTGACTTGAACGCCCCTTGTAGTTCACTGGTCTATAACAGTTATACTTAGCAGTTACATGATGCTCTATAATCTCTCAGTGCAGTGCATTTAAAACATTAAGCACTTTCATATGTTTGGATTAAACAGAAAGAGTGCTTTATTTTTCTCCATCTGTCCATTTAAACAAAGACAGACAAAGAGTGGAGAGAGAGACACAGAGAGACAAACAGGGGGGGGGGGGGGGGGGGGGGGAGGGAGACAGTCAGTATGATGGAGAGAGAGACAGAAAAAGAAACAGACAGACAGAAACACACCAGAGACAGGAGGAAAAGTCAAACACCGGAGAGAGACATTGACAGAAAGACAATTAACGAGACAGACATAATGAGAGAAATAGACAGATGTACATGGAGACAGCAAGGGAGAGACTGACAGACAATGGGGGAAAGACAGATAGAGAGGGACAGAGAGAGTGTCAGTGGGTTTTCCCTCATTCACAGAGTTTTTATTGTCACTAATCAGAATCCTTGATTTTACCTAACCCTAGGTAGTTGCTTCACTCCGAGACACATCACACAGCTCAAACTCCTATAAAAAGCTACGAGGTATTGATGACATCATCTACGATTCGGCTAAGAACCGAACCAAAGCTGAACCACGAGGACCTTACGGAGTTCCGGTGACGTCTCATGGACATGGACTGTCAAACCCTGTAATAATGTGGGAAAGACGGAGAGAGTCACTCAAAACAAAAGGAGAGACAGACAGAGTGTGAGAGAGAGAGAGAGAGAGAGAGAGAGAGGTGTGTGTGTGTGTGTGTGTGTGTGTGTGTGGGGTGGGTTGTTGGTGGTCAATTTGAACTCCTTACTTTCCAATCTTTCGTTCTATGACAGAACTGAATTGCCTAAAATGAAAGCATTGTGTGTGTGTGTGTGTGTGTGTGTGTGTGTGTGTGTGTGTGTGTGTGTGTGTGTGTGTGTGTGTGTGCTTAAGGTGTTAAGTTCAAAACAAAATAATATTCAGCTCAGCACTATTCCAGAAAGGAAACACTGTTATGTTTTGATGTGGTGCGTTTTCCCTAAAATCACTCCGAGCTGAGAGAGACAAAGACAGAGACAGAGAGAGACAGAGAGAGAGACACACACACACACACACACACACACACACACACACACACACACACACACACACACACACACACACACACACACAGAGAGGGAGAGAGAGAGAGATCTATCCATCTTCCGTCTTACTTTCCCTCCATCACTCGCCTCTAACTGGGTGAAGGATGAAAATGTCTTCAGCTGGAAATACATACAGTAGAAGATCAGACTTTTAGCTGTGAGGCTTTAGACACACACACACACACACACACACACACACACACACACACACATACGCGCGCACGCACACATGATTTGGGGTTTATTCATGGAGTCTGAGTTTTATTGGTCAGTTTTATCAACATCCTCGGGAGAAACAATAAGGGGGAGAAAGAGAGAGACGAAGACAGACAGACAGACAGACAGACAGACAGGGAGAGTGAGACACTGTGGGATAGAGAGACAGACAGATGAGGAGACAGAGAGAGAGAGAGAGAGAGAGAGAGAGAGAGAAAACTTTACTTGCTGACAGTCTGAACTTCCAGAACATCCTGTTTGTTATTTTGTCATTGTACAGCAGTGACCCTGACGTGTGTATGTGTGTTTGCATATGTGTGTGTATATGTATATGTATATCTCTCTGTGTGTGTGTGTGTGTGGGTCTGGGGGCAATGAGGATTATTTTGCATTAAAACAGGACTTTTCTGTTCATGCAAATCAACACAGTGAGAACTAAACACTGGGACAGCTACCAACATGCTGATTTGCATAATAGATTGAACACAATGTGTGTGTGTGTGTGTGTGTGAAGTGAAAAGTCTGTACCCTTGCCCTTACTGCCATTATGTGTATTTGTGCTTCATGAGTAAAATGACAGTAGCAGGTCTTGACAGATTATAGGAGGTTTGACAGAAGTTATTTCTTTGGAAGTTTGCC
>CM059221.1:29718807-29723807 GCA_030347435.1 Clarias fuscus | reverse complement strand
CACAGGAACAGTATTGTGTGTCGAGTGCGTTTGTAAACCCCATCGAGCTCCATGATGAAACTGTCTCTCATGAAGACCTTCCCAGGAAAGCGAGACCAAAACTTACTGCTGCAGAGGAGAAGTTCATTTAGAGTCTCCAGCCTCAGAAATCACCGATTAACCTCAACCAGCACCTCAGATTAGAGCCGTTATGAAGCTTCACAGAGCAGAAGGAGCAGATATACATCTCAATATCACCTGTTCAGAGGATTCACCTGAACTTATTATTTTACAAATCAAGCAGTGCTCCAGTTTTAGCCTTACGGTTTGTGAAGTGAAGAGGCATCTTAAGTGTAAAATACATTTTTAAAGCTAGAATCTTCTCCTAGAGAATTTGATTCAGTCAACATCATCGCACCACGCTGAGTCCCAAAGTGCTCCGGTTAAGATTTCTCACTGAACTTTTTTCAATTATTATTTTATCATTTTAACCATTTTCATTTCAACTTTAAACTAGGTCTTGGTTTCAAAATAATAATATAGAATGTTGGTTTCATGCCAGTTGTAAAAGCAGGACAGTGGGATGGACGGCTGGAGTGAGGAGAAGCTTTATTAATTCTGGATAATAAATAACCTGCCTGCGTGTGAGAGACGTTTCTTTGTCAGTTTCATGTGATGAATTGCTTTATTTCCTCAGCAAAGGCTTTAAGTGTTGAGAATTCAGATTTTCTAAGTAATTACGTGTGAAACATACAGTATGTTTCATATGTTACACAATGAGGAATCAGTCAGAAGGGCCAAAAAAAAAAAAAAAGGAAACAAGGTACAAAACTAAATTTTTGACACTTAATTTTTCAATAATGATTCAAATATTAATTTAGATAATAAAATGTATAACATGACTGGGGCCTCCGAGTGGCGCAGTGGTTAAAGCGCTCGCCCTATCATCCGGAGATCGCTAGTTCGAATCCCGGGTGGTGCTGTAACCTCTCGCAGCCGGAGGTCTAGAGAGAGCTGATTGGCCGAGCTCTCTCAGAGGGGAGGGATGAGAGGTACTTGGTGCTCCCACATTAATCACGGCTCTACAGCCAATCAGGGGCGTCTGTGAGCTCGCGCAATAGCGGATAGCGCCGTCCTCCGAGTGTGTTACGCCGCCCCCAACGGTGCGCGAGCGAGCAGTTCGAAAAGATGCGGTCGGCTGGCGTCACGTGGTTCGGAGGAAACACGTGATAGTCTTCGGCCCTCCCGGCTGAGTGGTAGTAGTAGCCTTAATGTGGGAGCCCCCTAGTGACGGGGAGGAATTGGACACGACTAAATTAGGGAGAAAATCGGGGAAAAATCCAAAAAATAAAATAAAAAATAAAAATTGTATAACATGACAAGTCATCCGCAATAAATGCATTAAAAAGTTTTTGTTTTTTTAAAGTCTGCAATTAAATAAGAGACACAACATGGCGTCTGAGACTTTTATATCAAAGTAAAGTTAACACAGGACAGCAGTTTAAGAGACGGACAACAAATGCTTTTCATGCATAACTTTCTTTCAGCTCAACCTGTCAGGGGTCACAAACAGCAGACCATCTGTTCCACACACAACATGGCCCAGGTCTTTACGCTGGATGTCCTTCCTTCCCATTTTAAGCAGGTTTGGGACTGAGACTGGGTAGTTATGGGACGCGGCGAGACCCCAACCGGGATCTTCAGATCCCCAAATCCATAACCTACAGTCTTATCTACTGTACCTGAGTCACCACGCCTTACGTATAAATGTACATAAATCATTTTTCGGCAACGCTTCCGTGTTCGTGCTGCAGGTTGTGCTAATTTTAGAGTAAATGAAAGTAACATTTCATTGTTTACAAAATATTTCATACTGATGTGACCCAAAAAAGCTTCCATGTGTCCTATTTCAATTTACTTATGATCAGGGAAAATTCATTGATTTATTATTATTATTATTAAAAAAAAAAAAAAAAAAAATATATATATATATATATATATATATATATATATATATATATATATATATATTCAAAAATGTTTTATGTGGAATGTGGAATAATTGGAATTTAATTTATGATTTTTTTATAATTAAATTTATTTATTGTTTTACGCAACGAGGGTGGACTGATTATCGTTGTTTCGTTTGTGTTTTATTTTTTGGTACTTTGTTGCATTTTTATCTTCTTGTAATAGTCGGTTTCTACTGTATGTCTGCCGCTGTTTCAGGATTGTACAGCAGTTTGGGCGACTGTGTATTGTATTAAATGTGCTTTAAAAATAAATTTGGCTTCGATTTTGACGTCTTTAAATTAAAGCATTTTCACCTCAAATCTCTCAGATGCCACACAAAACACATCAGAGCATTACGTACAGTATATACCTAATAAACCCCTCAGTGAACAAGATGTGTATACATATCTTAGCAGGATAAGCATGAAGGCCTTTAGTCAAACATTTGATTTCTATTGAGGTACAAACGATGGTGTGAGAAACGCACAGATCGCTCCGGACCTTTAATGACTCTGTGCTTTGTGGATTGCAGATATTTACATAAACAGTCACCGTAACGGTGCTTTCTTCCCGACTCGCCATCTCTGCTTACACTTAAACACACACACACACACACACACACACACACACACACACACACACGCTCCAACTGCAGGTGATGTAAAAATTCCCATTAATCATTAAATGCAAAAAAGAAACTAGACATGGCCAGACTGAGACATTTCCCAAACACACACACACACACACACACACACACACACACACACACACACACACACACACAAATAAAATACTATATCTTATACACATGTAATATCTTAAGTTGATTAAATTGATATTCCATATTTAATGTTTATAAATGTTAATATTTCTGTCTATACCGGAGGAATCCTTTCTCATGATATTTGCTATTTACATAAAAAATCTCCCAACAACACTTTTCTTTCTTTTCCTTCCTTCCTTTGTTGCTTTACTTACTTATTTACTAAGGGGCATTTCCCACAGGCCCGAATTGGGTCCTGAAACAGAGCGATGTTGAGATTAAAGGAAATCCTAGGAAGACTGACAGGAAGTTCATTAGAGTTTGGAACGGCTGGATACGATTTATATATATATATATTTTGCATTTGGCCTCCACCACACTGAATTTAAAATGAAACACTCAAGATGCCAAACATGAGGATGAAAATTCTTTGCAGTCAGTAGAACCCATGGACTTGCACCAATCGCTGAGTTTCCTCCCTCACGAAAAAAAAAAAAAAAAAACAGGAATATTGTAAGAATGTGAACAATACTGGTATGAGTTGCTGTATGCGTGTGTGTGTGTGTGTGTGTGTGTGTGTGTGTGTGTTATGGAGGCAGGTTTAGAGCATTGAAGCACCTCCATCGATCACTTCATCCCCCAATGACCTGCACTGACATGGACACTCCAATAGTGTTCATTACACACAATAGCCTAAGATGGCTAATTATTGTGAACAATCACCTAGTTAATTAACCAATTATCCGTGTGAGCAATCAAGCAGCTGGGCCAATCAATACTCACTTCCTCACTGGTAATGCAGTCTTTACCTCTTTACCTTCAGCTGACACATCGGCAGAGGCCATGAACCAATCACAGAGATCTATAAGTGTATGTCCAGCCTAGCACTCACGCTAACTCGCTAACACCCTCATATCGACTGAATCACTGAGGTCATAAACTTCTGCCCTACAACTGACTTCATGTTAAATGTTTTTCTTTTTTTTTTTCATCTTCCCCCTAAAAGATCTTCCTGGAACAGAACGAAATTCAGTAAATGAATGGTATTGTTAAATCTCAGGCACAGATAATACTTATTTGCAGAACTGAATATTTATTAGTAAGGTTATGATTATTTTTATTCAAGTTTCCATGTAAACTACCAACACGTGTTCATTCAGTTGATTCTGTAAGTGCGGTTTATCACTCCACACACAGACATGAGGCATGAATTGAACCCCGACCCTGGTGGTACAGGGCCACAGCAATAACCACTACCCTGCTGTGCCCGAACTCGCTATGTGTTAGCTACAAAATTGAACAGTGTATATACAAAACACCTTGGACTCCACACTGTTGAGAATGACCAAGAACTGTCACGATTGATCTATCAGCTGTTGCACAGTACTTACCTCACTATCTGCTAGGAATTGTCAAGACCTGCCTTAATTTCACAAAATGTTTACAGACACCTGGAACCTAGTGATCTGGATTCTCGTGACTACCCAAGCTACGATCCTGCTATACTCATCTACAGTACAATAAACATCACCATACACACTGTAGTATCTAATACTGCAACGTGGAAATGTCGTCCATAATAGGGGCCCATTAGAAGGCAGGAGATTGACAGGACATTATGGGCGTCTCGGTTTTTGACATTGAAAACTGGTTCTTTGCACATGGATCATAACTTTACTGGAGGAAAGAAGCCTGAGCTGGTGTGGGAGATTAAGAAATAGCAACTAGATATAAGTGTTCTCACCTCTACACATACTTGATTCTACACAACCAAAATCCTTGATAAGGGGTTGTCTCTCTTATGTTCAGGATCTGCCCAGGATGCACGGTGCAGAGTGGGTATGGGGACACTCACAAGTCCACAGCAGGCTACAGTTTGTCCCTGTAGATGAGAGGATCATCTCAGTGGGACTGTTGTGTTGCTTGTACTGCATGTGCCTTGTTGGAGAGGGCAAGATCGCATGGGAGATGGATGGACAGACCTGTCAGGTCCAAATGAGTAGGTGGGGCTCCCTGGGAACAGCTGGTGGTCCAAAACGATTTCAGTTCTCACCTCCGAGAGAGCTTTTCCCGCATCCTAGAAGAGGTAGAGGACATGGAATTTGAACGGATCCTGTTCAAGACGTCTGTCATGGAAGCAGCTGAACATAGCTGTGGTCAAAAGCTTGTTGTTGCATGTCATGACAGCAACCCAAGGACCCACTGAACTCCAGCTTCAGCAGAGGGGTACTGGAGAAAAAAATAA
>CM059221.1:29711307-29713807 GCA_030347435.1 Clarias fuscus | reverse complement strand
TTTTTTTTTTTTTTTTTTTTTGAACTAGCTGTGCTGAGTAGCGAGATGAGACGACATCCTGCAGCATCTGGAAGTAAATATTAATCAGATGGAATCCACACCAGGGGGATCCAGGTGACTGTTGACAGGTGAGCTGAGAGGACAGAGAGGACATGCTCTGAGAATCGGTTCCTTTTATACGCTACATGAGGAGGAAACAGGTAGCGGGTCTGTAGAGGGTTTGAGAGGAATCGCAGCAGTCATAGATCTTGGCCTGTAGCAGATTGCGAGGTGCCGAAGGTTCTCTGGAGTTAAACCCTGAGCATTCGTAAAAAGGAGTCGCAATCGAGCGAGAATCATGAATTTTAATCCAGGACAATTCTGCACACGCTCGCAAACAGATCAGGATCACTGGGAAAAAATATTTTATGTAAAATGTTTGTAAATATCAGAAAATATTCTAATCGGTAAAAAAAAAAAAACTTTATATTCTGTTAGAAGCTGAATTCTTCAATCTGATTGGTCAGAAGGTCAGCTTTCTGTAACTAATTTAAATATGTTTGTATCAAAGTGTTTGTTATAATGCATCCATTATGGTTTCCATAGCAACAGCTCCTTCACAGGAAAACTCTAAAGCTAGGGATAAATAACTCTTTTATTGATGAACAACAACAACAACAAAGAATACACACACATGCACACACACACACACACACACACACACACACACACACACACACACACACACACACACACACACACACACGCGCATGCACACATACACACAAACACACATGCACATACAGGCATGCATATGTGCACACACACACACATGCAGACACAGACATGCATATGTGCACACACACACACACACGCACGCATGCATGCACACACATATACACAAACACACATGCACATACAGACATGCATATGTTCACACACACAAACACACACACATCCACATTATGCACACATATTTGCACAAACATATTCGCACACACATACATACACACAAGCACAGATGCACACACATGCACGAACACACAAACATATACAAACACACATTTGCACACACACACACACACACACACACACACACACATGCACATACATACACACACATGTTTGCACACACACACACACACACACACGCACACACATTTTTGCACACAGATGCACACACCCAGCCACACACACATAGATGCAGACACACACACTCACACACACACACACACACACACATTTTTGCACGCATTTAGTTTAATTTTTTTATAAACCAAATTTGCTTAAAAAAGGTTTAGTTTGCATTATGGTTCTTTAAAAAAACGATTTAAATATAAAAAAAAATGAGAAAACGGCAACTGGTATTTATACTGAGGGGGGGAGGGGGAGGGGGAGTAAAAAAAAAAACTATTTTTTCAGGAAAAAATGAAAGTAAACAAGAGAGTGGAAAAGTCCCTCCGCTTCCTGTTCACTTCCTGTCATCTGGAGCTGTGAGGTAATGTACGGTCACTCTCAAACACACACACACACACACACACACACACACACACACACACACACACACACACACACACATTTAACAATGCTGAAATATTTTATAACTTTTTTAAGAATCTAATTATCAATGAAATGTGTGTGTGTGTGTGTGTGTGTGTGTGTGTGTGTGTGTGTGTGTGTGTGTGTGTGTGTGTGTGATGTAACTGAGTGTGTAAGCAGTCAGATGCTCGAAGACTGAAGATTTTTTATATATAACGTGATTGTTATTGTGTTATTGTCAGTGTGTGTTATGGGTTTATTATTGTTATTATTATTACACACGGCCTTGTAATTGCTTTGGCAACACTGACAATAACACACACACACACTTACACACACACACACACACACACACACACACACACACACACACACACACACACACACACACACACACACACAACGAGAGTGTGAAAGGGAGAGAGAGGACGGGAGGGAGAGATGGATGAAGACTGAAAGAGAAAAACAGGAAGAGAGAGTCAGTGCCGAAAAGTCAGAGAGAGAAAGAGCAAAAAAAATGAAGAATATAAACAGAATCAAAAGAGGAAAATGTTTGCAGTGAGAGCGCTAATGGGAAATAAAAGGGAAAAGACATGATGTACAGAAGACAGAGTGATGGAGAGAGAGGGAGAATCGAGAGAGACAGAGAGGTGAGACGAGGATAAAGGAAGAAGCAGCGGGAAAAATGCAAACAGAGAGAAGAGAGAGGAAAGCAGAAAAGGAGAATAAGAGAAGAAGGTAAAAGATGGAAAGAGAAGGAGGACACAAGAGACACAGAGACACTGAGAGAGAGCGATAACAGCAAGAGCTAGCAAGAGAAAAGAACAGAAGATGGAAAAAGCAGAGGAAGAGAGCGAGAGACCGAGAGGAACAAGAAAAAAGAGAGGGAACAAAAGAGAAAGTAAAGAGAGAAGAAGCACAAGCAGAGCGAGACATAGCGAGACATGAGTGAGTCCCGCAGGCTGAAGCCACAGACAGGTGT
>CM059221.1:29561307-29706307 GCA_030347435.1 Clarias fuscus | reverse complement strand
TTTACTTTGCGTTTACATTTTAAAGCGTTTAAGCTTTTCTTTTCTCTTCAGATCCCCTGAATTAGTGCCGAGCGCCGGTTTCTGTTCCGATAAACACACAGCACACAGAGTCTGCTCACCTTTTGGCTCTGACGAGGCAGACAGAACAGAATGTGAGCAGAGGCAGTGAGATAAGACGATTTCTCTCTGGATCTGGCTTTAAACCGCACATTAATAACCTGCACAGAACGTACGGAAAGCTACAATGAAAACAAACGCCTCCTCGCTGTTCATTTTTTTCCCCCTCTCTCGCATGACACCGCTCGAGACAGTTCACAGACACGGGGCTTATCACTGATAGGACATGTTAAGCAACTCAAGCCTAAAAATGTATGAGTTTATTAAATTATAATGTGCAAAATTGTACAAAAAAAGTAAGTACCGTAGAATCACGATTACAGACGTCTTGCTCTCAGACGTCTCACTTTCAGGACTTGGTCATAGTATAATTAGTCCTAATTAGTCTTGTATTGAACATGAAACATATTTCCTTGCTAATTTATCACAGTATCACATATTCGCCGGGAGGCTTCGATGCTCCAGACACTTCCGTCTCGTCTGACCTTGTCTTTAAGTGCGTTAAAGCTGCTTTAAGCTTTAAGCTGTTAAAATATGGATTCCCATTGGTCAAAAGGTTCCAATGAATTTTGGACGCTCGTCTTAATCCGTCACCGTTTCTATAGCGACAGCTCCTTCACGGGGACGTGTACAGCAAAATGCTTCTGGTAAATGGACTTATGGAATATTGCTTATCATTTATGGAAGGAGTCTCCAGTGTCAGAGGGAAAGCTGTAGACTTGGCAACATCTTCAGGACAGTGGACTTTTAGCTCCTTTTATGGTTCGGCAGTCACTTGAAAAGCTGGGTGAAGAGCTAGAACAGGATCTTATCTAATTCTCAGACGTGACTTAACATGGAATGTAACCGTAAATGGATGAAAAGTCATCCATCAATGAGTAATACCATATGGCTTCAGGGTGGCAACGGTTACTCTGCCTTCTGACATCACCTCATCACTCAGTGTATTACTGTAAAACAGACAGAGAGAGAGAGAGAATGAATTTCAGGAGCTTCTGTAATTACAGTACAGTTCAGCAGACAATCTCCCTCTCTCTCTCTCTCTCTCTCTCTCTCTCTCTCTCTCTCTATAAACATTTCTAATTTAACAGACTATATTTGAATACATTTTACTGTAGGAGATGATGTAACCCTGGAGGACTCCCACTTTCATCTCTCTCTCTAAGCTCATACAACATCGATTTAAGCATCTGAGCATTAATTCATTAATCAGTATACTGTACACTTTCCCCTGGTCGAGGTCACAGTGGAGCCACCATCCCAGGAACACCGAGCATGAGCTGGGAAAACGTCCAGAATGCCATCACACCATACTCACGCCATATTCACACCTGGGCCAAATATTGTGAGGTAGCAGGAAAGACAGAATCCTGAACTCAGAAAACTCAGAAAACTGCCACAGCAGTAGCTCAGTGGTTATGGTGTTGGACTACTGCTTGGGCCAAGTCTCAGCTGCTCCGGTGTAAAATGAAATAAAATGTAAGTCACTCCGCGTAAGGGCTTCTGTTATATCCTTAAACTGTGCAAATGCAATGGCTTTTCTGAATTGGTTCGGATGAGACAGGGGACGTCATCCTGATGGACTGAGTTGTCCTCAAGTTATCTGTACGGCTTAAAAACTCATCACTCCTCAACAAGGTCTTTAGGTCTTCTCCAATTATTCTGTGAAGACAGTATAAAGATGGCTTTAAAATGAGGATTGTTGCAAAAAAAAAAAAAAAAAGTCTGTAGTGTTAATATCGTGAGACTTGGATGAGTCTTAAAGAGCTGGTCCTAAAGACATCCTCATCCCGTCCTACTGCTCCACACTCGGGAGTATCATCAGCAAAAATGAACAGGGGTTCAATAAAAACAGCACTGGGCCTAACACCAGGACTTGGGGACTTTTTCCACCTGATGCGGCTTGCGACTATCGGACGTCCTGCACCATTATTTATTGTCCAGCTGATAGAAAATATTCCATGGAGCTTATTGGGAACTGAATAATAAACGCTAAAATCTGATTAGATTAGCTAAGATTAGATTAGATTAGATGAAACTTTACTGTTATTGAGCAGAGTGACAATGGTGTCAATGAGTGCAAGTTCACAGCTACTCAACAGCACTGTTTACTTTTCTCTGAGATTTAGAAATGAAAAAGTGCAGGCTAGTTTAGATGCCCCGCCCCCTCGTTTGCGTATAGAAATCAAGCCATTCAGGCAGAAAGAAGCTAAATATGGCTAGCAAAAAAAAATTTATGCTTATATGTTATTCTTACGTTAGTCCCAGAAACAAGTTAGTTCTTGTTCTTACGTAAGTCATTTCCTCTACGGTATGTCTTTCTGCTCCAGAGTTAACCAAAATCCTAGCTTTTATATGAAATCTAAACGTGTCCTAGAGTCTGAGCGGTTACTATAGAAATAGTAACGTATTAACGATAAGCAGTGCGTTAATTAATTGATCTTGTATTAGTGTTAGAGTCTGTTATAGAACTTTAACATCAACACCAATCACACGTCAGAATCTAACAGTGCTGTGTCCTAAAGTAATTACACCTTACATAAACTGTTCAATGTTACTTTTACGTAAATTTTAATTTTTATTTTATTTGATGAAATCTCAGCTTGTGTGTTTGTCCTGGAGCTGTGTAACATGACATGGATGCACTTTTTCTGTGAACATCTCTATGGCGCACATTCCTGTATCATAACCTGACATCTCAGACATCAGTGTAAAGAGATGTTTAATTCATTCCGTTAAATAAAAAGAAAAAAAATGAAACGACATTTTTAAAAGCGGACGCTTCTTTTGATGTCCTCGTGAACAGTCACACGCTAGTCGATTGCGTCGTTCCCGGAGAGGATACACACGTGCAGCACTCAGGGTCAGAGCTTTGTAGTGATTTGACATGTAATCAATGCGGTGTGTGTGTTCCTGTGTGTGTGTTTGTGTCTGTGTGTGTTCTTGTAGTGGGATTTGTTTGTGCTTGAAAGCATGTGTCGCTTTGTTGATGGGTCAATACGTGTTTGTGTGCAGGGTGTAAATGAACAAACCGATCTATAACTATGGATATGGAAACCAGTATGACACACACGCGCACACACACACACACACACACACACATTCACACAGGGTGAAGGTGAAACTGTGAGTAGATTACAGCTGGTACTCGGTGCGACTTCTGTAATGAACGTCCTTGATGCTGTTCTCCATGAACACTGGTCTTAGAACCTACGGCAGAAGAAAGACTTCAAAGAAACAAAGATTAAATTTATTTGTATTTTGTTTATTGGGTTTGAGATTTTGACTCGTCACCACCTTCACCTTCTCCTCCTACAGTAAGAATATTCACCAGGAGTTTGTCCTAGCCAAGAATCCAAAAATGCAACATTGGTTATTCTGACTGAGGGGGGAGGGGCTTACTCTGTCCCCCTGTCGATCACATGATACCAGCCAATCACAGCCATCAGGGGCTCAGGTATTTGGAAGAGGGCTGATAGCGCTCAGCAGATGGTGAGATGGCTTCATTGGTTAATTGATGGATAGATGGATGGCCAGGTGGATAAATCAATTAATTAATTAATTGCGATATTGATGAAGGGGTGGATGGACTTACAGTCTCACATCCTGAGTAATGGACGGATGGATAAATATATGGATGGATGGATCAATAGATTAATTTATTGGTTGTTGAATGAAGGGATGGATAGAAAGACCCTCAGATCAAGTAATGGCTGGAAAGAAAGAAAGAAAGAAAGAAAGAAAGAAAGAAAGAAATAGATGGATGGATGGATGGATGGATGGATGGATTGATGTAGTAGATCAAGTGGTGGATTAATCAACTAGATGATTGATGTTGGAATGTGTGGGCAGACAGACAAATTAAGTGATTGGATGAATGGATTATGGATAGATGGAATAATTGGTTGATTGACAGGTTTATTAATTGACTGATTAATAAATCAATGGATGTCTGGACAGACAGACAAATCAAGTGATGGATGGATGGAATGTATAGAGGAAAAAGAGTTGACTTTATTATTTCTGAAAGAACCACATACACACACACACACACACACACACACACACACACACACGCACACACACATATACAGTACACACACACACACACACACACACACACACACACACACATACACACACCCCTTGTGCTAGTGGAGTGAAGTTCTTGGATGACACCGTGGCAGCGTTCCCAGTCATGTGACCCAAACTGGAAGAATTCCGAGGAAAAGATCTGGAGCAGAAACAGAAGGAGACACAATTCCTCCAAAAACCATTTAGCCTGACATGCGGAATTACTGACATAATTAACTGCTGACTCCACTGAAGAGGAGACACACACACACACACACACACACACACACACACACACACACACACACACACACACACACAGAGCTCGAGGGAACACATTAACTCTACATAAACTCCAAAACATATATACACAGAGGAACACATGCTGTGGCACACACACACACACACACATACACATACACAAACAGCAAACATGCAAGCAAAGACCGCTGGGAATAAAATACACACAATCTGAGATATGTCTGAAAAGATTACACCCCCATCACACTTACAAACTGTTACACACACACACACACACACACACACACACACACACACACACACACACACACACACACACACGCACACACAAACCAGATTCCATCACTGAGAGGAAAACACAACCACATGGTGGGGTACGATAGGCTATCATTATCCTCCACAAGATGTTCCAAGCATTTCAATTATCTGAAAGTTTTTTCTGAGAAATGGGGAACAAAACGGAGCGCTAATGCCATCCAGCGCCATAAACACATGGAGAGAGAGAGAGAGAGACTCCCCAACTAACGACTTCAACCACTACTCGCCATGGGCAAAGGGGTAAAGTTAGAATGGAGCATAATGAACAAAAGAAAGAAAGAAAGAAAGAAAGAAAACACTGGATGGTGAAAAGTGGGGAAGAAAAGAATGTAGAGCAAAAGCTTAAAAGAGTAGATGGAACAAGTTATTGAAAAAAAATAAGAAAATACAAATGGAGAAAAATAAGTGTCGAATGAAGCAAAAGAAAGAAGGAAGCATTTTTTGAAAGATGGAAAATAGGGTGGAAAGAACAGAATATACAGCAGAAATGAAAAAATAAATTATCAATGTTTGATAAAGAAAGAAAATTTAGTAACCGATAAATATAAATAGATAAGCTCATCCTTTGCAAATGTCTATTACATCCTTAAGACACACACACACACACACACACACACACACGCTCAGTGAAGAGCGTCACAGCCCTCAGCTCAGTACCGCAATTTGTTTCTTTAATAGCAGACGTTTGATTCCGATTTATCCTCCTACCATCGAGTTCATCTGTGTGTGTGCGTGTGTGTGTGTGTGTGTGGGTGTGCGCGCACGTGTGTGTGTGTGTGTGTGTGTGTGTGTGTGTGTGTGTGCGCACGTGTGTGTGTGTGTGTGTGTGTGTGTGTGTGTAAGAGAGAGAAAGTGACATACTGCATACATACCTGCTAGGATGAAAGGTCACTCTAAGGTCAGGCTAAACACATGGATTTATTTGTATACTAAAGTCTCACTATCACACTCCTCAACTCACTAACACTCTCAATGTCTCACTAACGATCTCGCTGCATCACTTGCATACTCACTTTCTCACGAACACTCTCACTGTCTCACTAATGCTCTCTCCATGTCACTATTGCTCTCAATGTCTCACTAACACTCTCATTTTCTCACTAACACTCTCACTGTCTCACTAAAGCTCTCAAAGTCTCACTGCATCCCTAACATACTCACTTTCTCACTAACACTCTTACTGTTTCACCAATGCTCTCTCCGTCTTACTAATGCTCTCAATGTCTCACTAAAACTCTCAATGTCTCACTAACACTCTCACTGTCGCACTAACACTCTCATTGTCTCACCAATGCTCTCTCCATCTCACTAATACTCTAACTGTCTCATTAAAGCTCCCACCGCCTCACTTGCATACTTAAGCTCTTAATGTCCCTCTAACACTCTCACTGTCTCACAAACACTCTCACTGTCTCACTGATGCTCCTGCCGTCTCACTAGCATACTTTCTTGCTAACATTCGCACGGTCTCAAAAATGATCTCAATGTCTCACTAACCCTCTCAATGTCTCACCAACACACTCACTGACTCACTAACAGTCGCACGGTCTCATTGAGACGTTGAAACTCTGACTCCCTTTACTCCTGACAGTTCATTTCTCCTCTAATCACAGCTCGACTCTAATTCAGAAAATCTCAGTCACGTTTTAATTTGACTAATTATTAATCTCTCAATACGACATTACCACACGTGGACAAAATTGTTGGTACCCTTCGGTCAATGAAAGAAAAACTCACAATGGTCACAGAAATAACTTTAATCTGACAAAAGTAACAATAAATAAGAATTCTATGAACGTTAACCAATGAAAGTCAGACATTGCTTTTCAACCATGCTTCAACAGAATTATTTAAAAAAATAAAACTCCAATGAACTCATGGAACAGGAAACACATTTCTCTCTAGAATCCCTTGATAGTCTTGAGATTTCATTGTACCCTGCACAGATTCAAGACACCCTGTGCCAGATGCAGCAAAGCAGCCCCAGAACATAACAGAGCCTCCTCCATGTTTCACAGTAGGGACAGTGTTCTTTTCTTCATATGCTTCATTTTTCCGTCTGTGAACATAGAGCTGATGTGCCTTGATGTTCCATTTTTGTCTCATCTGTCCATAGGACATTCTCCCAGAGGCTTTGTGGCTTGTCAACATGTAGTTTGGCATATTCCAGTCTGGCTTTTTTATGATTTGTTTTCAACAATGGTGTCCTCCTTGGTCGTCTCCCATGTAGTCCACTTTGGCTCAAACAACGACGGATGGTGCGATCTGACACTGATGTTCCTTGAGCGTGAAGTTCACCTTGGATCTCTTTAGAAGTCTTTCTGGGCTCTTTTGTTACCATTCGGATTATCCGTCTCTTTGATTTGTCATCAATTTTCCTCCTGCGGCCACGTCCAGGGAGGTCGGCTACAGTCCCATGGATCTTAAATTTCTGAATAATATGTGCAACTGTAGTCACAGGAACATCTAGCTGCTTGGAAATGGTCTTATAGCCTTTACCTTTAACATGCTTGTCTATAATTTTCTTTCGAATCTCCTGAGACAACTCTTTCCTTCGCTTCCTCTGGTCCATGTTGAGTGTGGTACATACCATGTCACCAAACCACACAGTGACTACCTGGAGCCCTATATATAGGCCCACTGACTGATTACAAGATTGTAGACACCTGTGATGCTAATTAGTGGACACACCTTGAATTAACATGTCCCTTTGGTCACATTATTTTCAGTATTTTCTAGGGGTACCATTATTTTTGTCCAGGCCTGTTCCATGAGTTCATTGGAGTTTTATTTTTTTTAAATAATTCCGTTGAAGCATGGTTGAAAAGCAATGTCTGACTTTCATTGGTTAACATTCATAGAATTCTTATTTATTATTACTTTTGTCAGATTAAAGTTATTTCTGTGAACATTGTGAGTTTTTCTTTCATTGACCGAAGGGTACCAACACGTGTGTATGTGGCATTTCAATATCCTTATCACACTGCTGCTCCACTGAACATGACACTGGCTCAGAGATCGAACAGGAAGTGTGTGTGTGTGTGTGTGTGTGTGTGTGTGTGTGTGTGTGTGTGTGTGTGTGTGTGTGTGTGTGTGTGTGTGTGCTGCCCATGAAGATCAATGCAAATCGATTTAGCACCGGTGGAGCGCTACGCTAACGACCAAACCTGCTGAACTAGGCTTTATGAATATTAATCCTGGCCAAGATATAGAGCGGGCCAACAAGCAATGAGTCTTTGTGCGTGCACACACACACACACACACACACACACACACACACACACACACACACAAACACACAATAATCCACCAAACCCCAGCAGTGCCGTAGAAGACCAGCTGCCTGAGCACTTCCCATACACCTGGTTTGAAGCAGACACAAGCGGAATCGACTCGCACCCTGGTCCCTTTCTGCGCCATGGGTGGTCAACCTAGTGGAGCACTTGGTGAGAGCTCAATTTAACTTCACTCTTGTGCTAACATTTTTACCCTCCATGGATCTCCAGCGAAGGCAGCAGCATTTTTCAAGGTTGAGGGTTTGATTCCCAGCTCGGGTCTGCGTCGCGTGTGGAGTTTGCATGTTCTCCTCATGTTCAGTGGGTTTCCTCCGAGTACCATGAACAGGATTGTAGAGCGAGAGAATGAGTGAGTACAGTATGAGAGAGTTCCCAGTGACCTTCCAATGGCTTTTGGATAACATCCTGCATCCCATCAGCAGCATTCCACTGCATGTCGAGATGTTGTCAACGAATATGACCGCCTCCATCATTCCCGAGAGGTACTGAGGGCCACCTGGAGCCGACTATGCAGGAGTACCCATGCCTTTCTGTGGTTGGCACGATACTACCAGCGTTTTTTTTTTGTCTCTGCTCATGGTGAGCACCCATTTAATGCTCTACACTAGGGAAGTCCAACCATGGTCCTTGAGAACTGCATGTGTACATGTTTTCCAGCTATCCCTCATAAACAGTTGAACTGGACTATATGCAATGTGCTGGGGGAATAAAAAGCACCAACATGCCTTGTACATCCTTGCAACCTTGCATCCTGCTGCAAATGACTTATCAATACTTATTATTTACTACTACTTATTATAGAATATGTGCTGCACGCCATGGTTACTTGCACTACCTTAGGATCATGAATGATGTCCAAAACCTTCCCAGAAGAGTTAAAGCTGTTACAGCTGCTGTGATAAGGAGAATATCATATTAAACCCTATGGATTAAGAATTGGATGTTACTCAAGTTCATATGCATGTGAAGGCAGGTGAGCCAATACTTTTGGCAAAAAGGGCGTTGTGGGGGGGGGGGGGAGGGCGTTGGGGCATTTCTACCATTTCGACACAGACAGACTAGAACGTGTAAATGTAATACGTGTGTTTACGTGTTTAAAAACCAGAACAAATGTTTCTGCAAAGTCCGTGTTAAACGCCAAGATTTTATCCTTAAACATTTCAAGACATTTCAAGACCAGACACTCACACACTCTTTCTATCTCTCTCTCTCTCTCTCTCTCTCTCTCTCTCTCTCTCTCTCTCACACACACACACACACACACACAACACACAAGGACATAAATGAATTCTGATGAAAATATGAAAAATTTAATCATGGCTGTGAATGAAAATTTATAAGGAAATGTACAAAATCAATATTTTATGCTACTTATTGTACCTAGTCTTTATTACAAACCTATTCAGGAGCGAACATTAAACATTAACGCTGTCAGAGAGAGAGCGAGAGAGAGAGAGAGAGAGAGACGATCCAGGGAAGGGAAACCGAGTCGAGTCTCCTGAAGTGGCCGTGTTTCATTCGTGTTTAAAGCTGCAGTTTTTTTTACCCCGGTTTAGGGCAGGAAGCCATTTTTAAAAGAGAGAGCCAGGGAAGAAAAGGCTTTTTGATAGATTGAACAATCTGAAGTGCCAAGCTGCTGTCAACATAAATAGCAATAAAAGAAGTGCGGAAAAATCTCCTAAACAGGAGTTTTCAAGGTTATGGCCCATAGCGATGATTTGAAGGTGTGACATGACTTTACTCCTTTTTCTTACTCTGTGTGTGTGTGTGTGTGTGTGTGTGTGTGTGCGCGTGTGTGTGTGTGTGTGTGTGTGTTGACTGAGTGAGATTCAGAACACACATAAACAAATACAGCGGTACCTGGGCATACGAATTCAATCCGTTCCGGAGGTGAGTTCTTAAAGCGAAATGTTGTATTGTGAGACGCATTGTCCCATAGGAAATAATGTAAATGCAGATAATCCGTTCCAGCCAACCAAAAATATTACCAATATTGCCAATTTCCAACAATGTAATCATATTTAATAATGATTTAATAATTACTATAATACTGATAATAAGCATATAAAAACTATCACACACAACTTAACCAGCGTTTGTTCTGCTTGGTTCACTTTTATGCTGAAAATGCTTCCATAATAATAGAATGAATAGAATGAGAGCGGAAATGTGCACTTTAATTTTTCATGAGGTTTTGTCCGAGCAGCGTTCCAGAGAACTGATTCCAGATCCCAGACCTTCTTATAAAGTTCCTTCTCTGACACATGATACATCCTGCCTGGTGCGTGGAAGCACTTCGCTGTCGATGTGATTGGTTCACGTTACGTCCTTTTTTCATATTGATGGTGGAGCTGTGGGTGTTGTTACAGTTAGAATGAATAGCTAGAATGACTTTGATTGACAGGGTCACCCCCTACTGGTGCACTATTGTAGGTGCAGCCTTTGGACACTTGTGCTTGTTGGGAATTTACCTTAAAACTCAAGTGGTACAGCTTCGTGCCAGCACCACAGCATAGGTCAATAACGATTAAAATATATAAATGTGCTTATATGGAAGCCTTGCCGGTTATCAAAAATATCATTACAGTGGAACCTCGGATTGCGAGTAACTCAGTTTATGAGTGTTCCGCAAGACGAGCAAAAGATTTGTAATAAATTTTGACTTGAAAAACGAGCATGTCTTGGTTTACGAGTGCCAAGTTTTTTGACACCGACACACACACAGTCTCTCTCGCCTTTACACCCCCCCTCGCCGGCTTCACACAGACACACATACTCTACTCTACACAGAAATTCTGCTCTGTCGCGATTCTTTTCAAAAGTAAGGTGCTCGTTCATTTGTTTTTTTTTTGTTTTTACTTTACAGCAGTGATTCCGTTAGTCTGCGCTCACGCGAGTGTCATTAGAGAGATTTCTTTTTTCCCATTAAAACAGTGTTTCCGTTGTTTGTGTGTGTTTGTTGTAAAACTTAGAAAGCGAGGGAGGAGATTTACTGTGTAAGACAAGGCAAGGGAAGGGGCTAATTACACACACACACACATACAAATACACAGCGCCTGCGCGCACAAACGGAAACACTTATGTGTTGGGATTTATTTAACTTTTTTTAAAGGTAAAGTGCAGGTTAATTTGTTTTATTTTTACTTTATATATTGTATTAATAATTTTTCTGTATTTATTTTTTTGGGCTGTGGAATGAATTATTTGAGTTTTCATTATTTCTTATGGGAAGGTTTGATTTGGTTTATGAGTGTTTTGGAATACATGCCCACTTCCGGAACGAAGTATGCTCGTAATCCAAGGTTCCACTGTACTTTTATAAAGAGTAAAAAGGGTCAATTTTACCGGAATATTGAAATGACGTAGCTAAAATGTAGAACTCTCAAAATGAGCAAAATATTTTTATTATTATTATTATTATTATTATTATTATTATTATTTGTCATAGAAACAATCGAAAACAACCAGAGAAAACATGTGATCAAGTGTATCTGTGTTATTTCTTTTCGCATATGACCCTTTTTTTTTGCTTATTATGTTTGTCTAGTTGGTTAAAATTAAATAAAATTCAGTTCATCATATTGCCTATTTTGTGCTGAAAAAAAGGACACGTTTCTCTATACTGCACAATCACGAGCCCTGTATACTGTTTTTTTTTTTTTTTTAAACGCAAAACAAATAATGACTCTGAGCTTTAAGGGTTACCTTGATATCATGCTTTCATATTTCATCTCATATAAGAAGGTCTTTTAAAAGCCATGGAGACATTACAAGATTTTTAAGCTACAGTAATTACAGAACTGATTTTCATCTCTACTGATGACCAGATCAGGTCTTTCCCCAGGGTCATGAAACTGGAAAACAGGAAGTAACCTGTCCAGATAAACCAATCCCATTACTCAGTATATAGTGCTGAGATCGTGTAGCTTTCACACACACAGGACCAGGAATGGATTCATGCTCACACTTTATGTGATTCTTTGGGAGAAAAAAATAATTTGTGTAAAACAATAAAGGAAATTCCCCTTGCGTGTGAAAGAGTGTGTGAGTGTAGTGCCTTGTGAGGGCAGGGTATATCCTAAAGATCTAAGACACTCTGACCAGGATGAATCAGTTATCAATTATTCTGCTCATTTCGTTCTCATGATTTCTCATGGAGTTTTTCCTTGCCAGTGTCCCCTCTCGGCTCGCTTCTTAGGAATAACTTGAGCAAATTTATCTCTGCAAAGGATTTCTTCTTTCTTTTGAAACTTGTAAATGGGCTCTCGAAATCAAACTGAACTGAAATGAACTGCTTTGGGGAAGAAATATGAAAACAAAAACAGACACCATCAAAAAATGATATTTGTCAAAAAACAACAAAATTTGAAACATTTATAGATGAAGTTCATATGAATCTTCAATACAGGGAATTTAAATAGAGGATAAAAAATGCCTATTTTTTTCACTATATACTTTGGTCCATTTGAGTGTGTGTTTGAATGTGTGTGTTTGAATGTGTGTGTGTGTGTGTGTGTGTGTGTGTGTGTGTGTGTGTGTGTGTGTGTGTGTGTGTGTGTGTGTGTGTGCCGTGTGTGTATCAGAGTTCGTTTTGCTCCAGATTAAAGCGCAGCTCCGGATCTCTCCTCAGTCTCGCATGTGAGTGGTGTGTTTTTACGGCACGTTACACAGAGTCTCTCCGCCAGGATTAAACGGCTCAGTGACGGGTGGAGGAAAATGATTCGACACGACAACATCTCTCAGGTCGTACATCGCTCTCGGGATGAATGGAGAGAGAAGGAGAGAGAAGGAGAGAGAGAGAGAGGGAGAGAGAGAGGAGGTGTTAAGGCTCAGTGACCAGAGTCACGGCTGAGTGAAAACAGACATATGCTGCGAATCACACACACTCAGAGAGAAACTGCTAATCTAAATGTCTGGAGAGAGAGAGAGAGAGAGAGAAGGGGAATATAAGTGGAAACCATGTTCACTACAGTCGAGGGTGTCACTTGTACGGTGCCTTGACATGATGGCTTTCTGTTATTCAGACATTTTACACTTTTACATGAACCTTACGCACAACTTCATTCAGACAGTGACTGTGACACTGTGAGCCATGATTGAGTTGCCAAATCACACAAACAAAATCCCGCCTAGGCAGTTAAAACTACAATGATGTGCAAAAGCATTGAGTTCCATTCATTTCTTCATATGAAATTCAATTCAATTCAATGATGTAAATTAAATGATAGAAACAGGAATGAATGTTTTTGACTAAATATACAATTAAAAACATGGTTGTTTATGTAACAACCTCAGCAGTGACTTCATTTCCCCTCTCGTCTGTTCCTACCGCTCAGCATTCAGCATCAGCAGAAACTCCACGCTGGTTCATGCCTTAATTTAGAAATTATATCTTATCAAGTGAAAATATCTTATATATATTTAAATTCATCTACAGTACACTTTCTTAAAATAAGATTACAACAAACCTAATATAAAATTATTATGCTAGTTTTTTTTCAAAATTCTACAACATTTTAAGCAAAAATATCTTGTTTCATTGAAAGATACTTTTTGTAGTTTTAGGAATTTATTTATGTATTTATTTTCTTTGTTATGCATGAATAATTTCATAATTTCATAATTTTGTGTGGATTAACAAACAAAACACATTCCTCATTCTGTCAAAAAAGAATGAGAGTTTAAAAAAGGTCCTTTTTCTCAAGACTACATTAAAAATAAAAGAAAGTCTAGAGCTTTAGAAGCGGGGGGTCAAGACTTTTGCACAGTGCTGTACATAAACATATTTTCAGACATCAGACACAAAACATTGGCATCTTTGTTAATTTATTAACATGACTGCTTTCACAAATGTCCCTCACAACTTTATAGAAAACAGAGGAAGCCACATTACATGGCGCAATAATAGACAAGATCTTTTTTTTTTTTCTATTTTATTTATTAATTCATTTATTTTCCAAGATTCTATACTATTCTATATAACGCATGGGGCCAGACCAATTTCCAAACATTTTGATGTCCAACAAAATAGTTCTTTATTGCATTGCCAAACCGAATGATGTTTCGAATTAGTTTGCAGTCGGGGTTGCCAGATAACTGCACTGACAAAATCCTGAAAAGTACTATGCCCATACCTAACACCTAAGGGTTGTTGTGGTTTTTGTTTGTTTACTGTCTAAAAATGAGCTCCAACTGTTAAAATTAGCAACAAAATTTTTACATTTTTATTACCCACCCAAGACACATTAAAACTTGCACACTAGTGCTTACATAGTCTTACATCATTTAATTCACTCGTAAATCCAAATTACTTTTTTCCATCACTTTGCTTTTGAGCTACAAAGATGGACATCCCTGTTTTTGTCTCATGTTAGCAAAAAGCTAACATGCTAACTTTACTGAGTGATGTATTTTAGGCTCAGAATATTGAAGTAGCATGATGGCTATAGATTTAACACCTGAACATATCTGTACACGTCTGTATGTCGATTAACCTGAAGTCAATGTATGTATACATACAGTATAAATAATTTAAAGCCAAGACGTGCTTCTGTGTTTGCTGTTCATGCGCTCAGCAGCAGTTTTGATTTCATCTCAGTCAGGATTTAAGGAGACTATCCTGAGTTCCTGAGAGGAATTTTTTTAAATCATAAATTACGTCTGAGGATAAGAATTTTAGTTAAACGCAAACGCAGGATTAGTTATGTGTCAAACTTGCAAATGAAACATCTGCAATCATCTCATAATCATTGCATGTTAGCTTGCATGTTAGCGATGCTAAACGATTTCCTAAATTCAATAACTAATAAGGTTTTAGGACCTTCTAGAGGTCTGGTGCTAACTAATCTAGCTTCTAATCTAGCAAAAATGACCTTCTCTAATCTTTCTAATGTTAGCTAATGACACAAAGAGCATGCTTCTTCTTCTTCTTCTTTTAATAAGTGTGCCTTGCAAATTAGCTACCTGTAACACTCGGCTATCAACTGAACCGCTCTTATTGTAACTTCCAAATTCATGCTAAATGCCATTTAGAGGTCTGGAGCTTTCTTTCTAATATAGCTAAAACAAGGTCTGGTGTTAGATTAAAAAAAAAAAAAACTCAATGTTTGCAATCTAATGCTCAATGCTCCATGCTTACTTTAAATTCAATACCGTAGGAGCTTTTTGACATTTTTGTGGCAGCTTTCTAAGCTAGCTAAAATTATTTTCTATAATCGTTTCATGTTGGCTAACTACAACAAAAATGCTTCTTCTTCTTTCATTTATAAAATTAGCTATCTGCAATACATGGCTAGCAACTGAACCACTCTCACATTCACTTGCAAACTCATGCTAAATGCTAAATGTAAATGCAATAGCCCCCTTTAGAGTTATGGAACTGGCTTTCTAAAACATGCTCTGTAATCTTTCTGGTGTTAGCTAACTAGTCAAAACATATATTTTTATGCAATTATCTTAAAAATGAGCTAGCTGCCTAGCTCCTAAACAAATCTCATGCTAAATACTAAATGTCATTCTGCTGTAACCTTCTGACCTTTTAGATGTTTTGCTGCTAGCTTTCTAATCTAGCTCAAATAATCTTCTCTAAACGTTCTAACATGTTTCTTTCCCCCCTTTTTTAAAGTATGCAAATCAGCTAGCTGTAATATCTGGCCGGCTCCTAATCCGCTCTTACGTTACCCTGAAAGTGGAAGGGTTAAAAATATTAAATTAATGTTTGAATGTCTGAAGTTCAGTGTAGTTTTTCACCTTTTAGAGTTCGGATGCTAGCTTTCTAATGAAGCTAATCTTTCTAATGTTAGCTAACTGATCACAAAAGAAGCTTTTTGTTATTATTATTATTATTTTTTTTTTTACTCATACAGTCATGACAGTGTGAATTTTCATCCTGCTTCACAGCGATGGTGTTCAGGTGTTCACACACTCTCGCTTTGTGTATCGGACGCTTCGGCATGATGATTGTTGCAGCTAATATTCGCCCATTATGAGAAATAAATCTGAGGCTTTAAACCTCCTGCTGTACAATATGTGAGCCGTAATAAACGCCGGCCACTGATTAGACCACCAGAGTTATTTATGCGTGGTCTTTCATATGCTTGGGATACAGTGTGTGTGTGTGTGTGTGTGTGTGTGTGTGTATGTGTGTGTGGGTGTGTGTGTGTTAGAGAAATAGAGATAGATTGAGGGAGAGCGCGAGCTGCGGTGTGTTTATGCAGCGAGCTCACTGGAAAAGAGCTGTGAAGCTGAATATGATCTTTTATTATTTTTCTGAAAGTCTGCGCTTGGCACACACACACACATACACACACACACACACACACACCCACACACACATACACACACACTTGGCAAAATACCGGCGCCCTCAGTGCTGGAAGAGGAAGCAGCTACATAGCAGAGGTGTGTTTGTTTTGAGTGTGTGTGTGTGTGTGTGTGTGTGTGTGTAGGGGGTGTTTCTCACACTCTCCACCATATGCTTCAGTCACTGCCTTAGGCCTGTGTATAAAAATGTCTTTGTGTATTAAATTGCATTATTATTATTATTATTATTATTATTATTCAGTAAATTTCTGGCTATATGCTAACACACACACACACACACACACACACACACACACACATTCCCTCTTATAAACAGACAAATTAACAGACAGACAAAAACAAATGTGACTGAAAGTATCCGTCATGAAAACCTTGGTTTGCAGTGAAAACTGTGAAAAAGGTCCAAACGAGAAGACTGACGATAAGACTCTCGAAAGATTTCTCAAATAAAAATAAAAAAAAGACATCCAAGATGACCTTCACGAGCAAAGTGTCTCTCTGCTTTAAGTCACACATTCGGCTGTTACCTGAATAAAAATGAGGTAAAAAAAAAAAAAAAACAGAGACAGAGAACCCAGGCAGGCAGATCCCAGGTCTAATAGACAGACAGACAGACAGACAGACACAAAATAAATGCATTTATTTATGTATTTAATAAATAAATAAATAAATAAATAAATACTATTACAGTATTATAGTTAAACTTTCTAACACGTTTTTCCAGGAAAGAACTCAAAGCCAGCAGTGAATCACACTGCATTGTTGATGTGTGTGTGTGTGTGTGTGTGTGTGTGTGTGTGTGTGTGTGTGTGTGTGTGTGTGTGTGTGTGTGTGTGTGTGTGTGTGTGTTGGTTGGATGGGTTTTGCTGCCTCTGGAACTGAACTGCAAATCAGTCATGAAAGAAACACACAGAAAACTGACAATGATGCAAAAATATAAGCCTGAAATGCAGCTCCGGATGGAGGAGAGGAAACACTGGATGGGTTTGAGGTGATGAGTTTAAATGGAGAATTAAATCTTCTAAAAAAAAAAAAAAAAAAGAAGAAGAAGAAGAAGAAAGCATTTGGGAGAAAAAGTTTCCTTGATGTTTATTTAGGAAGCTAAAGTACATTCTCTAAAGTTTTATGAAGCCACTATGGTCATCCTTATTATTCTCCTTATTATTTTATTTATTTATTTATTTTAATTCATTTCTGCCTTGTGTCCGGGTTGCTCCAGTGAATAAATTTTTCTTTCATGTACTTGTGGGTTTTTTTTTTTGTTTGTTTTTTTAATCTGAATGCAAAAATGTGTGCCAATAATTTTGTTGCCAACAACAGACAGGCAGAGCAGAACAGACAGGTTGTTGTAGTACCGTCAAAATTTGATCAATTATGTATTGATGTAGTGTTCATAGGCACATTTGCAATTTAATTTTACTTTTATTTATTTGTTTTTTTAGTTGACCCATCAAAGGGTGCCAGTAATTTTGCCGTCATATAGACAGAAAAAAGAATCTGGCAGATAAACAGACAGGATGTTAAGTGAGGCTGCAACAAAATCAGGTGCATGTGATTTTGAAATTATAAACGTATATATGTAGTAATAATATATATTTTTTTAATTTTTAATTTTTCATTTATGTTGATCACAAAAAGGGTTCTCACTATAGAAAGACAGACTGCTGTTTGTCTGCAAAGTATTACTAAATGTACAAAACTGATTGTTTATGTGTTTAATAAATAAACAAAGCTTTCTAGTTGACCCAACAAAGGGTCTACTAGACTAATACTAATACCAACTAATAGTTTTGTTAATCACTAAATAGATAGACAGGAAAGGAAATAAAAACAGACTTGTATGTTGTGCTAATAAATAAATAAATAAGTAAATAAACTAGTTAAATCCACAAATGGTGCCAATAGTTTTTCCATTTATCATGGATCAACAAACCAACATACAAACTTACTGTAACAATAAAAAAAATTAAATGTACAAGACAATTCTATTTATTTATTTATTTATTCAGACAATCTACCCCCCCCCCCCCCCCCCCAAAACACACACACACACACACACACACACACACACACACACACACACACACACACACACACACACACACACACGCATACATATCGTTTCAATCCAGGGGCTAAGCAGTAAACACTCCTCTGTATAATTTCAGTGTTTACAGTATCGTCACTTATCCCAGTTTGAATCTAATCTGTGTTTAGTATTTTGTAGCTTTTTATCTCTCCATCGCTCCGTCCCGGTGTCACAGCGCCCGCATTTCCCGCTCGTCTCCATCGCTCAGCCAGACCGTCACACGATCACAAACTCCTGACTCGCGCTTTTCCCAGACACCCGATCCGATACCTGCTCCCCAAAGTGCTGAGCTGTCCGTCATTCCCACAGAGGGGCGGGGCTTACCTCACCTGACCAGCACTTCCTTCCCTGGGAAAATTCGGACTCGATTAGCGTCAGAGAGGACGCTAAGGGACAACAAACGCAAGCTTGTTTTTCTCTTCATTTTAGCGGTGTTAACATTATGCTAATGAGAGCATGCTAAATACCACCAGTGAACTGTGTTTGGTGTCAGTAACATTCACCTTTGATGGCTGTTTTTATTTTAAATTTAATAAAAAAAAAGACTTGGGCAAGATTTATTTATTTAGCTAATAAATAAACTAGATAGTTAATTCTTTATTTGTATTTAATATAGACGGAAACTATTTCTATATTATATAATTTCTACTAATATTGAAGTCAAATTTGCAAATAATTTAAATAAAATGTGACTGTTTGTTTGTGTGCCTGTAATGTAGCAGAAAATATTTAACCTACTGTAGATTTAGTAACTCAAATTATCCAACAAATCCAAAAACAATTCTTCAAATGTCATGTGACTACTTTATTTATTTGTTTGGGATGTAGTAGGAAAACAATTATATTTTTTCTACAAAGGTAAATAAGGTCAAAGTTAAGAACAGTTTATTGTTTGTATTTTTCTGTTAAACTTTAAGTTCGGTAAGTAAAATTTATTAATACATTTCAAAATGGTGTCATGTGTAAGAAAAAGTGTTTGTTGAATAATTAAAGGATTTTGCCTGACTAGACAAATAGAACCCATTTTAACAATTCTAAACTTTAAATGATTCAGACACAGCACCCCAGTAAGGAACTCTTGAAGAACCCATTGGTCTTTGTGTGTGTGTGTGTGTGTGTGTGTGTGTGTGTGTGTGTGTGTGTGTGTGTGTGTATTTAGAGTTTAACATTAAGCTTCTCTGTACTCAAACCCTGTTATAAACCGCGGTTCTTCAGTGGTTCACTGGGTGATGAAGGGTTCTCCATATCAGGTAGTAGAAGTAGAACCTTTTTTTTTCTATGAGTGTACAGTATGTATTAACTCCCTGAGAGCAAGAATCCTTTTCATGTTTCGCCGTACAAACTCCATTACTCATTATTTCCATCTTTGTATTTAGAACCTGTTAGGAGTTCAGCTTCTTGGTACATGAAGTACAGGTTCTTTATCAGTTCCTGGCTTGTTAAAAAGCTTCTACTTGACTTGTGCCCGTCCTGATCTGATAGTAAAACCCTCAATCATCTGGTTCCTCATTAGACCTGAGCGAAGTTCATTTCTAAGGTTACTAAATGTTATAAGACTGCATCAGAAACTGTTCCAGATGAGAACCCATTTTAGAAAGCTAAGACCCATCACGTCTGCGGTGCAAACTTCACTGCATTGCTGATTTTTTTTTTTTTTTTAATATTCTTAATGATTAGAAAGTTTTCAGGTTCTACCTACAGTAAGAGCCTTTACGTGTCTCCCCAGAGGAACTACACTTTCTAAGGGTGTATGGACGTGGAAACTGAATATTTCCATCTGAGAAGATCTTCAGCATTCAGCATTTTGACACGCACACACACACACACACACACACACACACACACACACACACACACACACACACACACACACACACACACAGTGTTGTTTATCAGAAACATCTCCAAGATTATATATTTTCCATCAGGTGGCTCAGGAGCGTCCCGCATGGAACAAAGAAATTGTTCCATCTCTCTCTCTGTGTGTGTGTGTGTGTGTGTGTCACTCTCTGTCTCTATTTACATCGCAAGAGTCAGTCTTAAATTGCAAGTCTTGTTGTGTGTGTGTGTGTGTGTGTGTGTGTGTGTGTGTGTGTGTGTGTGTGTGTGTGCGTGTGTGTGTGTGTGTGTGTGTGTGCATGCATGGTGTCAGACGCTCAAGGAGAACCGTTGCATCTGAATATTTGACAAAAGTAACGTTCCGTTATTAACGACTTTGCACAAAATATCATAAACTCTGTCGACTCTTCTGAATAAGCTGAGTCAGTTGAACTGATTCAAACTGAAAAAGCTGGAATCCTTATCACTAGAAACTCTGCACACTCCACACACAAACGTGTGTGGAGATTTAGTGAAAATTTTAAAATAATAATAATAATAATAATAATAATAATAAATACTGTAGATTCAAAATAGTGTTTCAGTAATAACCAGATCATCTCTCGATCCACATCCACGTATCGACTCGGTGCATAATGGAGTGACATCACCGTCCCGTATCGATATGCTGCAAAATACAGTAACATTATCATCCTCATGTCCGACACCAGAGTGTGTGTGTGTTTTTTAACACTACACACACGTGTTTTATTCATTTTAGTCACATTATCTCCTCATATCGATGTAGCGCAACATATACCAACATTTCCATCCGGTACTGATGTTGTCCAGAACGCCGTAACAGCATCATCTCATATTGATCTAAGATGATGTAGTGACATCATCGTGCAATAAAGACGAGGCTTTTATTAGGTTTATAAGTTTCTTTAGTTTCATTAGTTTTAGTGACATCATAACTAGAGAATAGAAGGCAAAGTCTTTCAGAGCAGGGAGTCACTGATCAATTCATGTTTTTTTTTTAGTTATTTATTTATTTATTTTTCTTTTTATGAAGAAGACCAGACTGGAAAGTCGTCTTTAAAGGACCGGGAAGTTGAAGGAGAATGAGATCTATAGGTGGCGGTAATGAAACCTACTGGATTCAAACCACCGTATAACAACAAAGAAATAGAAGAAGAAGAAGAAGGAGAAGAAGAAGGAGAAAAAAAAATTCTGTCCATGATCACCAGGACGCAGTGAAGAGGGGGACTGCAGACGTCTTTTTGACCCCATGCGCAGCTGGATCCAACCAGTTCTGAAGGATGAACTACTTCAGAATAAACACTGAAAGATGCAGAGCAACTTTATTACAAAAAATAACAAATTAGAGAAATGAGAACGCAATAGGTGGCATGACGATTCCCACCTCGGGGTCTGTGTGCATGGAGTTTGCATGTTCTCGCCGTGCTTGGTGGGTTTCCTCCCACAGTCCAAAGACATGCAGATTAGGAAAATTGGCATTTCCAGATTCCCCAGTTTTTAACTGTGTATTCTGTGACGGATTGGCACGCTGTCCAGTAATCACACCACAATGCTGCTGAATTGCTCAGAAGGTGTTAATGAAAAGGAGAATTTTTTTTTTTTTTTTTTTTTTTTTAATGGAAGAGGGTTTACACTTTTCTGCAGTTTCTCATTAACATGCCGTGCTGGAAATAAGTTCAACAACAACAACAACAAAAAAAAAAACGAGTGTTTATAGCTGCTACTATATAATGTACTACAATCAAGAAAAAGAAGTAATTAGTGTACAAGAGTAAGATGTAAATTTCACTGTTTAATTCATTTAAAAAAGTAAAAACAAAACAAACCAAAAAAAAAAAAAAAAAAAAAAACACCTGGCAAATTGCTCTTGTACCGTATAACAGGAATAAAATGCTCAGAGACGTAGGGACGTGCTGTTTGAGGAAAAGAATCAACTTCATCCACCTCTTCATTACTCCACCCTGTTGTTGCTTATTTTCCTCTGACTGTGTTTTATTCCTTCATTAATCATGGGAAACATGAAGGAGGTAAAGAAACAAAATAAATGTTTTGAAGTTTTAAATGAACAGTCTAAAGATCAAATTTTGTGTAATGAAAATAAATAAATAAATAAATAATATATACTGTATACAGTGTGGGCCAAAAGTAGAGTTGCAGTTACAGTTACTTCACGATCTGCTTCACCTTCACAAAAAAATATATATATTATTATCAAGAAGGTGAACTCTATGAGCACTTGAGCGATGTTAAATGTCTAATATGTAATTAGGATATATATGTAAATAAAAGTCTAAATTTCTAATAAAGGAAAAATATTTAAGGGTTTTAAGTGCTACTTTTGGCCCACCCTATATATACGGTACAGAGCAAAAGTTTGGACACCCCTTCTCATTCAGCGAGTTTTCTTTATTGTGTTCTTTATTGTGTTCTTTATTGTGTTCTTTAGCCCAAACGCGTCTCTTCTGCTTGTTGTCTGTCCTTAGCAGTGGTTTCCTAGCAGATATTCTAGCATGAAGGCCTGATTCACACAGTCTCCTCTTAACAGTTGTTCTAGAGATGTGTCTGCTGCTAGAACTCTGTGTGGCATTGACCTGCTCTCTGATCTGAGCTGCTGTTAACCTGCGATTTCTGAGGCCGGTGACTCGGATGAACTTATCCTCCGCAGCAGAGGCGACTCTCGGTCTTCCTTTCCTGGGCCGGTCCGCATGTCAGCCGGTTTCTTTGTAGCGCTCGATGGTTTTCGTGACTGCACTCGGGGACACTTTCAAAATTTTCCCAATTTTTCCGACTGACTGACCTTCATTTCTTAAAGTAATGATCGTTTTTCTTCACTTAGCTGCTTCTTTCTTGCCATAATACAAATTCAAACTCTTTGAATGACAATATATATATATATATATATATATATATATATATATATATATATATTTTTTTTTTTTTTTTTTTTTTTTTTTTTAAAGCTCCACATGTAAATTGTGCGTGTAGTCTGGGGCACTAATCCAATCACCAGCATCTCATTATAGTTCAGGCATTGTTTTGGATTTATTTAAACTAAAAAAAGTTTTTTTTTTTTTCCAAGTTGAAATTTTGAAATGTGTTGTGTTGAAAGTGAACTGTCTGAAAGTTTGTTCTTGACTCACTAATTTTCCAAGCATCTCTTTTTTTTTCCTTTTTTTTTTTAACACAGTTCTTTCTAACAGAAGCTAAACTGTTGAAGAGTGTGTGAATCTGTGTGTGTGTGTGTGTGTGTGTGTGTGTGTGTGTGTGTGTGTGTGTGTGTGTGTGTGTGTGTGTGTGTGTGTGTTGGGTAAAAATATCGACTAGCTTGTGCATTCGTAGCATGTTTACATGTTTGTCATGTGCCGGGACTTTCAGACGAGATGCTCCAGAATAAGAAACAGAAACACACACTGTCTGTTCACACTCGCAGCAGAGTTAGCGTTTCTGTGTAGTGAACCTCACCTCCAAAAAGAAAGAGATTTATGTCAGAGGAAAAAATTAGTGTTAAAATGTTTTCTAACTGCCAGCCAGTAGTCAGCTCGTGTGTGGGAGTTGGTTCACTAAACCTGAAACTGGGGAGGAGAAAATTGAAAGAAAATCACATTTCAAATTATTGTTTTACAAACATTTAGAGGCATTTATTTAAATTAAAAATGTATTGACAAAACAAAAAAAAAAAGAAAAGAAAAATAATAAATTTCTGAATTATTTTGTAAAATGGAAGAAATAAATAATTAGTTAGTAATGAAGAGTTCACTAATTAAATATTTATATTTTAAACAATTTTTTATGTAATTACATCAAGTTTCTAATACATTTCATTTTCTGGATCATAAGCAGCAGATTATTGTGAAATTGTGAAAAAGTGAAGAATTGCACAGACCTGGAAGAATGAACAAGCAGTAATGGGTTTTTTAACTTGAAATATTGTTGCTTTTTTAGTTGTAAAATTACAAATTGATTTTCAGAATAGTTTAACTTTGTTTAACCTTTTATTGTTATAATATTTGGGTGTTAAGAAATAAATGTTCCAAATTCCAAATCTGTTCTTATATTTTTCTTTTTTTTCTCCCCTTTTTTCCCCACTCATCATTTAACATGTAATCTTAATTCTGAAATAAATAAATAAATGTTTTCTATCTTGTAATATAATAACACACACACACACACACACGCACACACACACACACACACACACGCACACACACACACACACACACACACACACTGAAACATACTGTAGAGAGGCAGTATTAGGTGATAACTGTTAAGAAAAAACAATGTTTAACACTGTGTGCTGGAGTGAGTGTTAAATCACAATTTACTGTTTCACAGCAGATCACGTGTGGGAATAGTCTTTTTATTATTATTTATTCATTTATTCATTCATTTTTTGAATGAGTCTGGGCTATAAAAATAAAATTTTATCTGATATACATTTATTTTGTGTATATATGTTTATACAGTATATTGTGTGTCCGTGTGTGTGTGTGTGTGTGTGTGTGTGTGTGTGTGTGTGTGTGTGTGTGTGTGTGTGAGAGAGAGAGAGAGACTGTCTCCACATTAATTTCGATACCATTCACTGTATATTAAAAATAAATTCTAACAATTTTCATTATCTGTTAACATCTGCCTGTCTTATTGTCTTTCTCAGAATCTCTCTCAGTGTCTCTGTATGTCCATGTCCTCTGTTTTGCCTCTCTTCTTGCTCTCTCTCTCTCTTTCCATGTCTTTCTGTCTCGGTACTTCTTTCTGTCTCTTTGTGCCTTTCTGTGTCTTTCTCTTTCAGTCTGCCTACTTGTCTTTCTCTGTCTCTCCATATCTCTCGTTTGTCTCGCTCTGCCTTTTTTCAGTGTCTCTTTGCAACTCCCTTAACATGTCTCTCAGGGTATCCCGTTTTTTTTTTTTTTTTTTTTTTTTACCTTTCAGTGTCTCTCAGTGTATCTCCATGCATCTTTCTGCATTTTTCCTGTTTCTCCATTCCTCTCTTTGTGTCTCTCTAACTATGTCTCCCTTCCTCCTATGTCTCTTCACGTCTCTCTCTGTGTCTCTCTTTCTCTCCGTATCTCTCTAATTCTCTGTCTGTGTATCTTTATGTCTCTCTCTGGGTCTCTCTTTGTCTCTCGCTTTGTTATTCTTTTTTCCCTCCTGTCTGTCTCTGGGTCTCTTCATGTCTCTCTGCGTGTCTCACCCGTCTCCCTCTCTCTCTCTCTTGCTCTCTTGGCATGGTGATTTGAGAGCCACTCCTCTCTCTCTCTCTCTCTCTCTCTCTCTCTCTCTCTCCCTCAGGCCAGTCAATATAACTCAATTATTTAAACCTGCTGCTGAGTTAATTAGATATTTAATTGACTATCTGTAGACTGATGATGGCGGCCCACACACGCACACACACACGCACACACACACACGCACACACACACACACACACACACATAAATCCCTGTAAATGGGACAACAACTTGACCCCAAGCGGGAGTCGATTTACCGCTGTCACTCCAGAGGTTAAAGGTCAGCGTAACGGTTGAAGTGCCAGACGGGTCAGGATTAGATTAAAGCACAGATTAAACTAAAAACTTTCAAATGAAATCAGATTACATACTTTTGCGCTTCCTTTCGCTGCTTAAAAGAGATGCAGCTTTTTTCTTTTCCTGTCCCTGGTGTCTACACTCCACTCATCCTTTTCACCTTCTCTATTCTTATTCTCATCCCGAGCTCCGTTTCTCCCTCAAGCCTATCGAGGTGTTTGTCATCCCTCACTCTCTGCCTGTGCATAAACACACCCCCGTCTCTCCCCCTCATCCCCTTCTCTCCTCCTCAAGCCCTCCGTCATCATCCGAAGTTTCCTTCTGTAGCTCGACTGGCTTCAATGGACTTTCATGACAACTCATTTCCTGAAAGCCCTCTCTCTCTCTCTCTCTCTCTCTCTCTCTCTCTCTCTCATTTCTCCTCTGTTTGTCCTTCCTCTCTTTTCTTCTTCTCCTTCACGCTCCCCAGGTAAAATATTGATGGATTTTTTATGAATCGCCATGAAAAATTCATCCACGTTCTGAAATGAAAAAGCGTAAACACCCCGCATCTGCCTATTCCTCCCGCATTCGTTATCCATTTACATCGCGTCGCTCACATCCTTCACCTGGATGAGCGAGAGAGAGAGAGAGAGAGAGAGAGAGAGAGTCATTTTCTTCTGCTTGGCCTAATTGCTTGATTTGACCCGCTTTCTTGTCAATTAAAAGGCTGTCAGCGGCAGACGGATGGGGGACGCTCGATGCCGCTGATCGATGGAGGGATGGATCGATAAATGACTCGAGAACGCTGAAATGAGGCTGAAGTGAGCTCGGGAAAGCGAATCAACAACATCATCAACAACAATGGGAACTAATTGATCATGATCGCTCTGGCACTCGTACACGGTCTTCGTCTTAGGCTTAGCGTTTTATTCCTCTTACACTACATTATTTCACTTTACTGAATACCAGCTTTACTGTCGGGTGAAGACTTCGTTGAAAGAGTTCAAAGGTTAAAGCTAAAAATAAGATGACTCAGCATCTGGCACATAACGGCTCATAACTTCGCCTCTACTCGGCATTTTGTTTATAAAATTTATGGCGCATGTTTCAGTTTTCATACTGTACGAACATGTATTTGGAGTAATCCTTGATGAGTCATGTTTTTAAATAAATAAATAAATAAATAAATAATAATAATAATAATTGCATAAAAGAAATTGTGTACGAGGTTTTGATCTTACTTTGTCTATCTGGTTTTAAAAATATAAAATTTTATTAAAGAATTTTCATTAAAGAAAGTTTTAACTTTTGCTAATTGTGTACACCTAATAAACAATATCGGGTGATTTAATATGAATGTACGTTTAAGTAACAAAGTATTCCTTGTTATATATGCTGTACATATTTACTAAAAAAAACAACAACATTATTTTACAAAAATGCACACACACCCTCATAAACACACATTTCCCCCCCCCCAACCCCCCACCACACACACACACGTTCACGCTTCATCACCTCGACTTAATTAAACATCTCTAGAGAATCCGATTCACACCAGTCAGTTTTTTTTTTTTTTTTTTTTTTTTTTTACGGTGCTGAGACGCGTCCGCTCTTTTCCTTTATTACACTTATTCTACATGAGGGAGAAAAACGAGTTACGCATAAGTTGCACCCTGTCGTCTTACCTGACATCCCATAATGCTGTAATATCTCTAAGATAATCGTTCGTGACTTTCCGAGGCTCATGGAGACACTTAAGACCAGGAAGGTGAAACATGGCGGCTATAAAAGCGGCGTTTATGCTTAAAGCGAGGCTGAAGATAGAGCGATAAAATCAACAAAGCGGAGGACACGAGCATGAGGAGCTAATCAGTGCTAGTTCACTAACGCTACGTATCAATGATGACAAATCGATGAGAGAGAGAGAGAGAGAGAGAGAGAGAATGAGAAGCAACACTACTGGAGATCTGCTACACCGCGGTGCTGCTGAATTCTTGATTCTGATTGGTCAGAAGGTGTTGATTCGTTCTCTATAACAGCGGCTCTGACAGTAGCGCAGGTTTAATTAGCAACGGCTGATTCTCAGGGACATGCATGATGAATGCTCTGCTAATAAAAACTAACTTTTTTTAATTATATGTTGAGGTTTTCTGTAAGGAGATACGTGTGAATTTAGCTCGTATGGAAGGAGTCTCCAGTGTCGGTAATCTTGTAGCAGTCGCATGTAAAGCTGTTACTTGTTTTCTAGACGTTCTCCTTTTCTTAAACATTGTGACTGCTGTTAAAAGTAATAAAACACTCACGGTTGTGCCGTTACAGGAAAATAATCCCTTTCCGGATTATTAGCACCGGGTCCACCACTTCAACTTTAAGCCCCGCCCTCTACGTGCATCCGATAGCTGGTGCGCAGTGACACCAAACTCTGTATTGTTGTCCATGTTTACAGTAAAGTCTGTATCGTGCAGACTCAGAAATTAAATCAGACACACACACACACACACACACACACACACACACACAATGCTAAAATTGTGGCTTTAAGTTTCTGTTGCTTCATAAGAATCTTTTCTTTATCGTCATGTGAACATCACGGTCGGTCGATGGCTCTGTCAGATAGTAAAGTATAATTTAATCTCCAGTTTCCTCCAGACGCCGGCGTCTCAAACCTCCAGAGACGGAGAAGGTGATGAAAGGTGAAGAGTCGCGAAAGTGCAAAGGTCACGAGGTCAAAGTCTTTCACCTTTCCTTTGGACTTGCATTCGTGCTGACTGCATGATGTGTGTGTGTGTGTGTGTGTGTGTGTGAGAGAGAGAGAGAGAGAGAGAGAGAAACTACAAAATGTCATCAAAACCAACCAATCATCACCTGTGACTAAATAAGACCCCGCCCATCACTGATCTGCGTATCATTTGCATGGGACACACCCAGATTTAGAGAGGAGATTTAGAGTCAGAGAAGGAGTTTGAAGAATTTCAGTTTTATGACATGTTAGAGCGTATTATTTATTTACATTTCACTCTAGTTCACTCTATGTTCACGCTAGTCATGTGACTAGCAACTTTGGGGAAAAGACGTTCAGTTATATGAGTGCAGTCCTGAACACTGGATTCTATTTTTTTTTTTTGTAAATGAAATCCGACAAATCACTTGTAGTTTGTGTCTTTGGGGATGTGGAGCACATGCTACTGTTGTCCCCTGTGGGCGTGGCCTGTTCGTCCTACTTTTGTACACTACGTGCCAGGCTTTGTATAACGTTTGTTAGATGAGTTAAATTTGCCAGCTACATTACGTGTGCTTTCCTGAGACTTTAATGATTTCTTTTGCTTTCTTCCAAGCTTCCTTTTTCTTCATCACATCTCTATGTATATTTCATAAAAGTTTGCAGATAAAAGATAAAGAAGATAAAAAACCCACTTTGAAAGTTTTTCTTCCATTCGAGCGGGACACAGGAGTCGCAAGAAAAAGGAAGAAAGAAATGTCAAATCACAAACAAGCTGAAGGAATGTCCTGAAGAATATGTCGAGCCAAGTGTTTGGAAATGTTGTGTTACAGCATCGTATCCAACCTGCGTTTATTAGAAATTTATTTATAGTTTTATTAGAAAATCTCTCCGTTTGCTGCCGTTGCTGAAATCATGGCAATGTGTCGCACATGTGCGTAAAAAATACACAGACACGAGCGTAAAAACTCCGCCAGTGCCTGATTACGCAGTAACGTGGTGTAGTCAATCATTCAATCACTCAGGATCGTCAGTCTGTACATCGATGTTAAATGAAGATATCTTTCTGTGTGCATTCAGAAAAATACATTTGTGGAGTTGCTTATATACTGTAGATATAATGCTGTTCCATTTATTTGTGAAACACAACCCTGACCTGACTGTGTGTTATAACTTACTGCTCACAGAGCAAACACAAATTCTTATGTTTTAGTTTTTCTCTATAGCGTAAGATCCAGACATCTAAGGACAAGAGCCTTTAATCAGGATAAACACAATGACAGTTACAGTGGTGGAGTAATGTGGAGTAAAGTGGAGTAATGAGGAGTGAGGTGGAGAAATGTGGAGTAATGTGGAGTGAGGTGGAGTAATGTGGAGTGAGGTGGAGTAATGTGGAGTAAGGTGGAGTAATGTGGAGTAATGTGGAGTGAGGTGGAGTAATGTGGAGTGAGGTGGAGTAAGGTGGAGTAAGGTGGAGTGATGTGGAGTGAGGTGGTGTAAGGTGGAGTAATGTGGAGTGAGGTGGAGTAATGTGGAGTGAGGTGGAGTAATGTGGAGTAAGGTGGAGTAAGGTGGAGTAATGTGGAGTGAGGTGGAATAATGTGGAGTGAGGTGGTGTAAGGTGGAGTAATGTGGAGTGAGGTGTAAGTGGAGTAAGGTGGAGTAATGTGGAGTAAGGTGGAGTGAGGTGGAGTAATGTGGAGTGAGGTGGTGTAATGTGGAGTGAGGTGGTGTAAGGTGGAGTAATGTGGAGTGAGGTGGTGTAAGGTGGAGTAATGTGGAGTGAGGTGGTATAAGGTGGAGTAATGTGGAGTGAGGTGGAGTAAGGTGGAGTGAGGTGGAGTGAGGGGGTGTAAGGTAGAGTAATGTGGAGGGAGGTGTAAGTGGAGTAATGTGGAGTGAGGTGGAGTGAGGTGGAGTAATGTGGAGTAATGTGGAGTGAGGTGGAGTAAGGTGGAGTAAGGTGGAGTGAGGTGGAGTGAGGTGGAGTAATGTGGAGTAATGTGGAGTGAGGTGGTGTAAGGTGGAGTGAGGTGGAGTGAGGTGGTGTAAGGTGGAGTAATGTGGAGTGAGGGAGTGAGGTGGTGTAAGGTGGAGTAATGTGGAGTGAGGTGGTGTAAGGTGGAGTAATGTGGAGTGAGGTGGAGTAATGTGGAGTAAGGTGGAGTAATGTGGAGTGAGGTGGAATAATGTGGAGTGAGGTGGTGTAAGGTGGAGTAATGTGGAGTGAGGTGTAAGTGGAGTAATGTGGAGTGAGGTGGAGTGAGGTGGTGTAAGGTGGAGTAATGTGGAGTAATGTGGAGTGAGGTTGTGTAAGGTGGAGTAATGTGGAGTGAGGTGGAGTAATGTGGAGTGAGGTGGTGTAAGGTGGAGTAATGTGGAGTGAGGTGGTGTAAGGTGGAGTAATGTGGAGTAATGTGGAGTGAGGTTGTGTAAGGTGGAGTAATGTGGAGTAATGTGGAGTGAGGTGGAGTAATGTGGAGTGAGGTGGTGTAAGGTGGAGTAATGTGGAGTGAGGTGGTGTAAGGTGGAGGAATGTGGAGTGAGGTGGTGTAAGGTGGAGTGAGGTGGAGTAATGTGGAGTGAGGTGGAGTGAGGTGGAGTGAGGGGGTGTAAGGTGGAGTAATGTGGAGTAATGTGGAGTGAGGTGGAGTAAGGTGGAGTGAGGTGGAGTAATGTGGAGTGAGGTGGTGTAAGGTGGAGTAATGTGGAGTGAGGTGGTGTAAGGTGGAGTAATGTGGAGTAATGTGGAGTGAGGTTGTGTAAGGTGGAGTAATGTGGAGTAATGTGGAGTGAGGTGGAGTAATGTGGAGTGAGGTGGTGTAAGGTGGAGTAATGTGGAGTGAGGTGGTGTAAGGTGGAGGAATGTGGAGTGAGGTGGTGTAAGGTGGAGTGAGGTGGAGTAATGTGGAGTGAGGTGGAGTGAGGTGGAGTGAGGGGGTGTAAGGTGGAGTAATGTGGAGTAATGTGGAGTGAGGTGGAGTAAGGTGGAGTGAGGTGGAGTAATGTGGAGTGAGGTGGTGTAAGGTGGAGTAATGTGGAGTGAGGTGGAGTAATGTGGAGTGAGGTGGAGTGAGGTGGTGTAAGGTGGAGTAATGTGGAGTGAGGTGGAGTGAGGTGGAGTAATGTGGAGTGAGGTGGTGTAAGGTGGAGTAATGTGGAGTGAGGTGGTGTAAGGTGGAGTAAGGTGGAGTAATGTGGAGTGAGGTGGAGTAAGGTGGAGTGAGGTGGAGTGAGGGGGTGTAAGGTGGAGTAATGTGGAGTAATGTGGAGTGAGGTGGACTAAGGTGGAGTGAGGTGGAGTAATGTGGAGTAATGTGGAGTGAGGTGGTGTAAGGTGGAGTAATGTGGAGTGAGGTGGAGTAATGTCGAGTGAGGTGGAGTAATGTGGAGTAAGGTGGAGTAAGGTGGAGTAATGTGGAGTGAGGTGGAATAATGTGGAGTGAGGTGGTGTAAGGTGGAGTAATGTGGAGTGAGGTGTAAGTGGAGTAATGTGGAGTGAGGTGGAGTAAGGTGGAGTGAGGTGGAGTAAGGTGGAGTAATGTGGAGTGAGGTGGTGTAAGGTGGAGTAATGTGGAGTGAGGTGGTGTAAGGTGGAGTGAGGTGGAGTAATGTGGAGTGAGGTGGAGTAATGTGGAGTAATGTGGAATGAGGTGGTGTAAGGTGGAGTAATGTGGAGTGAGGTTGTGTAAGGTGGAGTAATGTGGAGTGAGGTTGTGTAAGGTGGAGTAATGTGGAGTGAGGTGGAATAATGTGGAGTGAGGTGGTGTAAGGTGGATTAATGTGGATTGAGGTGTAAGTGGAGTAATGTGGAGTGAGGTGGAGTAATGTGGAGTAAGGTGGAGTGAGGTGGAGTAATGTGGAGTGAGGTGGTGTAAGGTGGAGTGAGGTGGAGTAATGTGGAGTGAGGTGGAGTAAGGTGGAGTGAGGTGGAGTGAGGGGGTGTAAGGTGGAATAATGTGGAGTGAGGTGTAAGTGGAGTAATGTGGAGTGAGGTGGAGTGAGGTGGAGTAATGTGGAGTAATCTGGAGTGAGGTGGAGTGAGGTGGAGTAATGTGGAGTGAGGTGGAGTAATGTGGAGTAATGTGGAGTGAGGTGGTGTAAGGTGGAGTAATGTGGAATGAGGTGGAGTAATGTGGAGTGAGGTGGTGTAAGGTGGAGTAATGTGGAGTGAGGTGGAGTGAGGTGGTGTAAGGTGGAGTAATGTGGAGTGAGGTGGTGTAAGGTGGAGTAATGTGGAGTGAGGTGGAGTGAGGTGGTGTAATGTGGAGTAATGTGGAGTAATGTGGAGTGAGGTTGTGTAAGGTGGAGTAATGTGGAGTGAGGTGGTGTAAGGTGGAGTAATGTGGAGTGAGGTGTAAGTGGAGTGAGGTGGAGTGAGGTGGATTAATGTGGAGTAATGTGGAGTGATGTGGAGTGAGGTGGTGTAAGGTGGAGTAATGTGGTGTAAGGTGGAGTAATGTGCTTGTTGCTGTTCGTCTGTCTTGCCGGCTGTAAGAAGAGAACCGGGCCGCGTGCTGCTGTACCGTGTACTGTCCCTCTCTTTACTCTGATCGCTTCTGTGTTCCTTCTTCTGCTATTTGTTGCCGTTCAGTCTGATAGAAAAGTTTCTTAACCTGAATCGTGTCTCTTCATTAAACACACACGACATTAGGAAGCTAGTTTTGGATTCACGTTACAGTAGGTTCGACCTAAACGGTGTTTGATTTACACTGACAGGTACATTTACAGTACATTGTTACCAGGGTTACTAAGTTACTATGTACCATCAGTCACACTTTAAAAAAAAAAAAAAAAGGTTAGATTAGCGCTAGATTAGATTAGATTAGATTAGATTAGATTAGATTAGAGGTAAGTGGATGCTGAGCCCTTTCTAGCTTTATATGCATCAGGGTTTTGAATTTGATTCATCGTCCAACCTTCATCTGTGTGGAATTTTGGATTGAACACCGACGTCTCAGTGACACGTTCACAATTAGCAAATGCTCTCTGTGCGGCCATGTGTGTGTGTGTGTGTGTGTGTGTGTGTGTGCTGTTAAGGATAAAGACTGTAGAACTAAGTAGAAATTGTACAGAACACTCAGCTTAAGGCTGGAGGTTTAGAGTCCAATAAAACCGATCGCAAATTCTATAAGACATGCAGCTCAGAGCAGAAGGTCCACAGAGGCCAACTGAGTACCGATAGAGTTCTATAGAACTGAGTGTAAATTCTATACAACATTAACATTAAATGAGACTTCTATAGATCCCTACTGTAGGAGTTCTAAAGGATTGAGTGAAATGTCTATAGGACATGCAGCTTAAAGCAGAAGAGCTACAGAGTCCGATTTAAATATCTGTAGAATTATACAAATACTATATAAAAAATTTTTGGCAGTGATATATTTATTTATTTATTTATTTATTTGGCAATTATTGGTTATTGCATGTACAGTAGGTTGATGGCAAAAAAAAGTCATTTTAATGTGTAAATTTAAGTTACATATACAGGACAGTTAAGGGGTTTGAATACTTCTTTGCGTTGTGAACACACTGTACATTATCGTGTCATTTTAGTTATGAATTTCTAGCCTCGTCATTAGCCAAGTCAACTATAACTATAACTATAAGAGCAAAGCTTCGGGGGTTGAAGCGCTGAAACGACAGAACCTTCAGGAACGTGTGCAGGAACCCGGAGTTACTTTATTGCTAAAACATCGTCAGATCGGCTTTGGAACACAACTTTTGCTGACGTCTTTTAGATGTAAATAATCTTTTATCAGAAGTGAATGAAGTGTAGAAGGAAACGGTCAAAGTCATTGTGTTTATAAAGAGGATTCTGAAATTATATTGCAGGATAAATAAACACACACAAGTGGAAAAGTGTGTGCGTGTGTGTGTGTGTGGTGTTTAGAATTAAAAAAGAGGCGGTGAAGAGAGATGAAGGGAACTCGGCCAGCGTTCTTCTCCTGAACTTTCCTTGGACTTCATTAGACTGATCCAGCCACCGATACTAACCGTGTTAGAGGCAGCGAGGTGAAACCGGTCCTGATAAATGAAAGAGTGACTTATTAGATCATCCTCATCCATCTTTCTATATCTCTCTCACTCACACTCACACACACACACACACACACACACGCACAGAGCAGGCACCTGAGGAGGCTTGGTGAGTGCCAGTGTTCTGCCTAATCTGGTTTGTCTCAGTGTAATCGTGTCAATGTCACTCTCAATCAGACGCCTACAACGAGGGCCAAATAACTTCAGCTGTGATTGGACTTCGCTCTGGGATTTGTCTTTTAAATGACCTACAGGCGAATGCTCTTTCTCTATATCTCTCTATCTATCTGTCTCGCTCTCTCTCTCTCTCTGGTCTGTCTTTTGTCTCTCGCCGGCCTGTCCATCAAATTGGAACGCGATCGATTGCTCCTCTCTCAGAAGAAGACACGTGTGGTTGATTCACCATCAAAAATTCCTGCGTGTGAGTTTTTCTGTGTGAGTGTGTATGAGAGAGAGGGAGAGGGAGGGGATTTTAGACCGTAAAGTGTAATACTGTAGTTATAATCAACGCATGGGATATTTGCTCGTACAATCAAGCGCTGTGGAATCCTGATTGGTCAGTGAGAAGGTGCTGCTCAATTTTCCATGACAAGTTTCTGTTAATGCAACAGCTCAAGCATTAACAAGTACTGGGATTTTGCAAACAAACAAAAAAATGTAAGTTATGAGCTTCCTTTAAGGAGGAATACGTTTATTGAAGACCCACAGAGTCCATCTCCAGCGTCAATTTCATAACAATTAGATGACTCGTTTTCCATGATAGTATTCCTGGATACTGTCTCTGAAGCTCCGCTCTGGACTCTTAAACCACTCAATCATCTAAACATCTCCGGTCATGATTTCCAGATTGAGCTCTGCGATGAAAAACATCTGGCTAAATCATCTTTGAAGCCCAGTTTAGGGAAATTCAGAGTGACCTAGCCTAGCCTGACACACACTCCAGCAGATGACGAGATGAGTCAGAGGACAGCGCGAACATCCAGACGCGTCAGCAGCTCATGTCAGTTATGGCAAACGTCGAGAAACAGAAAGAGACGTGAGAGAGGAGGAGAAAATGTCCTGGCCTGAGTTCTGAGCTCTCGAACTCAATGCAGAAGTCATTACAGGTTTAGCGGAGCCTGATTCACCTGATTAACCGGCGTGAGCATCTGTACCCGGTGACGGAAACTTCACAAAGCACTTTTGTAAGTCACTCTGGATAAGAGCGTCTGCCAAATTCTTAAATCTAAATGTAAACGTGATTCATGGGCTCGGGTGTGTGTAGGTGGGATGGAGCAGTGACGCGCTTGATGAGGCTGGAAAAGTGACGGTGTTCAGCTGGATACCTGAACAACACTTCAATTCCTCATTCCTCTGAGACTGCTCGGGTACAGGGACTGGACCAAACATGAGAGTCCTTCAGCAAGCCTGGAGCCTTGGAAGCAAAATATAAAGAAATGAGGGAGGCTCAGATGTTTCATAAAACAAAAACAAAAAAAAGTGAGCGAGAGAGAGAGAGGAGCATTAGAAAGTCATCCCAGTTTAAAATCATCCTGCACAAATGCACTTTGTTTTGCGTGAAGTGTTTGTTCGAGGTATCGAAATAAACACGCTAGCAAAATACATTTTAAGAAACAGCCTCTGTGTCTACAGTAGTGTGATATCTGTGTGAGTTAGCTCTAATTATGCTAATAAGAATAATTTATAATACAACACCCCGAGTCCCACGAGGACGCGCCGCGGACGCACCTCTGCTTTTTATGAATAATTCCATCGATCGCTTGCTTTCAGTGCTTTTCGCGCTTATAATCTTCGCTTATAATCCTGGAGCACTATTGATCAGAACGCATGTAATAAAGCTCCATCGTTTTACCTGCGTCTCACCGTCTAATGTGCAAAATAAGCATTACTGCATCAACAGCGAGGAGGAAAGCGGCAAGGAAGCGCAGGAACGTTGCTGGTAATTATACTAACGCCATCGAGCGGCCGGGCGCCCGACGCATAATCAAACTTATAAGCGTGATTTACGCTGCTTCTGATATTTTCCCCTGAGGAACTCGAGGAGCCATGAGCGCCACTTTTACCCACGATTCATTGCTGTATCAGTGGAAAAGCAGATGTTTAGCCCCTAAAAACATCAATGAGGTCACGTTTAAGTGATCAGGTTCGACATGGAAATATCCGAACCTTATATCCTCTTCTTGCTTCATGTTTGTGTAAATAAATAAATCCACATCTGATCAATAAATAATATTAAATTAATTATTAATATTAATATTAATATTAAATATATTAAATATGTTAAATATGTTAAAAACTGTCACTTCATTATTTTGTTATAATAGTATGTTCCAAAGTGTTTTATTCACCAAATGTCAGTAAATTTATTTGAAAAAAGCAACATGTGATCACTGTTATCTGTACTGTTACTTATGTACATTATAGCAGCTATAAACAGTCATTCTCTCACTCGTTTCTCTGTTGAAGTTGAATAAGATAAGACAAAAAAATAAATCAGGTTGTTATATACAAAGAAATCACAAAAATAAGAAGCTCCTCTGTCCTGAACGTGAGCTTAAAACAAAAATCCTGACACTGGAGACTCCTTCCAGAAATGTTAACACTCATTTCTCCGTGAAGAAAACGTCAACACATCAGCAATCATCTGAAATGTGTTTGGTAACAGCAGAGCGTGCTGCGTACGCGTACAGTATGACATTACTATGGATCAGAACTAGCATGCTAATATAAATCTGTGCTACAGTCAGAGGATTAATCAACGCCTTCTGACCCATAGTGATCCATATTAATGAGATTAATGCAGCTCTGCCAACAATGTAGCGCTTTAGAGATCATGGAAAATATGATGGGTGTCAATCAAAGCTCTACATTTGGAACATTAAGCAACGCCCACCAGGACAGCTCTCGGATGGGTGTAATGGGTAAGATTAGCAAGCACGCTAATTTAGATTAGCGTGCTTGCGTCAGATTCTTCATTTAAATTTAATGCACACCTGATTAAAGATTAAACAATTGAGATAACAGAATTCTGGGAGTAAAGTTTGTTAGTGAATGAGTGTTTGGGTTTGTTGTGTGTGTGTGTGTGTGTGTGTGTGTGTGTGTGTGTGTGTGTGTGTGTGTGTGTGTGTGTGTGTTTGCAGAACAGACTGATGTGACGTGGCTAAAGTGACTAACTGAGGACACAGAAGCTATTTTATAATCAAATCCAGAGACAGAGAGAGAGACAGAGAGAGACAGAGACGTTCTCAGGATTAGCATGTAAACATTTATTCCCCTCGGGTGATGCTACACTGAGACGCAGCCAAGTGCAACACACACACAAAAACACACGTAGACGCATATGTACACACACACCAGACAGACGATAGACATACACAAAATACAAACATGACCTTAAACCTTCTTAATCACAAAGCGTTAATCTTGCATGAATCGTTTCCCATGAAGAAGAGTTCAGGAATTATTTCCCAAGATGCCACAGGACTAAGATCATTCAACAGGGACTTTTACATGACTGCGCTTTTCTGGTTCCCCTCAGACGATGCTCAATGTTCAGATGTAATGAGAAACAAACAAACAAACAAAAGGCAAACAAACAAACAAAGGAAAATATATATAATTATTTTTGCATTTTTGAGCAGTGTTGTACATTCAGGTTGTTAATTAAATATGTAAAAAAAAAAATTTTTTTAAAGATATATATATATATATATTTATATTTAGATTAATATAATATATATATATTATAAAAATATATATATATTTTTATATTAATATTATATTTTTTCCCTTATATTATATAATATATATTATACAATCCAGTATGAATACAAAATACGACAAAAAACTCAAGGGACAAAATAACAAAATTAAAGTACCAAAAATGCAAAAAAATTATATAAAACAGTATATCATTTTGTGTATATAATTATATATATAATTTATAAATATTAAAATTGTGCATATACTGTATGTGTGTGTTTTTCATTGTATTCTGTTGTATACTGTATTGTGTTTGTGTATTGATTAAGTATTTTTTTAGAAAGCTTGAAATAAATGGGAAAAAATAATTCTGTTTATTGTGACTCTCATTTGAATAAAAATAATAAATAAATTTGTTGGAGGTAAAAAAATATATTTATAATCCTTTTTCCCTTCTGTATGCTTATTAGCATCTCAAGATGTGTTTAGTGTCTTAAATTTCTGTTACATAAAATCAGAGCTGTTACTTTTCCCCAGGACAGCCTTAAATATTAACCGTAGGGGTGCCAATACATTATGCCCATAAGAAAAGTTCATGTTTAAGCAAAAAACACCACTTTTAGCATCATCCATTTTATAGATACATGGAGGGTATCAATATTTTTGCACTTCCTACCAAAAATTAATTCATTAATTAATTTAAAAAGTTACACTAGTCAGTAGATCACAGAGGGTACATGAAAAAATAATAGCACCCCCCCCCCCCCCTCCCCAAAAAAAAACAGCTTGGCAGGCTGCAGGGGGCTGAGGTGCCCTCTCAGTGGAAAGGTGAGGGGTGGGCGGGGCATGGAGATAGAGTTTTACCCCGGGGGTGACATCGCAGTGGGGTGAAAACTCCATCTGTTTCTGAGGGTCTTAAGTCTTGAAGTTTTCATAGCGTGAACATCTAAAGGACACTTCAGAATAAATTTAGATGCATCTTAAATAGTGTACACACTAACTAGCATCACTAGCCTACATACACGGTGCTAGCAATAAATTAGAAGAGAAGTGCAAGAAAAGTCTTTTATTTAGCACATTATCTTCATTAGCTACAATTTCACAACTAATAGATATATAATGTTGTTTTTAATGTATCACTCTATGATATTCAGCACAACAGCACAACCTCGAGTGAGATATTGCTTTTATACGACAGTTTCACAAACACCATTTATTATCAACAGATTATGATCTTTTCTTTATTTAAACTTTAGTTATTTATGGAAAGCTAGTGCACTACAGTATGTATGGTGTACAATCCCCTGTTCCACACACCAAGTAGTGCCCTTGATTAGGGGTTAGAGAGGGATTTGGGATTCAGCCTTGTGTTAGAAGCTAGTTACAATTTTGCTAATTAATTAAGTGAACTAAATTATATCTTAGATTAAGTGCTTATTCATAACGCGTAATGAAGTCAGTTTGCGATTTAAAATGTGATAAACGTACAAATCTGTGGAACATGACACAAACATGAACAGTTCTGGGAATTTTATGGCAGAAATTGTGGAGAAGAAAGGATGCGAAGGTGGAATACCAAATCAGCATCACTGACATACACACACACACACACACACACACACACACTGTTACAGTAAGTCTTAGCCACACTGGTGAGAAATAGCACAGAGTCAGAAGGAGCTAAAAATAGGCATGTGAACACTCATGCTAAAGAAAAAGAACTAATGTGGACCATGCGTGTGTGATGTGGTGTGAGCAAATGTGTGTGATGTGTCACTGGAGTTCGGGGGATGAAAACACACAGCAGGGGGTGTACACATATACACACACCTACATACATACAGTACACACACAGAGATCTGAGACAATGGCATGATGCTGTTTAAACTATCATTCTTATCATTATCGTTCAGGACAATTCATGACCTGATTCACTAGTGAATGTGTGTGTGTGTGTGTGTGTGTGTGTGTGTGTGTGTGTGTGTGTGTGTGTGTGTGTGTGTGTGGAGCCACACAGATCTAGTAAGCTCCTGGCCAGGGACTTTCCAGGCCAAACCTCATTCATTTGGAGTCAGCTGTTCTCTCTCTGTGTGTGTGTGTGTGTGTGTGTGTGTGTGTGTGTGTGTGTGTGTGTGTGTGTGTGTGTGTGTGTGAGAGAGAGAGAGAGAGAGAGAGAGAGAGAGAAGTGCAGGGGTCATACTGTATGTGGTGGAGTCCAGGCGGTATCTAGTGTCGGATCAGACACTAGTCAACAGTGACACAAGACAGCGCAAAACAGACACGTGAAAGTGGGCGGGGCTAGATATAATACAAGATAACACATGGTCACATGATCCCTGCATTTTCTGGTTGGATTTCTATTTCGATTTAATACTTATCACGTATCTGATCTACATTGAATCCACCGTCACAAAGACTGAATGCCTAATGACTTCCTGTTTACGTCCGCCACCTTCTATATACCAGCATAACGTTAACGTAATGTATAGAAATTGTAAAGATTTAGCCTCAAAAAATTATTTGTAGTGATTTTATCGTATTTTAAGATTGATAGATAGTCACATTCTATCTAATTTTGCTACTTTTAAAGTAATTTCATCATTTCATTTTATTTTTGTGACGTTCTGACCCTTATGGCTTTCCACATTTCACACCTCTACACTTTTGACACGATACCTTTTTCTTTCCTTTTTTGCTTATCTGGTCAAATTTTTCTTTTTAAAAAATAATAAAACTGCTGGTGTTGCTAGTTTTGATCAGCTAGCCATAGCCATTAGCTAGCCACGGTAGCTTGTTAGCCATTAGCTAACCATTTGATCAAACAAACATTTACAATGAACATTTCTAATCACATACTCTTAGCTATCTAGCTAAAATAATATTAGTTTTTTTTGTTTGTTTGTTTTTTGGGTTACTTTTTTATTGTACTTGTAAATAGTTTGTGTGATGTTTACTCACAGTATATGCTAACTGTTTAAAAATTTTGTGATGTCTAATGTTTTGTTGTTTTTAGCTGCTTCGCTGTTTCCCTTAGTCTGACGCTAGCTATAATTTGCTGCCAGGAGTGTTTTGGACCATGGTCAGCTAGCAGCATTTTAATTGGCTAATCTGTTAATTAAAAAAATGCAATATGCATAATTTAAATAATGTACATTACATAATGTAATTTTCCATGATAAGCAAAAACAACATCCATATTTTCTTCACACATGAAAGCTATTAACCGAATTGTTGATGTTAGCCAAACCAATCAGCGCGCAAAAGTTTCCCCTGCACGTGTGTGTGGCGACTTTGCTTCGCTATGGTGTGTGTCTGGTCCCCAGATTGCCCCAGACCTGTCTGATTATAACGATGATGATCTGTGCATGTGGCTCTCAGGAGGAGGCACTGAAAGTGATTGAAGAGGCGACCGTGGCCTGATTTGGTAATGGCTTCCTCATGGAGCGGCAAGTCCAGGATCCCACATCACACGTCCACCTTATTCCACAGTCCTTTTCTCGCTGTCTCTCTTTCAACCTGGACCACATCAGTGAAGGAGAGAGGACTGAGTCAGCACACAGCTTTAGCACAACATCTCAGGCTCGGAGGGGAAAGAAAAAAAAAGAAGAAAAAACTCTTACACGTGAGCGAAAGGTTGGACAGATTTAACCAGAAGGAAGGAAATTACGACTCCTGAGGATGATGTCATAGAAAGAATGGCGAGCAAATAAACTCGCGGTGACAACATTGTTAGAAAGCTCAGCAAAGAACTCAACATGTTTTAAGATGATTACATGGTAACGTTCTCAAACTAGCACTGAGGAAACGTTAGCAGTGATGTTCCTACACCCTTGCTGCAACATTGTAACAGATAATGCTATTACACTGTTACACTAAGCTTTCTAAACTGATGAAGCTGTAATGTTTCCAGAGTAACGTTGTGGTAACATTACAGGTAACATTGCAACAATGTTACTACCTCACTTTAAGTGAGGCAAGTGCAGACCAGATGATGTTTGGTGTTCAACAGGTTCTAAGGTTATAACGTCGGGGAAATATTAGCGTTAATGTCAGTGTAGAAAGAAATGTTATTCCCAGATTAAGTGTTCCTTGCAACCAAGTTAGAACTGTAATTTATTTATTTAATGATTTATTTATTATATTTTTGGAAGAAAATCAATGACCACACACACACACACACACACACACACACAGATTAAAACACATAAGCAGCTACAGCCCTGTGTCCTCTGAATGCACCTTTATTTAAGTTCCCACAAACCCCGCTACATACCAGAGCAGTGTTCACAGGTGTGTTAGCTTTGCTGAGGTTAGCTACTCGAGCGTAGGCGTGTGTGAGATCACAGTTACCCGATAGCGTCGCGTTCAGTTTGCCAGTCTGCTCGGGATGGTCGCGTTCCTCCCTCCAGGCCCTCACGCTTGCAGCTGTGAAGTGCCCTTGGAAGAAGTTGACTCAATGAGTCAGCAGGACGGAGCGTAACGCGGCGCGACATGCTGAGGAGAGGGGTTTCGGTCGGGGTCAGACAAGGTGCGTGCTAACGAGGAGGGTGTGATTTATGATACTTATGAAGTCTAAGACATAGCCACGATATGCAAAACACACACACACACACACAAATGAGTGACTAACTGAGTCAACATCAGGTGTTCATCATTAAGTGGTTTCAAGTTTTTAAAGGAAAAGCTCCATAAAACATTGCGTTTCTTTGACGTTTGATGTATTTTCTACGAGCTCTGACAAATCTAAAGCATCTCAGACCACACCCACTTCTCCCCCCGCCGATGTGGTTTAGGACAAAGTGGGACGTCCAAAAACTAGTAATAAACGATGTAGCTACATGCTGTATTTGTAACATACTTGAGCAGCCATACTAAACAATCTGAATAATTAGCCATTATATGTCAGAATTCATTCCGTACCGTCATATTTTCATTGTAAATCCAGCACGCAGTGGGCGAATGTGTTCACACAAAACAAATCAATTGCTACTAATAAGCAAGGAACACCTGGTGTGATGATTTTATAGGAAAATAATCAACAATATGATGATGTGATGAACGTCCCAAAATGTAAGTGGCAGCTTTAATTGTTACAAAGTGCTGACACTGGAGACTCCTTCCATACACGTTACACAAACATCTCCTTACAGACAACACACGTCACCGTGAATAATCTGCTCTGCTCACCAAAAGCCCCACCTCAAAGTAAATTTTAACCTTTATGTAAAATTGGAAAACTTTTACTATTATTATTATTATTATTATTATTATTATTTTATTACTTGGACGTTAATTTAGCCTTGTAGCTTCAAGGATTAATTCATTAATTTATTAGTTTATTTATTTTTAGATTTTGTGTGTATACAAAATCTAAAAATAAATAAATATATGTGTGTGTGTGTGTGTGTGTGTGTATATATATATATATATATATATATATATATTATTTATTTTATTTTTTTTAAGTATACAGTGGAACCTCGGATTGCGAGTAACGTGGTTTACGAGTGTTCCGCAAACCAAGCAAAGATTTTTTATCATTTAATCATTGTTTATTCGGAAACCGAGCAAGTATTAGTTTACGAGCGCCGAGTATCATGCTTCACACATGCGACTCTTATTTTGACACCGAGCGTCACTCTCTCACCTTCCCCCCCCCCTCCCCCTTCCCCCTCCCACCCTCCCCCCACGGCTTCGCAAACACAGAAACTTCATTTTTTTTCCTGTTAAAACGGTTTTTCCGTGTTTGTGTGTGTGTCCGTTTGTTGTGAAACTTAAGTGATTCCTTTAGTATGCGCTCGTGCCAGTCTCGCTTTTTTCCGTTAAACCAGTGTTTCTGCTGTGTTTATGCGCTTGTTGTAAAACTTAAAAAGTGTGTCTGTTAATATACGCTAATGTCAGTCTCAGAGAGATTTCTTTTTTTCCTGTTAAAACGGTGTTTCCATTGTGTGTGTGTGCGCGCGTGCGTGTGTTTGTTGTGAAACTGTTATGAAAAAGCGAGGTGGGGAGAGGGAGGAGGAATGTTACTGTGTAAAACGAGGCGAGGGAAGGGGCTAATTCCACACACACACACACACACATGGCGCGTGCGCGCACCAATGGAAACACTTATCTGTCAGGATTTATTTGTACTTTTTTTAAAGGTAAAGTGCAGATTAATTTGTTTTATTTGCATTTTATAGATTGTATTAATTATTTTTATGTATTTATTTTGGGGGGCTGTGGAACGAATAATTTGAGTTTTCATTATTTCTTATGGGAAATGATGATTTGGTTTAAGAGTGTTTTGGAATACGAGCCCACTTCCGGAACGAATTATGCTCGTAATCCAAGGTTCCACTGTATATATATATATATATATATATATATATATATATATATATATATATATATATTCTTATAAGGCTAAATTAACTGCTATTAACTACTAAATTAACTGTAATAAAATAATAACAATGTGAAGGATGAAGATCAGATTTAGAAGAAAAAAAAATCTATATTAAATTATAAATAACCGAAACAACAGTTTCAGTAAAAAAATTAAATGATTATTTTAAAATTTTTCTCTAGTTTTTTTTAATATATTATTTTCTACACTGGAAGACTTTACAACAAATTACAATATTGGAACAGCTCATGATGCCACGCATAAAAGTGCGTATGACATTAAATGAACGCTCACATCATTTCAACATTCAACATTTCTTTTTCAATCTGTTCACTGCTCAGTAGAATGAGCCTCTTTTTATAACCTCCATTTATTCCTCTAATTAGGCATTAATGAGCCATTAATTGGACATTAATTAGCTAATTTTATCTCTTTATTTGTTCCACATTTAGCAGCTGTGATAGTGTTGTTCCCTTTCAAAAGCTACACTCGATGCTGCGTGAAAACGCTATGGGAACATCTCTTTGTTGCCCGGTTGTGAAGCTTGTGCATGTCAAACCCGCCGAATACCTTCGGCTTATAACCTGTGCAGGCATGACGTCACCGAACAAGGTGCACCTGCAGGTTATAAATAGGAGTGAACCGGAAACATCCTCAGATCTTTTTGTCTTCAGGACCGCTTTGTGTTTGCGCGTGCATGCAAGCCGTAACGAAAGCGAAATAAAAATAACAGCATTAACTCACCGATATGGCGGAGTTGCTTAAGAGATGCGTGCCTCCGTGTGATAGATCTCTTTCGGAGGGCGATCTTCACGAGTTGTGTCTCGAGTGCTTGGGGAAGAACACGCTCGCCTCGGGCTTCAGGGAGAATGTGAGTACTGTGATCTTCTCCCTATTAAGGTGCTTCGCGCGGCTCGCTTTCTTTAAAGAGAAACCGCGAGCCGCGGCGCATTCCTGGGGCTCGCGTGCTGATCTGGCAGACGCGCACGAGACGGAATTTCCCCTTTCTCTCGCGCTCTCTCCGGATCAGGAAGTTTTAGCTTCCGCTTCGCAAGCGCGCTCCGGCGCTTCTTGTGAAGGAGCGGAAGAATCTTCCTCTCTCGCTTCCATGGAAGTAGCCTCCTCACAACGCTCCTCCAGTGCTGACAGAGCTTTTGAGGAATTATTAGAGGTTATAACGCGTGCGGTCGAGCGATTGCATATCGACTGGCCGCAGCAGCGAGATTCCCCCAAGCGTTCGAGATTGAACGACAGGTGTCTGTCGGGTGGCCGGGGGGAGGAGCCTCAACGTCTCTCTCTCCCCTTCTTTGGTGACATCCATGATGAATTAACTCTTTCATGGAGCAAGCCGTATTCATCGCGTGTTTTTGTACCATCGACTTCGACTTATTCGAATATCGTTGGTGCGAAAGCACGCGGTTATATGATGATGCCCAGATAGAAGAGACGCTTGCGGGCTATCTCTCTCCTGGGACATCATCCTCCCTGAAAAAGCCTATTCTCCCCTCCAAGCCGTGCAGATTGACATCTGCTTTGGTGGGTAAAGCTTTTCAGGCAGCAGGACAGGCTGGTGCTTCACTGCACACCATGGCGGTTTGGCAGGTTACCAGGCTGACCTGCTGAAGGACCTGAGCAGCGGCGGGGCTATTGATGACAGGGCGTTTGCAGAGCTGCGCCGAGCCACAGACCTGTCTCTCCGTGCAACCAAGCGGACGGCCCGTGCTGTGGGCCGTTCCATGGCTGCCATGGTGTCCACGAAGAGGCCTCTGTGGCTGAACCTCACGGGCATCAAGGATAAGGATCGTGTTGCCCTCCTCGATGCCCCCATCTCGCCTTCCGGCCTTTTGGCGACGCTGTTAATTCCGCCGCCACTAGGTTCGGGAGGCAAAGCTGTATGAACAGGCCGTTGGGAGGTTCCTTCCCCGCCGTGCTCAAGAACCGGGACCGTCGGCCACCCGGCCCCGGCCAGGTCTGGCCCCTATCAGGCGTCAGGTGCAGAAGGAGAGTGTGACCAGCCGCGCACCCCCCCGTAAGGCTGGGGTGGGGCTCGCCGCTCTTCTCAAAAACCTGCTTCGAAAAGACCGGATCTGAGGAGCTTCCTCTCTTCAAGAAGAAGCCCTGAGTTCGTGCGCCTGGGGCTGTGGGGGTGTCTCCCCCCGGGGAGGGGCGTCTGGATTTTCATCACAAAACAGGGCCTCCTCCCTGGCACTCCCGGGAGGCCGGTGTTCAATCCCCGCCACCACTGGTGTTTCGGGGAGCGCCGGTCTCCAACGAAGAGTTGGGTGTTTGGGTATCTCCTGCCATACTTCAGGATACCCAACACCTAACACCCCCCCATCCAGCCGAAGTGTCAAAGCTCGTGCCCCTTTCGGAGAAGCTGGCAGCGTGGAAACTACTGCCAGGCATATCTCCTTGGGTAGAAAAGACTGTAGGCACAGGCTACAGGATTCAGTTTGCACATCGTCCTCCGCGTTTCAACGGCGTGGTCTCCACTTCCGTGAAACCGGACCGAGCACATCTGCTGGCCCAGGAGTTAAAGACTCTGCTGGGCAAAGGGGCCATAGAACATGTTCCCCTTCCAGACAGAGAGTCAGGCTACTACAGTCGGTACTTTTTGGTGCCCAAGAGAGGGGGGGGGGTTGCGTCCGATCTTGGATCTTCGCGGCTTGAACCGCTATCTCAGGAAATCCAGATTCAAAATGTTGACTGTCAAAATGATTGTTTCTCAAATTCAACTAGAGGATTGGTTTGTGACAATCGATCTCAAGGACGCATATTTCCATATAGAAATATTGCCACAGCACAGGAAGTTCCTGAGGTTCGCCTTTGGGGGCGAGGCTTACCAGTTCGGGTCCTTCCATTTGGCCTAGCTCTGTCACCCCGCACATATACAAAATGCATGGATGCGGCTCTGGCTCCTTTACGACTCCAGGGCATCCGTATTTTGAATTACATAGACGACTGGCTGATTCTGGCCCGGTCTCAGGAGCTAGCGCTTCGACATCGGGATGTCGTCCTAGCCCATCTTCATTCTTTAGGATTGAGACTCAACGCCACGAAAAGCGTTCTCCTTCCTGTTCAGAGGACAACATATTTGGGTGTCACATGGGATTCGGTCACGATGCGGGCACAGTTGTCTCCTGCTCGTGTCGAATCCATTCTCAACACCCTGAAGGAAATCAAGCTAGGCCAGAAGGTCACTGTTCATCACTTTCAGAAATCTTTAGGCCTCATGGCGGCTGCGTCCACGGTGATACCTTTGGGCCTTCTGCACATGAGAGCGTTTCAGCTGTGGCTTAGAGCCAGGGGGTTTCATTCAAGGGCCAACCCCCAGAGGCTAATAAGGGTTACGCGCCTGGGGCTTCGTACCCTTTCTATGTGGTTCAGACCCCGGTTTCTGACTTTGGGTCCCACTCTAGGTCCGTCTTGTCGTCGCAAGATGCTAACGACAGACGCTTCCCTCATGGGCTGGGGTGCGGTCTTGGATGGCCGTCCAGCACAAGGGAGCTGGAGAGGTCATCTTCTCGCGTGGCACATCAATTGCCTCGAAATGATGGCTCTGTTTCTGGCCCTGAAACACTTCCTCCAGCAGTTGAGAGGCTACCATGTCCTAGTGCGGGTGGACAGCACTGCGGTAGTCTCGTACATAAATCACCAGGGTGGACTGCGCTCGCGCCGCTTGAACAAGCTAGCGCACCAGGTTCTGCTTTGGGCACAGGACAAGTTCCTGTCCCTCAGGGCGATTTACATTCCAGGGCACATGAATGTAGGAGCAGACTTGCTATCCAGACAAGCTGTAGAACAGGGGGAATGGAAGCTCCACCCCGAAATAGTCAGTCAAATCTGGGAAAGATTTTACGTAGCAGAGGTGGACCTCTTTGCCTCACAAGAGACAGCACAATGCCCCCTTTACTACTCTCTGACTCCTCCAGCTCCCCTGGGTCTGGACGCAATGGCCCACACGTGGCCCAGGTTACGCCTTTATGCGTTTCCGCCTATAGTTCTGCTCCCGGGAGTCCTGGCGAGGGTCCGTCAACAAGGGTTGCGCCTCTTATTGATAGCGCCCCATTGGCCGACCAGAGTGTGGTTCTCGGATCTAATATCTCTCCTCGACGGCTCACCCTGGGTGATTCCAGTGAGGAGGGATCTTCTGTCTCAGGCGCAGGGGACAATACTTCATCCCCGGCCCGAGCTCTGGAACCTTCACGTTTGGCCCCTGAACGGGACCAACTGAGACAGGCTGGGCTTTCAGCCAGCGTAATTGAAACCATTTTAAGTGCCAGGGCTCCCTCCACTAGGAGAACTTATGCCCTCAAATGGAGTGTGTTTGAAAATTGGTGCATGACAAGACACATAGACCCAGTTCACTGCCAGATTGTTTCAGTGCTGGAGTTTCTGCAAGAAAAGTTGTCCTCGGGCTTATGCCCTAGTACGCTCAGAACGTACGTAGCCGCTATTTCGGCCTGTCACGCTCTGAACGACGGGGTTTCTGTGGGCAAGCACCATTTAGTTGCCCGTTTTATTCGTGGAGCTAAACGGTTGAAGCCGCCCACTAGAGCGACGGTCCCTTCGTGGGACTTAACTATCGTACTCGAAGGCCTGGCTGACACCCCGTTCGAACCACTAGAGTCAGCGCCTGTCAAGCTTCTGTCTCTTAAGATGGTTTTTCTGATGGCTATTACTTCTTTGAAGAGGATTGGGGATCTGCAGGCTCTGTCAGTCTCCCCATCCTGCCTAGACTTTGCCCCTGGGCAAGTCAAAGCTATTCTGCATCCTCACCCGAACTATCTTCCCAAGGTTCCATTCTCAACCATGCACCCAGTTGTTCTCGAAGCCTTCTGTCCTCCGCCTTTCACAGCTCCGGAGCAGGAAAGACTTCACTTACTGTGTCCAGTACGTGCTCTTCGGATCTACGTCCACCGCACTAGCCAGTGGCGTAAATCAGAGCAACTCTTTATTTGCCATGGGGGTCGCAACCGGGGGGCGGCTGCCACTAGACAGACTCTGTCACACTGGGTGAGAGATGCCATTGCCCTAGCCTATGAGGCGCGTGGTCACACTTCGCCTCTGGGAATCAGGGCTCATTCAACCAGGGGGATTGCCTCATGGATTGCCTTGGCAAGAGGCGTACCCCTGCAGCAGGTGTGTGATGCGGCGGGCTGGTCCTCTCCACACACGTTTGTTAGATTTTATAGTCTGGATGTCAATGCTACTCCAGGTTCGCGGATCCTTGAGTCAGCATCCCAGAGCTAGGTCTGAGACCTCCTCGGCTTGTGCGCACACGCTACACAACCTGGGGGTCCAGACACTTGCAGTGCGGCGGCGTTGGTATTCTCGTTCCCATAGCGTTTTCACGCAGCATCGAGTGTAGCTTTTGAAAGGGAACGTCTCGGGTTACTTGGCTGTAACCCTGTTCCCTGATAAAGCGGGAACGAGATGCTGCGCTCCGATGCCGCACTGCTGGCGTGCCTGGACGTCCTTCAGACAAAATTGACCTGAGGATGTTTCCGGTTCACTCCTATTTATAACCTGCAGGTGCACCTTGTTCGGTGACGTCATGCCTGCACAGGTTATAAGCCGAAGGTATTCGGCGGGTTTGACATGCACAAGCTTCACAACCGGGCAACAAAGAGATGTTCCCATAGCGTTTTCACGCAGCATCTCGTTCCCGCTTTATCAGGGAACAGGGTTACAGCCAAGTAACCCGAGACGTTGTACCTGCATACACACACACACACACACGCACACACACACACACTGTGACAAATGCTGTGTGTTTATTACTCTCCTGCTCTATTTTTCCTCTGAGCTCTGACCGCAGCCCAGCATTTGGTTTTCATCAGATCCCGTCCGAGGCGAACATTCCATTTAAATGAGTGGAGAAGCAGCGTTACAGCAGTTCAGCTGTGCTCCAAGCCCACGTTAAAAACATACACACACACACACACACACACACAAGCAGGATTTGAGTGCTGCGTTTAACAAGCCGACATTTAAGCCAGAAAAATCCCCGAGATGAGAGAAAAACAGCGAAGACACGCTAGTGTAAATTTCCCCCACGTGCACACCTACTCCTCCGTCTACCCGGAAATCTGCATGTTTTTATTTCTTCTTCCAGGATCGAAGACACAACATGTCCCTGAACCTCAAAAACAACCATGACACACTCGAGACATGTTTTGACAAAACAGGTCTGTTTTCTGGTGAGTTGATCCAGAGGTTTAAACCGGGGTCAAGCTGAACACTGTGAATATAATCAAAAAGAGAAATACTGTGCATCCAGTTGTTTTGTGTCTTTGTTGCTTGTTTTTTTTAGTTTACTTTGTGACTGAGGCATGTTAAAGTATAAAGATTTAGGCATTATTATTGACACAAGAGCTTCCTGAAATCATCTTATCATCTTGGCTGTTGTGTAGCAAGAAACTGTGTAGATCTTCTAAAAGCATCTTCAACTCATCCAGCAACTGGGACGATCTTCTTCAGGAAAATCGTGAGGAAGCTCATTCAGAAATCAAGGAACTTCACAGATCACTAGAAAAGATCTCAGGAACTCATCCAGGAACTGTACAGAACTTCCCCAGGACATATCTAGAAACTTTCTTTTTTTTCAAGAACTGTACAGATCATTAGAAAATATATAAGGAACTCGTCCAAGAACTGTCAAGATCTTGTTCTTGTCGGACATATCTAGGAACCTTTCCAGGAACTAATATGGGAACTATGTAGATGTTCTTCATGAGAGATCAGGATTTCACACATTCCCTGACCAGCTTCAGAAGCTCAGACAATACTGACCTCATCCAGAATTTAAACATCAGGAACTTCAGAAGCAAGATCAGGATCATTTAACAAACGTAACTTACTAACCCAGTGTAGATGTATGTCAAAAAAGAGTCTCCAGGTGAGACCAAGAACTCATCCAGAAACTGTACAAGTCTTCCGCAAAAAGTGATCAGGATCTCCTCCAGGAGCCGAATGATCTTCACCCGAATTCCTGCTTATCCAAGAATTATCCTGAAGCTTCTCAGATCTTCTTCACGGAAAAAAAGAGATCAAGAACTCATCCAGGAACTGTGCAGTTCATCTTTAGAATGGATTTGAACCCCTTGAGCTCCTCAGAAACTTTTCGAACCTTGGTGTAATTTTTTTTTCCTGATGCTGATTTGACCTTTGTTAGTGTTTTGGGTTGATGACGTCCAGTCTGTCTGGTTTGACCCCTTGCCGTGAATGTGCACGGGTTCCTCAGCCTGTTCCTCAGGTTTGGAACCCTTACAGATTATGACTCTGTAGTTAAAATCAATTTAGTCCAGTGAGACAACCTTGTGATTTTTTTTTTAATTGCTTGAAGGAATTGTAGTCGAAAACAAGTTGGCGTGTTTATTATTAGTTTTTACACACACACACACACACACACACACACACACACACACACACACACACACACAAAATAAATAAAAAATAAATAAATGAATTGTTGGTTCTGTTGGTTCAGACTTTGTGCCACAAATCTGTGACCGCTAATGATAGAGGGTTTTAATGCTAAAGACATGGAGCTTTTTTTCTTTATTACGAGCTGCTGCTTTGGCTCTAGACACTACAACACACACACACACACACAAACACAACCCTGATGCATGTTAGTCATCAGTGCTATGACTCCGATCCTTTTAAACGCCCGCTGTCTGAGACACAACTCACGTTTCCGCTGCATTAGTGTGAACTGGTGGAGGCTTTTTGTTATTCGGTGTGTGTGTGTGTGTGTGTGTGTGTGTGTGTGTGTGTGTGTGTGTGTGTGTGTGTGTGTGTGTGTACTCTGATAAGTATTAGTCGGTGTTACTAGTTATGAGATTTAATAATCATCAGTAAATATCCTGTAGCCTGTGTTTTATCTCATAACGCTGCTGAATTCTGTCTTGGTCGGAAAAGTGTCGATTTGTTTTCTAAAACAGCAGCTCCAACATTAGTTCAGATTTACAGTAGAGTTAATTTGCTCTCATACTCTAAAACAATAATGAAAAAAGAAATACATTAGTAATTGTTGGTATTGTAATGTTGTCTGTAAGGAAACGTTTGTTTAGTATTAGTATGTAAGGAGTCTCCAGCGTCAGGGCGTCGTCGCAGACTGTAACGTGAAGAACATCTTTAGGACAGGAGAGTTTATACATTTAGTTGTGAATTCTCTGTAACTGTTTGTTTGTTTGTTTGTTTGTTTGTTTGTTTGTTTGTTTGTTTGTTTGTTTGTTTGTGGGAATGATTGTTTATCGCTGCTATAATGTACACAAGATCAGTAAACAGCTGGTTTTATGGATTATTCATTGGGTATATAATAAAAACGTAAATGTTAGAAAACTGCAGTGGTGTAAGACAATGGTGTAAACGCCCCTGAGTACGGTGTTACTGTAAACCGGTCGATGTGCCCGTGACACACTTTTCTCTCTTTATCAGCGGGACATGCAGAGATTTTATTGCTTGTAAACTCCTACATGACAATACAGGTAATAAGAACTTAATAAACCCTGGTGATGTGTTAGATGTTAATTATAAAACTGGATGCATTCATTCTAAAGCACCTGAAGCGACTGTAGCGGAGGAGTAAAGAGAAAAGGCTTGTGTTTCAAGGCGAGCGGACGATATGACCTCTGTATGCCGTCTTTATTTTTTTGTTTTTAACCGCTCCGTCTTCTCTTTTCCTCCCTGTCTTTCAGTTTATAAGTCAGACAGAGAGGCGAGAACGGCTGGAGTGTGCCAGTGGGCTGATGACAATATCCGCCGGTGATAACCTCAAACTGCATTCGGCCCCGGACGCGGCTCGCAAATAACCCGAGGCCTGAGCGTTTATTAGAAAATCAGCCTGATTCTGCTGCGCGGCCTGGAAAACAGAGCGAGGGAGTTTGGCGATATTAAAGAGAGGGAGGGCAGAGCGTCAGATCCAGCCGGTTTATTCTAATCACAACCCCGTCTCTCGCTCTCTCCCTCCCTCTCTCGCTCTCTCTCTCTCTCCCTCTCTCTCTCTCTCTCTCGCTCTCTCTCTCTCTCTCTCTCTCTCTCTCTCTCTCACTCTCTCGTACGCTCCTTTCGTGCCTTCTTGTTTTTGTATTTTTGTCCACATGTGACCATCTTCTTTTCTCCCCTGAGGCTGAAACAAAGTTATGAACCCCGTTTTTCCCCTCATTGCCCTGGTGCATATAAAATGCGAGTGTGTTTCTCACATGCAGTGAGCTCTTTGTATTAAACCATGAATAGGTGTGATTATGGGCTTCTCCTTGTGTAAATGTGCTCCACTCTTTTATTACACATAGGCTGGACTTTCATAGATCACACACACACACACACACACACACACAAAGACACAATAACCTACATCATAGCCTATAAAATAAATATATAAATATATATCTCTCTCTTCCGATTGGTCGGAAGGTGTTGATTAACTCTCTACTAGAATTTTCTGCAACATTACATTAGCCTTCTAATGTTTTAAGGTTATCATTATCGTTTCTGTAGTAACAGCTGATTGACAGGGACTTCGCAGCGGATCCTCGACACAAACCGTTCAAAGACGTGTAATCATTGATAAGGGCTTAAGGAAGGAGTCTCCAGTGTCGGTTTAGTGATATCTTCAGGACAGAGTATGTTCTTATTTTTGTCTTATTGTTATTAACTTGTGGCTGGTGAGGGAACGAGTGGTTATAGCCGCTACAACGTAAACAAGTACAGGAACTCATTGTTTCTCTGAAAAAAAAAACGTATGTGTCATTCTTTATTAACTCAAGCATTGGAGAAAGAGGAGTAAAATACTTCAGGATGAATAATCAACTTCAAAGTGGCATGTTTGACGCTGCTTCATCACACCGTTACATCATTTACATTACAGCGTGCTTGATTCCATGCGTAAGATCTCACCAGATTATAAAATGTCACCTGGTGAAACTGGTTAAGTATAATTGACACGATTGTTTTAAATAAATAAATCGTCCATGTCCAATTTCTGCATGCAGTATAAATTAAAAGGCGATGGAGTTAGCATTGCATTGTCGTTAATACACCGCCTGGCCAAAATAAATAAATAAATAAAAGGGTCGAATAATTGGGCTGCATTAAGCAAAGAAAACATTGAAACAATATTTAAAATGACTAGAACTGGGTGAAGACCCTTCAACACATATCAAAACCTGGAAGGATAGAGCCGATCCGTCATCTTTGTTAAAGGAATGTGGTTGGAAATGAATCATGGATGGAGATCACTTAAACACTTGGTGAAGTCGCAACTCAACGGAACAAACCAGAGCTATGTTTAAAAGTGAAACTAAGAGCATTTCCAAACCACACACACACAATGTGATGAGAACTTACAGGATTGAGTCTAGACAGCTGTGTGTCCATGAGAAAGAAACTTGTTAGTGAGACTAAATTTGTTAGGGAGCATGAAGATTAGACTTTGGAGCGATGGAGAAAGGTCATGTGACCTGATGAGTCCAGACTGAGTCTATTCCAGAGTGATGGGCGTGTCAGGGTGAGAAGGGAAGCGCTGTAATGAAGCGATGCTCCCATCATGCATAGCGTCCACTGTACAAGCCTCTGGAGACAGTGTTATGATCTGGGGTCGCTTCAGTCGCTCAGGTCGAGACTCAGCAACGTCATGTGAGTCACATGACCACCCGAATGTACTGAATCACCAGCACATCACACCTATGGAGGGTTTCTTCTTCCCTGATGGCACACGCCGTATCCCAGGACTCAGAGTGTGTGAGAGAATGGATCTTGAAACATGAGGAATCATTTACACACATGAACTGGACACCACAGTGTGTGTGTGTGTGTGTGTGTGTGTGTGTGTGTGTGTGTGTGTGTGTGTGTGTGTGTGTGTAATCAAAGCTAAAGACGATCTTTGAGGTTGAGACTTCTATTCTGCTCAGTCAGTGCATTTTAACCTTTAAAACGAGACTTTGTGATGCAATATTTATATTTATTAATTTACTATATTTTTAACAAAGCAAAATTCTATCATTTATCAAAAAAGGTAAATAGAAGGAATAAACAGCATTTTGTTGAAATGTTTCTACAAAAAAACTAACAAAAAACATCTTGGTGAAGGGAATGACCTTTGTTCGCAGTTGCATTAAGTAAATAATTGAGAAATGTTTACACGTTTAAGATGTGAAATGTCATGCAGTCGATGGAGTTAAATGCGTATTAGCTGGTGTTTTTATTTTGTGTTGTTTTTGACTTTGCAGGTGGCTCGTATCACAGTGACACGTCCCGTGTGTTAAAAAGGTCAGCGTGATAAGGCTGATGTGTCAGTTTGTTTTTTCTAAACAACCACCTCCTCTTACACCGAGCCGAAACCTTTCCACTGTCTGTACTTTCCCGTTTTCACTTTTCGTCCCAGGTCATCACGGCTCGCACCACCGGCACCCTCGTCACCCCCGTCACCACCAGAGCGGGAAGTCCACTCTCTGCGGCCGGCACGTTTCATCCTCTGGGTCTATTATCGTTTGCTATTTTAAGCAAGAGATTAAGAAAGTAGCAAAACACGACCCTGTGGCTTTGCACCAGGGACGAGGAGGGGGTGGAGGAGGAGGAATGCTTAGATTTGGGTCAGCAACATCAGCAATGTCATGGTCAAAGTGTGCACTTGTCACAAGTGGCTCATGGCATGATGGACTCCTCCAGAATCAGCACCTTGATTAAAAAGTGTTGATTGTAAATATTTGGTTAGTAATTGTGGTGAAAGAACGGCGTCACATTTCTACTGTGGATAAAAATATCTACAAAGGGCGTTCAAATCAAACCGGGACCTTTGATTGCGCAGAATAACAGAACACAGCTCTGAGAGTAAAAACTCCCTTTATCCCCAGTAGGGTAGTAATATATATATACTCAGATGGCGAATGAACTTGGTTCAGCCAAAAATCAGCCAATATGAAATAGTGAGACACTGGCAGTAGGTCCGCATTATATATTTATAAAATGTATTAAAATAGTTCAAATATACTACAGTCTAAATAATATGGATTACGTGTGTTATGGTTAAAAAATAGTAGTACAATAATTTACAGAATAATAGAGCAGTGTATATTATTAGATTATAAGTACAATAAAATGTATTATGAGTATATAATAACAATAGCAACGATAAAATAATAATAATAATAATAATAATAATAACTTTTGAGATACTTTCTAAGCAACTCTAGACAAAATGTTTTACCACGCAGAGATCATGTGAAATTTGAATATGAAAATGTTTCATTGACATCGTTTGAGAAATGTTAAAAATGATAGTGCTTTATTCATGTATGTTTACAGAACAGTCTTTCTAGTTCCAATATGGTGGTGGCGTTGACATAGGGGCCAACTTGTGCGATGACACTGATGTCTGTGGTGATGCTTCGTGAATGAAGCAGTGGTGAAAATTATGAAAAACACCAATATGACCAATTGAAAGTCTTAAAACAAACAAACAAATGTGTAGTAACACATTTCCAACATTTCCTTATGAAATAAGTTTTTAACATTAGGTTTTTATTTTAGAGAGAAAATGCGGAGAAAGAACTGAAACAATCATACGGTATAGGTATATATCAAAATATGTCCATATACATAAGGATGTGGTCTAAATTGACCATTTCACAGGTTGAGGTTGGCTTTAACCTGGAATAAGGGGACAAATTTATATACAACAATCTTCATTAGCATCTTAAAAGGCCTGAGTTAAATCTGTTATGTGTTATATATATGACAAGAACTGAATTAATTCTTATTTTTGTCAAAGTTCTATACAAAGCAAACACAGGATTTCAGCACACGAGATAAAGTGTAGAAGGATCTGAGTCTGATTTATGAACAAGTCCATCAACATCAGAACAAAAATAAAAATAAAAAGATTACAAAGAATGACATGATTGTTTACAACTTTTGGTGTTATGAAGGATGATAATGAATCAATCCCACTCTGGCAACCGGTCTTATCTAAATCCACATGACTCTGATCTAAACATGGTGTGATCATAAGACCTTGGATTCTGGCTGATTGTTTTTGTCATTATTCATACATAAACAGGAAAATGAGTCATTATTTTGAGGTATCAATTATTCCTAGTACGAGCTTTCTGGAGTTTAAGTCTTCAACTTTGGCCTTGGTATATTTATGCATTTACCCAGTGGAAAAATAAACAATAGTCGAGTCTATTTTTTTCAAAGACAAATAATCATTTTTATGTTTCTGATTAGCATCAGGGACACAAAATTAGTCTTGCATTTGCACTAAAGAAATCTATCAGGTTAGCTCATATTAGCTCCAAGTTAGCATTAACAATAAATAATATAATATTCTTTGTAAATGCTTTCAGAAATCCTGTTAGGTTTGTATATATTAGCTGACAATTTAATATTTGCAGAGGATTAAATTAATTTAAGGTATCCTATAATAAATCCTGTCATGAGACTTCATGTTAGCTGTCTAATTAACATAAAAATATAATGTAATTATTTTAAAAAGATCCTGTCAGAAACTCTGGTGGGGGGGGGGGGGGGGGGGGGGCTCATAATAAAAATCAAGTGAGCATCAACACTAATGATTACATTATTTTAACTTATTCTATCAGAAATCCTGTCAGGTTAATTTTATATTAGCTAGCTAGTTAGCATTTATAACAAAGATTCAATTATTTTTAAAATACTGACACAACTCCTGTCAGGTGATTTCATATTACCTAGATAGTTATAAAGATGAATGTATTTATTAAAATACGGACCGAAATCCTCTTATGTTTACTTCATATTAGCGTGCTAATTAACATTAATAATAAAAAAAAGTATTTCGTTATAAACTCCTGTCAGAAATCCTGTCAGGTAAGCTCATATTAGCTAGCAATTTAGCATTACAATTAAAATGTAATAATTTTAACTTATCCTGTCAAAAATCCTATCAGGTTACTTCACATTACCTAACTAATAAACATTAAGAACAAAAATTACTCGTTCACTCACTCATCGTCTATACCGCGTTATCCTGTAGTCAGGGTTGTGGGGGGCTTGGAACCTATCCCTGGATACTTAGGGCACGAGGTGGGGTACACCCTGGACAAGATGCCAATCCATCACAGTATCTATTTAGTGACGATTAAATTATTTTAACTTATCCTGTTAGAAATAATTTCAGGATAGCTAGCTACTTAGCATTAATAATAAAGAGTAATTAACTGTCAGGTTATTTCATATAATGTAGAAATATGACATTGGCAGGAAGGATTATGACATTTAAGAAGGGAATCCTGTCAGGGTAGTTATTATTAGCTAGCAAGTTAGCATTAACACAAATTATATATTTTCTTTAGAAATCATGTCAGGTTAGCTCATATTAGCTCTCTAGTCTGCATTACAGATTAATCTGTTTAATGAGTTCAATGTGTGCAAATGGCAGATTTCCTGACATTAGCCTGGAAGCTAGTTGAGAATATGAAATAGAAAAGCCTCTCATAATTGCTTCTGGTTATCATGTTAGCTAGTTAGCATTAACAGTAAAAGTAGCGTGAAAATATACAGTATATATATGTGTGTGTGTGTGTGTGTGTGTGTGTGTGTGTGTGTGTGTGTGTGTGTGTGTGCGTCTAAGCTCATATTAGCCACATAGCTAGCATTAGCGGCTAATGTGGCCTAAATAAACAGCACAGTTCTTCAGAATGACCAACCGAGACTGTGGAGCCTGCGGTTAGAGACTGTTTACACACACATACACACACACAAACACACAAACACACACACACACACACACACACACAGTGACATAGAACATCTGGACATTCTCTCCTGCACACACGCACAAAAACGCACACACTGTCTATCCATCTCTAGCACGCACACTGACTCCCTGTTCGTTCCCAAGTGATGCACACAGAGAGAGATGGAATTTTGTGTGTGTGTGTGTGTGTGTGTGTGTGTGTCTTTCTTTGTTTGGTCTTCATGACTTCTTCTGTCTCTTGTCCTACATTCTGAATGTATTCACCTCTTACCAACTTTACAGATAAATAAACTGTCTAAATATTCTTACAGAAAGGAGAGAGAGAGAGAGAGAGAGAGAGAGAGAGATTCTGAGTACAAATGATGCATAAAGAACATTCTTTTTGCAATAATAATAATAAGAATAATGTCCTCATGTCTGTTCAAAACATAAAGGACGCAAACAGGGGGACAACAGCAAAAAATAGTATGGCAAAAAGAGGTGGAGAGAGAGAGAGAGACGGAAAAGCAGAATGAGAGGAAGAAAATAATAAAAGAAATACTGAGAAAGACAAAAGAGAGAGAGAGGGGCAGGGAGAAAGAAATGCATAAAAGAGTCTGAACGCAAAAACAGAATGAGAGACAAAGTAAGATAAATGGATGGACAGAAAGAATGGAAGAGAATGAAAAACAGAAACAGTGAGAAATGCAAAAAAGATGGAGAGGGAAAAACAGAGAGAGAGAGAGAGAGAGAGAGAGAGAGAGAGAGAGATGAAAAGATAGAAACGGAAAAAGACAGGTGGCAGAAAACAGGGCAGAAAAAAATATAGAAAAATAGAGGGAGAAGATGAACAGAAATAAATATCTGGAAAAAGAAAGAGAGACCAGCAGAGCAAGGCAAAGAAAAGACATGAAAGCAGTGAAAAGAGAGAAAGTTTGCAAGATGATAAAAAGAAACAGAGAGAGAAGAATAGAAATGTAACACTCCTTTAAACATACTCTCTCTCTGTCTCTTTCTCTCTCTCTCTCTGTCTGTCTATCTCTCGCTCTCTCTCTCTCTCTGGGCTGACAGATTTCATGTGGGCTGAGAGTCACACCGTCAAACATGGTACACAATTTGTGTGTGTGTATGTATGCGTGTGTGTGTGTGTATGTGTGTGTAGGTGTGTGTGTGTGTGTGTGTGAGAGAGAGAGAGAGAGAGAGAGAGAGAGAGAGAGAGGGAGTAAGAGAGAGGAGAAGAATTTTCTCTCACAATAGGCACTCAGTGATACCCACCTCTCTCTCTCTCTCTCTCTCTCTCTCTCTCTCTCTCAATCTCGGGTTGCTATGTTTTCTCTTTTTGTTTGTGGGTTTGTTGTTTTGTTTACTTCAAGGCAGATGGTTAAGGTTTACATTCAACTCGTCATTTTAACTCCATCGCTCTCTCTCTCTCTCTCTCTCTCTCTCTCTCTCTCTTTCTCATTTTTTGCGTTAAGTTAAACTATAATGATTCTAGTTAACTGGTTAGCAAAAGTGATGCACAGCAAGTCAAGTCAAGTCAATTTTATTTATATAGCGCTTTTAACAATTGACATTGTCGCAAAGCAGCTTTACACAATAAAAAGAAGTAAGTTTTTATGCAATGTATATGAATCAAAATGACAAGATTGTCCCCGATGAGCAAGCCGAGGGCGACGGTGGCAAGGAAAAACTCCCTGAGATGGTAATAGGAAGAAACCTTGAGAGGAACCAGACTCAACAGGGAACCCATCCTCATCTGGGTGATAACGGAGAGCAGGGATTGCTCAGCATAATAATGTGCAAGACTGGAAGTTCAGTATAACAGGAGATGTTTTAAAAATAAAAATGAGTCCAGTTTGTTCCCGGAGGCTCAGGTAGACTGTAGGGGATTCCGGTCCTGAGTTATCGAACAACTGAAGTCACAGGTCCCCAGAGCATCAATCGATGACAGGACAGTCTTCATGGAAACCATCCCCAGCCACCATACGAATCCAGGCAGACCACACGGGGCATCCATGCGACGAGATCTCCAACCAGAAGCAGGACTCCAGGATGGGTTAGACGCCTCCAGAGGGCAGAGGGGTCTGGATCACTGGCAACTCAGGAGCGAAACATGTATAGCTCGACAGAGAGACAGAGAGAGGGAAAGAAGAGGGGGAGAGAGAGAGAGAGAGAGAGAGCAGAAAAGGAGAGAACAGAAAATAAGGAGAGATGGCAGTTAGGTATGGTCACAGTCAACATGTATATGTGAATGTATATTTAGTGCAAAGTGCAAGCAGAGACTCCGGCAGGACTAACTATAACAGCATAACTAAAAGGGAGGAGCCAGAAGGAAACACAGACATGAGGGGGAACTGAGATGTAAAGCAACCAATCACCTCACCGTCAACAAACCTGAGTGATCAATGAGAGTGGGGAGGACAGCATCTAAACATACCAGTTCACCAGAATACTCTACGTCCATGAGTCCCCCAGATCTGCTCCTTTACCTAAGGTTAATCTATTTACAAAAATGCTTGGCTAAATAAATAGGTTTTTAGCCTAGACTTAAACACTGAGACTGTGTCTGAGTCCCGAACATTAATAGGAAGACTATTCCATAACTTTGGGGCTTTGTAAGAAAAAGCTCCGCCCCCTGCTGTAGTTTTAATAATACATGGTACTGACAGGCAGCCTGCATTCTTTGATCGAAGTAGGCGTGGCGGATCGTAAGACACTAACAGTTCACTCAAATACTGTGGCGCGAGACCATTTAGTGCTTTAAATGTCAAAAGTAGTATCTTAAAATCGATGTGAAATTTCACAGGGAGCCAATGCAGTGTAGATAAGATAGGGGTGATGTGCTCGTATCTTCTGGTTTTAGTGAGGACTCTCGCTGCTGCATTCTGTACTAACTGAAGCTTGTTTATACACCTAGTTGAACAACCAGACAGTAAGGCGTTACAATAGTCCAACCTAGAGGTGATAAAGGCATGAACTAGTTTTTCTGCATCATTTAGTGACAATATGTTTCTTATCTTGGCAATATTTCTAAGGTGAAAGAAAGCTATCCTGGTGATATTATCTACATGAGCTTCAAACGAAAGGCTGGAATCTATAATCACACCGAGGTCTTTTACTGTTGCACTTGATGGAACAGAAAGGCCATCTAAAGTTACAGCACACAGCTAGGGGATTGACGTCTTCAATTCACCTGTCAGACAAATCCGCCACACCGCCAAATTAAACATCACTTTTGATGGCTTAAAATAGTTACAGTGGAACCTTGGATTACGAACATAATTTGTTCCGGAAGTGTGCTCATATTTCAAAACACTCGTGAACCAAATCATATTTTCCCATAAGAAATCATGGAAACTCCAATTATTCGTTCCACAGCCCAAAAGAATATATACATAAAAATAAATAAGACAAAATATGAAGTAAAAATACACCAAATTAACCTGCACTTTACCTTTAAAAGAAAGTAAAAATAAATCCCGACAGATAAGTGTTTCCATTTGTGCGCGCAGGCGCTGTGTATGTGTGTGTGTTTGCGTGAAACTAAAGTAAGGAGCCCTTCCCCCTCCCTCTTCTAATTTTACACAGTAACCCTTTCTCCACTCTTTTCACACACACATGCGCACACACAACGGAAACACTGTTTTATCAGAAAAAATAAACAAGAAATCTCTCTAATGACACTCGATCGAGCGGCACACTAACGGAATCACTGCTGTAAAGTAAAAATAAAACCAATCTGCGCAAGAATCGCAACAGAGCAGTGTTTCTGTGTAGAGCAGAGAGTGTGTGTGAAAGGAGGAGGGGTCTGTGTGTGTGTGTCTGTGGTCTGTGAAGACAAAAGTAGGAGAGGTCTACTTTCATGTGTGTGTGTGTGTGTGTGTGTGTGTGTGTGTGTGTGTGTGTGTGTGTGTGTGTGTGTGAAGGGGCACGGTGTCCAATGATGCGTGCACACAGACAAAAAGTGCAGGCTGATACAGAGAAAGAAAATGGATCTATAATCTCTCTAATGAGACTTTCTTTTGCTTTACACGCGCTCACACACGTGTCTTATAATAAACAGTACACACGCGCTGGACAAACACAAAATAGAAGATGTTTTACGAACACACACGTGGCCACAGTGTTATAGTAAGCAGTACACGCGTGCACTGATGTTGATTATACCAGTGAGAGTCGAGCACTTAGACCCAGCAAGGGAGATGATTACCCACAATTCCAAAGCGCAAGAGAGAGAAAAAAAATTGGCTCAGTTGTGATCGTGATGCTCGGCGTCAAAACAAGAAGCACATGCGTGATACATGATACTCAGTACTTGTAAACCAAGACTTGTTTGTTTTTCAAGTCAAAATTGATTACAAATCTTTGCTAATCTTGCGGAATGCTCGCAAACCGCGTTACTCGCAATCCGAGGTTTCACCGTATATGAAATGAGTTACGTAAAATAAAAAAAACAGGAAATTTTGCTATGGATACTAAACCTTTTTTGTACCAGGTTGTAAACATGTTTATTTCTCTAAATTTGGACATTTTAACATGGGGCACTATGGGACTTGACTCACTTTTCGAGTCAGCATGGAACTGCACATTTGGTACTGTGTGGCCAAAAAAGTCATCATTTCAGAAAAGTCAACTTGTTGGGCTGCATCAAGCAAAGAAATTCCCGGAACTGGATTACGATCCCATTAACATATTATCAATACCTGGAAGGACATTGCTGAACCGTCAAAATCTTGAATGGAGATCACTTAAACGCCTGGTGAAGTTGCATTTTGAAAACAAAATAAACAGTAAGAACCAGAGCTTCGGTATGTTTAATAGTGAAAGTAAGAGCATTCCCACATACACAATCTGATGAGAACTCACAGGATTGGAACAGGCTCAGTATGTTATGGCTCTGAGTTACCGATCGGAGGAAGGTCATTGGTTCAAGCCCCTGCTCCACCAGGTTGCCGCTGTTGGGCCCTTGAGCAAGGCCTGTAAACAAAAAGCAGGGATATCCGTTATGTGTATGTAACGAATAAATGCTTAATTTAACTCTGAGTTCATGTCATGTGGACAGTGTTATGATCTGAGGTTGCTTCAGTTGTTCAAGTCTAGGCTCAGCGATGTTACAGTATGTGGCAATAAAATGAGGTCAATTTAAAAGTTGGATTAATTTAAAAGCAAATAAATTTTTATTTGTTAACATATTATTTTTAAAAGTTTTGCTATGGTATATCTATGATGAAAATGTTCATTGTGGGGAAGGATTTTATATGTTAGAGTTTATTGTTTTAGACTGAAATTTCTTTTGGCCAGAAATTTAGTCTATGTATATGTGCATTTATACAATTTATTTATTTAAAAGAAAATAAATAAATAAACAGCTAATTCCATTTGTGGAAATTTACTTTACTAAATAAACTGTTAGCACTGCAATTGCTATGACATCACCTACTACTTCTACAACTACTACTAACTGGTGCAAGTCCTACTTGACTATTACTACAAATAATACAGTTAATACAGTTACTGTATGACTACTAGTACTATAACTATTACTGCTAGCTTTATTAGAACTACTAGTACTAATACTGTTACTAATAACTCTAAATACTATTAATATTAGTACTACTACTATTACCACGATTACTATAACTAATAACTACTAATACTAACACTGTCTCTACTATATCTTACCACCATTGCTACTATTTCTACTATGTCCAATACTACTATTATTACTACGACTATTATTTCCATTACTACTCATATTGCACCTATTACTATAACTAATACTATAGTACTAGCATTATTATACCTACTAGTACTAATACTGTTATTGATAATGTTATTATTATAGCTAAGACAACTACTATTATTACTATGAATACCTCTATAACTATAAATAATACTAATATTACTGAAAATATTATAACTTCTGGTGCTAATACTATTTTTACTACTATAATGCTACTACATCTATTATTATTACCACCACCACCAGTTCTTCTTCGACTATTAGTACTACTACTACTACTACTACTACGACTACTACTACTACTACTACTAATAATAATAATAATAATAATAATAAGTTAGTTAGATCATCATGAAGTTTCTCACCCTGTTTCTCTCTTTTCACCTGTTTCTCACCCTGCTCTTTAATCCCTTTGGTATGTATGTGTGTGTGTGTGTGTGTGTGTGTGTGTGTGTGTGTGTGTGTGTGTGTGTGTGTGTGTGTGTGTGTGTGTGTGTGTGTGTGTGTGTGATGTGATGTGATGTGATGACGAGATGTTGATGGCTCACCTTGATCTGCGCTTATGAAGGAGAATTATAAATTATGCAGCAGAATGTGTTGTGAATTATGTTGCAGCGTGAATCCGTCATCGCCTCTTAATCGCTGTCAACATCCAAGCGAATTCATTTTACCTTCCTGAAGAAGTGTGCATTACTTAGAGGTGTTCTGTAGCACAGGCCACGCCCACCTCATCAGGTTTAATTAGTATTACTGTTAACATCTACTGTAACACCTCAAGAAAAGCTTATTGTTTATTAATGAGCAAAATAAACAACACTGACAGATGATAAAAACCCAAACAGTGAAATCAGACCCGCAGCAACATTCTTACTTTGTCTTAAATCACTACTTTGGCTTTAAAACTAGAAACAGGGCCAGGGTGTAAAAGTTTGCGCACCCCTGCATTGAAAGGTTTGAGCTCATTCGGTGTCATGTTGTACGAGTCATTTTCTCTGTTGTCCTCCTCCATGTCCTGATCTCGCGTCTTTTATGTGCAAAGCAGATGGAGTCAATTGACATGCTAATGAGACACACACACACACACATACATTAACACACACATACACACACTCACACACACACACACACACACACACACACAGCTGTTTCGCACACCGTTCCCAAGTCACTCCTCCTCTTCTCTCACTCTCTCTTTAGGTGATTAGGATTGAGTTGTGTGCATCCCTTGAGGTAGGACGTGCCTTCTGCTCCAACACTCACACACACACACACACACACACACACACAAACCCAAACACACACACATATGAATGCTTGTGTATGATGAAGATAATCTCCACAGCATGGCAAACACATGCAGAATTCCAGTCAGATGTTCATACCTACTTTGATTTCTATGGCAGAAGAAGACTGCAGTGTGTGTGTGTGTGTGTGTGTATGTGTGTGTGTGTGTGTGTGAGACACTAAGAAGAATGCAAGCTCTAAGGGTCAACACTGTCATATCTTCACCAGCCAAAAAATTAAATGCACAAACTGCCTTGAAGATGTTGGAAACTTTCAGCTTCATCTTAAACTGTTCTGACACTGGAGACTCCTTCCGTACATGTTAATAGAAACAATAACGAGCGCAAATGCATTCATCTAAATCTGTGATTCTCCACTTCACTACTTTATAGAGAAAGAATCAAGTCCAGACGTCGACATGGCTGTGGTATCGGTCCGCATTGATATCCGCCTGTTATCATCCTGAGCCTTTATACACACAGTGATCTTCGTGAGAGACTCAATTCGATTCATCCCTCGCATCCCGATGCATTGCCTCCCCCAGGGCCCGGATCGATGCTGGAATGATGAGCCTCCAACGTCTCCTCCATCCATCCAGCGGCGCATGTTAATGTTATGAATTATTGAGAGAAACAGTTAGTATTGATTGGCTGTTGGAGATGTCTATGGAACGGAGGGAGGAGGGGTGGAGCACAGGGAGGACAGAGACATGGAGAGAGAGAGAGAGAGAGAGAGAGAGGACGTGAGAGGGAGCGATGACCAGACGACCAGTCAAATGGACAAGTCAAAATCCTCGAGCGGGTCCATTACGACCCCTGACCTGAGGTCAAAGGTTGCTTGAAGGGCGCATTTGACACCTTGAAGAGTGACTCCCCTCCCTAAACGTTTACAGACTCAGGTTTGTGTCTCTGTCTCTGGTGATCTATACAAGAGACATTTACAGTCCTGAAATTTTAAAGATGACTAAACGAGCTATTCTGAAATCCATAGAATCCATAGAAAGGATCCTCACAGGACCACTGTACCAGGAATAATCACCAATAATGAGCTTGTTGATGATGATGATGATGATAATAACTTCTTACATCACTTTTTTCTAAATAGATCAGTTTTCATCCATTTACTTATCATTTAAAATCCACTTAATAAAGACAGTGACTATTGACCAATAGCTTCTTAGTATTTTAATCGTTCCTCGGTATAGTGGTACCACAAGCCGCCCGATTTAATTCAATTCAATTACATTTTATTTCTGTAGTGCTTTTAACAGTGGTCACTGTCGCAAAGCAGCTTCACACAATCAAAAGTGAGAAAATGTGTATGAACAAACAATCCCTCAACAGGGAACCCATCCTCATCTGGGTGATAACGGAGAGCAGGGATTTGAGCTGCACTCATACTGTGTGTTAGGAGGCTGGAAGTTCAGTATAACAGGAGACGTGATTAAGTTCATGTGGAGTCCAGTTGGTTATTGGAGGCTCAGACTGTAGACTGTAGGAGACTCCGGTCCTGAACTATCGAGCGACTGCAGTCACGAGTCCTCAGAGAAACAGCTGTCTGCATCAGCCGAGGACAGGAGCGTCTTCATGGTGAAGTGGAACCGTCCCCAGTCACCACACAGCGTCCCAGACAGACCACACGGGGACACCAGGACGAGTCAGACAGGTCCAGAAGGCAGAGAGAGTCTGGATCACTGGCAGCTCAGGAGAGACATGGAGAGAGAGAAGAGAAGGAGAGATAACAGTTAGGTCTGGTCACAGTCACATAATGTATACGGTGAAAGTATATTTAGTGCAGACTGCAAGCAGGGACTCCGGCAGGACTAACTATGACATCATAACTAAAAGGGAGGAGCCAGAAGGAAACACAGACCTGAGGGGGAACCGAGATGTAAAGCGACCAATCACCTCACCGTCAACAAACCGTCAAAACAAATACAAAGGTATTTATAGGAGTTTAAATTTTTGTTGCATTTTGTGTAAAATTTAGTGAAGACATACAGTAACACCATGGATCCTTAACAAGAAGAAAATGGAGACGCTTTCAGTTTGGACTTTAAAGCAACCAGTGCGAAAAGGAGTTAAGGTTAAGTGAGGTTTAATGTCTATTTATTTATTTATATTTTTATATGCAAAATATTATTGTAGTGTTGGAAATTGGTAATATTGGTAATATTTTTGTGCGGCTGCAACTTGTTATCTGCATTGACATTATTTCCGATGGGACGGTGCGTTTCACAATACAAAATTTCACCTTAAGAACTCGCCTCCGGGACGGATTCAATTCGTATGCCGAGGTACCGCTGTATTTTACTATGCTTACAACAAGTAACAGTGTGTGTGTGTGTGTGTGTGTGTGTGTGTGTGTGTGTGTGTGTGTGTGTGTGTGTGTGTCCTAAACAAGGCTAAAAAGTGAATTTAGCATAATAGATTAATTTTAAATATTCGTATGTATTCATATTTTCATATATTTTAATATTTCATATTAATCAAAGGAAGAATTTCATTGTACGGGAGGAACATGTGTGTTTATTGTGCATATGACAATAAAAGAAACTTGAAACTTTGTTTGTCTTCATGCATTTATTTAAAGAACAAGATTTAAGAGATAAAAAGATTCATCCGTTATTAAAAAATATAGTATTAATACAATGTTTACATAATATACCCTGATCAGTCACAATTTACAAACTATTAATATTTGTGGTTTAGGTTTCCTTTGTGTGATCAGGGTGACTCTGACCCCTTTGGGCGTGGCTCCGCAGGGCCTCTGGCGATGTTCTGATGCGTCTGAATGATGCTTGGGTGTCCGTGATCCCGTCACCAGAATACTGGATTTTGCATCCATGCATCCAGCATCATGATATACAGCAAGCACATACACTCGAGACTTATTTCTCTTTCAATGTTTTAGTCTATTTGTAATATCTGAATGATTTTTTTTCCATCATTGGGTTGTTTTATTTTGTTTGTTTGTTTGTTTTTTAGCTTGGGTTACTATCTGAGTGGACCTGGTTGCTTGTCCTCACCATCTCTATCTGTGTTCCTCGAGGATTTAAACATAAATAAACAAATAAATAAATAAATAAACATGTGGTTAGGTGGATTTCTAAACCCTCTCCAGGTTTGTGTGTGTGTGTGTGTGTGTGTGTGTGTGAGTGGGTGTGTTCTTTTGTTTTTAGTATTCTTTTTAATTTCCTCTCGACTGTGTTTGTTGTCCATGCAGGATTGTAAAAGAGACATTATTAGCATTTAAGTTCTCATGTTTCTTTTTTTTCACCAGAAATAGAAAGATCAGGGAGCTGTGTGTGTGTGTGTGTGTGTGTGTGTGTGTGTGTGCTCAGGAAATCTTTCCGGGAGTCCCCTGAGACCCTGCTAAGACCTGCCTCCATGCATTACTCTTGGCGAAGAATGTTTACACACACACACACACACACACACACACACACACACAGACACACTCGCATATTGTGTAATGGATAGAGGAAAAATCCCACGTAAAGGACTTTCCCAGACCAAGATCCCGCCTGTGTGCATTTATAGCCCACGGCAAAGAAAATCCTAAGCCGGGTTGTGAACCATGTTTGATTGTTATTGTTTCAAGTTCACACTTCAGATAAGACTCCGCTGAGTGCTACAGTAGATGTTCGAGATTTAGGAAAGCCGTGTAATCCCCAAGAGCTTATCTAAGAACCCGTCAAACCCAAACAGAGGAGATTTTTGCCTTCAGCTTTCTCGCTAAGCAGAGTTCATTCAAGGAAAAGCGTCCGTGAACCAAGGAGAAATAAAAACTGCGCCGATTGTTCTAACCCGGGTCTTTGGGCGTCAACATCTTTACCCTTTCTGGTCATTTTCTCAGAGTCTTGGCCACCGTCGTAACAATCTTAGAAAGCCTAGAGTCTTAGAAAGACTAACAATGAGCAACTTGTTGAAACAGGAGAGAAGACATTCTCAGACATTCCCAGTAGCCACATGCGTAGAGGCACAACATCGCTAACCAACATTTGGGTTTGTTCATGTTAGCTGGGGAATTTTTTTTTTCCTTTTTTTTTCTTTGGTGAGTGTAATGTATTTTCCTTCCAAAATATCATTTAAAGATTAGAAGAGAGAGAGAGACAGAGATCTGCAACTCTGCAGTCTGCCAACTTTCATTTTGAGCAGACTGTCTGGAAAATTGTTATTCATTTCATTTCGATCCGTCCCTGTATTCATAGCCACGCCCAAACCTAAGAAACATCTCCAGTATCTCGTCCAGAAGATGTCTAACCCAGGACGTCTCACCCAAACAACGGTTTGAGTAAATCAAGCCCCGCCCCGGGAATTGATTGGCATTTGAGAGTCATGTGGTTTACAAATCACAGCATATTGTATGGTTGATCATTATTCAATTATCGATGATCTGAAGTTTTTTTTTTTTTTTTTTTTTTTTTTTTACAATTTTACAATCAGAGTGGGCGGAGCTGAATGTCCAAGTGCAATACTCGTTACTAAAGCAGCTGTTTATGCCTGTAAATTGCAAAATAACATTTTACAAGAGAAAATAAATGCCCCTATCTGCTACGTGTGCCATTCGCAAAAAGATGAACAACATTAAAGAAAGATAAACAGACAGCATCCATGTATTACGAATGGCGATTTTATATAGAAACAGACTCTGGCTGTTAATTTTATGCAGCACTAAAATGTTGGAAATGGGGAGCTGAAGTCCATCCAGTCCAGATTGGAATGAAACAAACAGCCGGTTGAATGTATAAGTAAAATGACATTGATCGCTACGGTAATGGCTTTTGAAATGAAGCCAGGACGCCGCGCTGAATGAAGTCCAGCCTGATGGACACGACAATAATCACTAAAAGCTTGTCTGAAAGCCTCACACGGAGACATGCAGGCCAATATTTCCTTCATTAAACACACGACTAATCCACCGCTCACATGCCGGACGACAGGCGAAGGGGAGCTCCGGCCAATCAGACACCGAAGCCTCGGATAGGGCTTAATGTGCCATTATCAATAAATAAATATGAAAATCTGAATTTTATTAAGAGGCATCTTCAATCAGACGACATCAGCTCAGGTCAGAAAAAAAAAAAATCCATTCTAAGTACCATAGACGTAAAATCATCTATTATTAGTTTTAAGTAATTGCAAGAAACATGATCTACATTATGTGAGCTACTATAAATGGGCGAAGCTTGTGGGTAAATATTTGATGGTTACAGTTAAAATTTTGAGGTTGTTGCTTTGATAGTGTGGTTTAAAGTTAAACTTGTGCAGTTCATATGTGGGTTTGTGTTATTTGCTTGTGAGGTCCTCAGATTTTTGCTTTGAAACTATATGCAAACTAAAGCAAAATTGTGATGCTTGTGATATTTAAATATAATAATTTACACTTTTACAGGTAAATTGTGTAGTTAAAGGGCAAGATCATGAGGCTTCTAGGTAATATTTTTGGTAATGATAAAGTTTAGCCAGACTGTGAGGCTTACAGTGCCCTCCATAATTATTGGCACCCCTGGTTAAAATGTGTTCTTTAGCTTCTAAAAAATTCAGCTTTCTTCTAAATAACGTAGGACCACCATGGAAATAAAGAGGAGATTCCAACCTTTAATTCAAGTGCATTTGTTGAGTGGCAAAAAAAATGCCACATTAAGAAATAATTCTTTTACATCAAATCATGGGTGCCACAATTATTAGCACCCCTGATGTTTAATACTTTGTACAACCCCCTTTTGCCAACACAACAGCACCCAATCTTCTCCTATAATGTTTCAGAAGATTAGAGAACACAGAAAGAGGGATCTTCGACCGTTCCTCTTGGCACGATGTCTCTAAATCATCGAGTGACCCGACTCCTCTCCTCTGCACTCTCCTCTTCAGCTCACTTTTTCAACTTTGTAAACTACTCTAGAAATGACAGAAATACTTCAATTACATTTAGTTTCTAGGAATTGTTAGGGGTGCCAATAATTGTGGAACAGGTTATTTTATGAGAAATACTTATTTGTTAGTCAGGGATTTTTATTTCCCCTTAAAATTCACTTCATATTCACGTTACATTTTTCTACAATTTTCAGTGTGACAAAATGCTTCTGCAATAAAAACTGAATTTATTTTAAGGCTTTTAACACATCTTAAGCAGGGGTGCCAATAATTATGGAGGGCACTGTATATTTGATAATGATGTAGTTTAAAGGTAGAGTCGTGAGGTTTATATCCAAGGTTGTGATGTTTCTACTGTAGGTCTAGCTGCAGGGATTAGATGTGAAAATGTGAGGTTTTTGCTGAGACTTTAAGGCTTATAGGTGAAACTATAACATTGTTATTAAGGTTCTGAGGTTTATAGGTGAACCGTGATGAACGATCAAATTGTGAGGTCATTTTTAAGATTTGTAAGATTTATAGAGGAGTAGTGATGTTAGAACTCAGAGTTATGTTGAATAGTGAAAATGAAAGCGTTTCCACACACACACACACACACACACACACACACACACACACACAGGATTGGGACTAAACAGCTGTGTGTCCATAAATAAATAAAAAACAACTTGTTATTGAGACTCATCAGGAAAAAGTCTTCAGTTTGTTAGGGATCATAAAGACTGGACTGTGTAGTGATGTATAAAGGTCATGTGACCTGATGAGTCCAGACCGAGTCTATTCCAGAGTGATGGGCGTGTCAGGGTGAGAAGGGAAGCGCATGAAGCGATGCTCCCATCATGCATAGTGTCCACTGTACGAGCCTCTGGGGTCGCTTCAGTCGCTCAGGTCGAGACTCAGCAATAAAATGAAGTCACATGACCACCTGAATGTACTGAATCACCAGGGTATCTGTGGAGTTTTTCTTCTTCCCTGCTGTCACGACCACATTCCACCTGAGGTTTATACTGTAGGTGAGATGGTGAAGTGTGTACTGTACAGTGGGTGAGATGCTCAGCGTTACAGGTGAGTATGTTTATAATTGAATAGTCAGGTTTCTAGGTTGAGGTTTAGAGGTGAGTATTGAGGTTTGTAAATGAGTCGTGGGGTTTAGAGGTGAAATGTTGATATTTATGGGTGAGCTTGTGGGCTTTTGTAGGAGAGTAGTGAGGTTTATACAGATTCGTCCCAGTTGCACTGCACTAGCTGCTGTAAGCTAAAACAGACAGACAGGAAGTGGAGGCTGGCTCCTGACCCCGCCTGTTCCTGTAAAAGGGATCATAACAAGCGCCACTGTAAATATTTTAGCAGGCAGTGAGCGCGAGAGGCTGTTTGTGTGTGTGTGTGTGTGTGTGTGTGTGTGTGTGTGTGTGTGTGTGTGTGTGTGTGTGTGTGTGTGTGTGTGTGTGAGAGAGAGAGAGAGAGAGAGATGTATAATGTATTATAGGAGGTTGTTCTATCTGACCTACATGCCATTTTTAGCTATCACTAAATAAACACACTACTAATTTCTAATATTAATAATTATTACAAATTAACTTGGTTAAGGGCTACTGTGCAAATTCTTTATTTGGAGAAAGTTGAAAAAGATTCACTTACACACTGAATAAAATGATTCACTTATATAAAGGCTTGTACTGTACAACCAAAGCAGCCTGCTGAGAGATATACTTATCATATCAGATAAAAGTTTGTTCACATTCCACTGATTCCGACGCAGTAAACAAGTAAATAAAAGGAGTAAATAAAATAAATAATCAGGAGATATTTCGTGGCGTTCGGGTCTTTAATGCGTCGAGAGGTCGAGCTCTTAAATAAGAGCAGCGGATGAAGTCGTGTATATCAAGCGGAGTTGTAAAGTCTGGCCTTTTAGTCTGTCAAGGATGTGAGACTTCGCTCTATCTTCCTGATAGAGAGTCTTATATCAAGCCATCACACACACACACACACACACACACACACACACACACATACAAACACACGAATACACAGGAACTTACTCTGGTTTTCTCATAAATGTCAGCTGTAAATCTGGGATCAAAGTGGTCCCACACACACACACACACACACACACACACACACACACACACACACACACTCACACACATATAGATTCTTCTCACAAGCTTACACACATTGTTCCTATTTTTGATTATTCCTGTGGTTGGAAAAGTGAAAAAAGCTCTGACACTGGAGACTCCTGACTTTTTTTTTTTTTTAAATAAACATTTCATATAAAAAATTCTCACACAGTTCATTTATCTACAGTAGGTGTGGTGCGACCGCTGTACACGTCCCACCTGAGCTGTTCAATAGAAACGGTAACATATTAGAATAAGATTTATTATGAATGCAGCTGTGATTTGTCAGTAGCACTGAGCTGCGGTTATGGAAAATTAATCAACGTCCTTCAGACCAATCAGAACGCAGAATTCCACAGCGTAGGAGTAAAATACAATACCCACGATAGCGATTTCCCCTCCATGTCCTCCCTTGTGAGACGTAAACCACCCACTTCCTGTCTTCCCGTCCCGAATCTCCGCCTCTTCCTCTTCTCTTAAAGCTGAGCTGAAATACGGCCTCGGCGTAACAACCCTCTAAATTAACTCCTTCTCACCCTGCGCGTTTCCCAATGACCGTCATTAGCATATAATAGGTGTGGAAATGAGGAGACGAGGCCGCGCGTGCCCTACGGCGCCCTGCGTCTATCCCCGGGCTTTAATCACACGCCCAAAGTTCATCCTTATAAACATGTCACCCTGCTGCGTAATTAACTGTCTGGCTTTTAGATAATGGATCTGCTACCTGTGGGCTTCCTGCCGGTCTGGAAACCTCCCTGTGCTGGCCATTCTCTCTCTCTCACACACACACACACACACACACACACACACACACACACACACACACACACACACACACGTCACCCTCCCTCTTGGCACTTACTCACTCACTGATACGCTTCCAATAATTGCAGACCTGGCTTCTCGCTCGCCCAAATGCCTTTTACTTATTTAAACTGTTTGCTTTAAACGCCATTGAAGCCAATTAAAGGAGGCATAATTCATGCAGACAGGAGGAAAAGAGCGAGCCGACGTCCAGCGTCCTTTTCCGCTCCTGTCTCGGTTAACAACCAAGAAATGTTCTTATTCCATTAGGGAATAAAAAAGAAAAAGATAAACAATGACTTTTTACTATTCTATTAAACAGAATAAAAACAACAATAATAATAATCATACCAGGCTAGTGGTGATGTCACATGATCACGTTCATCGAACAAACACAAAATAGTACAGAAGCTGATAAATGTCTTTTCTGTATAAAATGTACAGAGAGAGAGAGAGAGAGAGAGAGAGAGAGAGAGAGGCTTCACTCATTTTAACAGGCTGTTAATAAATGCGACTGTAAATGGGACTTGTCACCGCGCACCACGCCGGTCAATATCTCAGCTGGCTGGCAGGAGCCGAGGGTCGCGTTTACGTCAGCGCCATGATGGATACGTATCCAATAATTGATGAAGGGTTGCCGTTATTGTCACTTTCACTCCTCACTCTATTGCCTATTAAACGCTGTTTGCCTTAAGTACCACACGGTGCAATTACACACGAGAGAGTGAGAGAAAGAGAGAGAGACAGAGATTTAACATAAAAGCAGTGATATGTAAGGAGTAAAACACTGTGTGTGGTGCTGTTATAGGAAAACAATCAGGAATGGGGTGGGGCAATAAGGAAAAGTCACTGTTAGCACTCTGACAACATGATGGAGGCGTGGCCTGTGCATCTGTCAGTCCTGGTGATGGAGGTGTGGCCTGTGCATTCATTAATCCTAATAATGGAGGCATGGCCTGTGTATCTGCTAGTCTTACTTATGGAGGCGTGGCCTGTGTATTTATTAGTCCTAGTGATGGAGGCGTGGCCTGTGTATCTGCTAGTCCTAGTGATGGAGGCGTGGCCTGTGTATCTATTAGTCCTAGTGATGGAGGTGTGGCCTGTGTATTTATTTGTCATAGTGATGGAGGTGTGGCCTATGCATTCATTAATCCTAATGATGGAGGCGTGGTCTGTGTAACTGCTAGTCCTAATGATGGAGGCGTGGCCTATGCATTCATTAATCCTAATGATGGAGGTGTGGCCTGTGTATCTATTATTCCTAGTGATGGAGGCGTGGCCTGTGTATTTATTAGTCCTAGTGATGGAGGCGTGGCCTGTGTATCTATTAGTCCTAGTGATGGAGGCGTGTCCTGTGTATTTATTAGTCCTAGTGATGGAGGCGTGTCCTGTGTATTTATTAGTCCTAGTGATGGAGGCGTGGCCTGTGTATCTATTAGTCCTAGTGATGGAGGTGTGGCCTGTGTATTTATTTGTCATAGTGATGGAGGCGTGGCCTATGCATTCATTAATCCTAATGATGGAGGTGTGGCCTGTGTATCTATTATTCCTAGTGATGGAGGCGTGGCCTGTGTATTTATTAGTCCTAGTGATGGAGGCGTGGCCTGTGTATCTATTAGTCCTAGTGATGGAGGCGTGTCCTGTGTATCTATTATTCCTAGTGATGGAGGCGTGGCCTGTGTATTTATTAGTCCTAGTGATGGAGGTGTGGCCTGTGTATCTATTAGTCCTAGTGATGGAGGCGTGTCCTGTGTATTTATTAGTCCTAGTGATGGAGGCGTGTCCTGTGTATTTATTAGTCCTAGTGATGGAGGCGTGTCCTGTGTATTTATTAGTCCTAGTGATGGAGGCGTGGCCTGTGTATCTATTAGTCTTAATGGTGGAGGCGTGTAGTTATGATAGACTTCTATGTAAGAAAAGGAAGCATAAATTATTATTTAGTGTTTTATTGATATTTAACAAAATGCAACGTGAGAATGAACAAAAGAACTCGCAGAATTTAAATCTATAGCCAATAGCGAGAATCCAGATAAGGGAGTAGATTCTGAGGAAATGTAAAACGCTAACATCTGCCACACGACACATTAGAGAGACTTTCCTTAGAAATTTCTTTTTGCCGTAGGATCTGAACAGGGACGAAACTTTGGACCCTATGTTGTAATTGTGAAACTCTGAAAGAGCTGCAATTGCACATTTCTGACACGCAGCACTGCTTTTCAGCGTCTGATCAAAGCTCCATGTCTGATAACCGAATCAATTTTTTGGAGGGGTCTTTTGTTTTTCCGCTGAATGATGCACGTTTAAGCTGTAACCTTCAGGCACTGAGAGAAATAAAGGAAAAGAGAGAGGTGGGATGGTGGAGGGGAGAGAATGTGCTTTTATTACTCAAGGAAATGTCAAAAAAAAAAAAAAAGAGGGAGAAAAAAAAATCAATAAAGTTAGCAGAAGTCTTATGTGAGGAGTTTAGTGCTGGAAATCAGGCAGTGATTAAAATATGAAATGCTTTAGCAGGAAAGAATAGAGCAGGGAGAAAAAAGGGAAGTGCCTGAGAGATGGAGAGATTAAAAGATTACGTGTCTCTCTTCTTCTCAGCTTCTCGTCCTTCAGGATTGAAGTGTCTGTCTGCCACCCTGACGCTTTTTTTCCTTCTTTTACCGAGCTCCAGAACAGAGAAGTCAATGAGAGCGAGCAAAAGATAAAGAGAGAGATAGGGAGAAAGAGAGAAAGATAGATTAAGTGCAAAACAATCATTACAGTCAATGCCACAGATGATAAAACATTTTTTCTCCTAACACACGATAAGCAGAATGATGAACTGATATAAAAATTAAAAATAAATAAAAAAACATAAATGAGATGGTGATTAGGGCTTTCTTTCCATCTTTCGAGGATTTGGCATTTGGTGCATCTCAATAAATTAGAATATCATCAAAAACTTGATTTATTTCAGTAATTCAATTCAAAAAGTGAAACTCATATATTATATAGATTCATTACACACAGACCGAAAGTGTTTATTTATTTTAAAAGTGATGATTATGATTAGGGTACCAAGTCCTGCTGTGAAAATGAAATCAGCCTCTCTATAAAGCTGGTCAGCAGAGGGAAGCATGAAGTGCTCTAAAACTTCCTGGTAGACGACTGCGCTGACCCTGGAACACCAGCAGATAGAAATTCAATTCAATTCTATTTTATCTGTATAGCACTTTTAACAATTGACATTGTCGCAAAGCAGCTTCACACAATCAAAAGAATAATTTAAGTTTGTATGAGATGTGAATGTGTATGAATCAAAATGATGAATGACGGCGACAGTGGCACGGAAAAACTCCCTGAGATGGCATTAGAAAGAAAACTTGAGAGGAACCAGACTCAACAGGGAACCCATCCTCATCTGGGTGATAACGGAGAGCAGGGATTTGATCTGCACTCATACTGTGTGTTAGGAGGCTGGAAGTTCAGTATAACAGGAGACGTGATTAAGGTCATGTGGAGTCCAGTTGGTTATTGGAGACTCAGGTAGACTGTAGGAAACTCCGGTCCTGAACTATAGAGCGCCTGCAGTCACGAGTCCTCAGAGAACAGCTGTCTGCATCAGCCGAGGACAGGAGCGTCTTCATGTTAAACAGGAACCGTCTCCAGTCGCCACACGCGTCCCAAGCAGAACACACAGGGCTCCATGTGACCAGATCTCCAACCAGAAGAGGGACACCAGGACGAGTAAGACAGGTCCAGAGGGCAGATATGGCTCTCCAAACCACCACTGACTGCAAACTTTGCACTGGACTTTAAGCAGCTTGAATTCTCTGCCTCTCCTCTCTTCCTCCAGACACAGGGACCTTGAGGTCCAAATAAAATGCAAAATTTACTTTAATCTGAAAGAAGGACTTTGGCCGTCTTTTCAGGTGTTTCGAGTTAAATAGCTGATTAAAGTGTGACACCATGAATCTCTAATCTCTAATATTGACCTTTTTCACAATATTCTAATTTTCTGAAATACTGAATCTTGGGTTTTCATTAACTGTAAGCCATAATCATCAAAATTAAAAGAAGTAAACACTTGGAATATATCAGTCTGTGTGAAATGAATCTATATAATATATGAGTTTCGCTTTTCGAATTGAATTAAAACAAATACATTTTTCGTTGATATTCAGGTCGAGACTCAGCAACGTTATGTGGAAATAAAATAAAGTCCACCTGAATGTACTGAATCACCAGCACATCACATCTATGGAGGGTTTGTTCTTCGCTGATGGCACACGCCGTATCCCAGGACTCAGAGTGTGAAAGAGTGTCTCTGGGGACATGAGGAATCATTTACACACATGAACTGGACACCACAGTGTTAGGAGTGTCAGGAGTTCTGACTTTAACCCCATTGAAAGTATATAATGGGATGGAACTCAAGACAAATTCTGTCTGTTCATTTTTATTTTTATTTAGTAATCCTAAAGGGAAGTAAACACAGAGACTCCAGCCTGGCAAAACCCTTCAGTCCTGTTTGATGTTTCCATGTAGCAAGGGACATTTTTACAGAGCTGCTGTGCAGGTGTGTGTGTGTGTGTGTGTGTGTGTGTGTGTGTGTGTGTGTGTGTGTGTGTGTGTGTGTGTGTGTGTGTGTGTAATTAACGAGCTCTCCGGCTGGGCTCTGCGCTGACAGATGGGGATTAAAAGACGCTAATGTAGAAACGGCGTCCAGTGACCTTCTGGAGAGATTGACTTCGCTTGAATGGAAATGAAATTGAGTAAATCATGACCTGACACACACACACACAGGCACACACACACACACACACACACACACACACACACACACTCTGCTTCCTTCGCATTGCTCGCTGTGATCCGGTCCGGCCAGGCAGAGCTCCATAAATCACACGCAGAGAGAAGCCGGAGAGAGAGAGAGAGAGAGAGAGAGAGAGAGAGAGAGATCCTGTTACAATTTCTACACTTATGACTTATCCAGGTGCACACTTATACTTCTGTAGTGTACTTGAATCAACAGTGGAGATGGACAGTGAAAACAACTTTTACTGAAACAAAAAAATTAAAAGTGTAATAATAATAATAATACCCAGGTGGCCCAGGTGTGAAACTGATATAACAGCTTAATTATGAGTTTTTACTTAATTGCTGCCTAACCACTCTAAACATAAAGTCACGTTATAACCGACCGTAGACAAAACCGACCAATCAGAACCAAAAGGCAAAATTTGTGACGGAAAAAAGTGTCACTTGCACTTTTATATTTTAATGGGATCCAAAATTAAAAGCCTGGCCTGTGATCAAACTCAATCTCATATATACAGTGGAACCTCGGATTGCGAGTAACGTGGTTTACGAGTGCTCCGCAAAACGAGCAAATATTTTAAATACATTTTTAATTGGAAACCGAGCGAAAGTCTTAGTTTATGAGTGCCGAGTATCACGTATGACAAATGCGACTCTTATTTTGACACCGAGCGTCAAGTGATCACAACTGAGCCAATGATTTTTCTCTCTCTTGCGCTGCGGAATTATGGGTAATTGTCTCCCCTGCTGGGTCTTAGTGCTCATCTCTTACTGGTATAATCAACATCTCCCTCTCCCTCCTATGTGTGTGCGTGCGCGTAATTTGACACTGTGCCCCACACACACACACACACACACACACACACACACACACACACACACACTCTCTCTCTCTCTCTCTCGCCTTTACTCACTGTCCTATGTGTGTGTGCACGCGTAATTTGACACCGACACACGCACACACACTCTCTCGGCCTCACACACACGCTTTCTTTACACAGAAAACTCTGCTCTGTCGCAATTCTTTTCAGTGGTAAAGTACTGATTCATTAACAGCAGTGATTCCGTTAGTATGCGCTCATGCGAGTGTCATTAGAGAGATTTCTTTTTTTCCCCATTAAAACAGTGTTTCCATTGTGTATGTGTTTGTTGTGAAACTTAAAAAGCAAGGTGGGGGGAGGGAGGAGGAGTTTTACTGAGTAAGACGAGGTGAGGGAAAAGGCTAATTCCACACACACACACACACACACACACATACAAATACACGGCGCCTGCGTGCACAAACGGAAATGCTTATCTGTCGGGATTTATTTTTACTTTCTTTAAATGTTAAGTGCAGGTTAATTTATTTTTTATTTTTACTTTATATATTGTATTAATTATTTTTATATATTTATTGTTTCGGGCTGTGGAACGAATAATTAGATTTTTCATTATTTCTTAAGTGTTTTGGAATATGAGCCCGCTTCCGGAACTAATTATGCTTGTAATCCAAGGTTCCATTGCATGCATATATTCTCTACATAAGATATCTGTAGTCTGATTTATTCTATATCAAATATTAGTGGTCTGATGTACTTTATATTAGATATTAGTGGTCTGATCTACTTTATTTGTGCACGCAGGCGCCGTGTATGTGTGTGTGTGTGTGTGTGTGTGTGTGTGTGTGTGTGTGTGTGTGTGTGTGGAATTAGCCTTTTCCCTCACCTCGTCTTACTCAGTAAAACCCCTCCTCCCTCCCCCCACCTTGCTTTTTAAGATATATGTAGTCTGATTTACTCTATATAAAATATTAGTGGTCTGATTGACTCTATATAAGTTAACTGTGATCTGATCTACTCTATATGATATACATTTGCTCAAATCTACTCTGTGTAAGTTTTCAGTGGGTTGATCTACATTTAAATAAGATATATGTAGTCTGATCTACTCTATAGTGAATATTATTGGCCTGGTGTACTTTATATCAGATATTAATTCAATTCCATTTTATTTGTATAGCGCTTTTAACAATTTTCACAGTCGCAAAGCAGCTTTACACAATCAAAAGAATTATTGGAATGTGAATGTGTATGAATCAAAATGATGTCAGATCGTGCCTGATGAACAAGCCGTGGGCGACAGTGGCAAGGAAAAACTCCCTGATTTGGCAGTAGGAAGAAACCTTGAGAGGAACCGGACTCAACACGGAACCCATCCTCATCTGGGTGAAACAGAAAGCAGGAATTGATCTGCACTCATACTCATCTGGATCAGTGGCAGTTCAGGAACGACATGTGTAGCTCGTGAATGTAAGGTGAATGTATGTTTAGTGTAGAGTTCAAGCAGGGATTCTGGCAGGACTATGACATCATAACTAAAAGTAATGAACTAATATTAAAGTTATATAATATTAAGAACTAATATTAGTGGTCTGATCTGCTCTATATAAGATATCTGAGGTCTGATCTGCTGTATATTAGACATTAGTGGCCTGATCTGCTTTATATATATGATATACGTAATCTGAGCTACCCTATATCAGATTTTAGTGGTCTGACCTGCTCTATATAGGATATTAGTGGTCTAACTGACTCTATATAAGAGAACTGCGATCTGATCTACACTATATAATATACATGTGGTCTGATCTACTCTATGTAAGATGTCCGTGGTCTGATCTACATTAAATAAGATATATGTAGTCTGATCTACTCAATATTGAATATTAGTAGCCTGATGTACTTTAAATCAGATATTGGTGGTCTGATCTGATCCATATAAGATATTTGTAGTCTGATCTACTTTAAGATATTAGTAGTGTGATGGACTTTATATAAACTATTAAGGATCTGATTGGCTCTATATAAGATATCTGTGATCTGATCTACTCTATATGTTGTGTGTGTGTGTGTGTGTGCTCTGATGTTCTCTATGTAAGATATCAGTCTTAAAAATATATCTGTAGTCTGATCTACTCTATATAATGTATCAGTGGTCTAACTTACTCTAAGTAGGATATTGGTGGTATGATCTGATCTTTATAAGGTATATTTGGTCCAATCTACTCTGAATAAGATAACAGTTGTCTGATTTACTTTATATATAGTAATCGTGTTTGATGGCTATACAGCTATATCTGTGGGTTAAGTGCTAACCATTTACTGTTGTTTTAACCTCCAGGTGGCATGTCACTCTCATCAAATGTCTCAGAGCGTTAGGATTCTCCCAGTGAGCGTGTGTCTCTCCCCAGTCACTGTTGCTGCCCAGAGATCAAAGGCAGGGCAACAAGAACCCCTGATTCCACATCTGTTCCTTTCATGGAGAATACTGAGGTACAACAACAGTGCAGTATTCATGCCTTGAACCGCTTGTGTAAAAGGGGCTTGTGAAGTGATAAAAGGAGAGTTCGCATCAAAGTATAGCATGATGCAGTGATGAGTTAAGAGAGTTAGAAAGTAAAAGAGGTAAAGCGCTGAAGCACTGCGGCATCACTCTCTTTGGAAGGGATAAAGCCCTCATAGCAATATTATAATCATGAAGTGAACACACACAAACACTACCACAATGTCGTATACCGTACGCTACTGGGAAAATCTTGTTTTACTGTAAGCTCCAACTTTACACCTATTATATAGACTTTTAACCAAAAATAATGGCATTCATCAAAATGAATGTGAAATTGTAAAAATCAATAAAAAATTTTTTTTTTTAAACAACAGTAGACCTCATGGCTGTGTAAACCACCGTGTAGCCTTAAGAAAACCACTTTTAAGTGAGGGTTAATAAGAAAAAAGGCTTCAGTTTGTTAGTGGTCATAAAGACTGGACTTTGAAGTGATGGAAAAAGGTCATGTGACCTGATGAATCCAGATTGACTCTATTCCAGAGTGATGGGCGTGTCAGGGTGAGACGGGAAGCGCAGTGCATAGTGTCCACTGTACAAGCCTCTGGAGACAGTGTTATGATCTGGGGTCGCTTCAGTCGCTCAGGTCGAGACTCAGCAACGTTATGTGGCCAAAAATAATCAGGTTTTCACACAGTGGATTCTTTCTTCCCTGACGGCACAGACATGTTCAAAGATGATGATGATGATGCCAGGATTCGTCAGGCTCAAATTGTGAAAACATGGTTCTGGGAGCATGAGACATCATTTTCACATGTGAAGACATTATGCAGTCGTCCGACTCTCCGTCATCAGTACAAGATCTTAGAGAGAAATTCCATGGCCAAAGCAAAAGGCAGTGCAATTAAATATTAGAGTGCGTGTATTTATTTATTTATTTTTGACTAGGCAGTGTATATTACTGTATGTAAATGCCTTGCCCCTTATTTTGCTATGGTGTAAATATTCACTGCTTTGCGAACAGCAAATAAAAGTTCACTTGTCTCTTGCTAATTTGTGGATTGCTTGCATGTGGACAGGTTATCCACGTACCATCACGCGTACAGGCATATGTCATGAATGTATAAAGTACAGGTTTTCTTTTTTTACCGCCTTAGATTGATCTGTCTCCATATGTTCTGTTTTAGTTTCTACTGTATGTGAATGAGGCCACGCCCCTCCAGCAGAAAACAGCAGAACTGAGCAACCAGCTGGGGAAGGGGGCGCTTCTTCTTATATGAGCTCACAAAGAGGGGAAATCTAATTGGCTTGTTAGAAGTTATTTAATGTTTGTTTGTTTTTGTTTGTTTGTTTTAAATTAGTATATATTTTTTGTTTGTTTACATCTTTTTTTTGCGTCAAAAAACTGTGCAAATTTCTTTTTTTTCTTTTTTTTTTCTGGTGACCTGAAGGTTACAAATTTTGAACAATTTTTTTTTTGGTTGCTTGTTGTATTTATCCAATCAAAATTCAACATATCAAGCCATTTTGGTATTATAGGAGAGAGAGAATCTAAACAATCAAGTATGTGTAAAAAAAAAAAAAAAAAAAAGTCCAAGAACTGGTTAACAATTAGCAGCCCGCGGTTCTTAGCAACAAGAAGATTTAAGATCAGAAGTTCAAATCCCAGAACGAGGAAGTGAACCATGAACTGCTTGGATTCTGTAATTTGGATTTCTCTAGACAAAATGTAGCAAGGATCTGTCCAACATCTGTCCAGATGCATCTGGATCTTACATGTCCAGGAGGAAATAATGTTCCTTCGAAATCACCCCAAGGCCTGCAGAGAAAGCACAGAGGTGGAGGACAGTCACAGATGCTGAACACTCCATCATCATCATCATCATCATCATCATCATCATCACCTCAAGCACTGAAGTGCCTCTGAAGTCCAACAGCTGGATTTCCCAGTAACGTAGAGCACATTAGAGGGTTGTGTGTGTGTGTGTGTGTGTGTGTGTGTGTGTGTGTGTGTGTGTGTGTGTGTGTGTGTGTGTGTGTGTGATGAGTTATCTGTGATGGTGACCTGGCAAGGTCTGGGACTTTTTATATATTTTTTATTTTTTTATTTATTTTTTTATAAACAACACCAAAGAAAACATCTGTGTGAAATTTACTGTTTGACCCCATGAGATCTTGGCAGCTGAGGTCGGTTGGTCACCATAAACTCACTGCAGGTGCTGATGAGACTGGACTGTAACAATCATCCGAATACACACACACACACACACACACACACACACACACACACACACACCATCATCCATCCTCCTCTTCATGTGGCTGCAGTAAACATTTTCAGACTCTCATCATAATGGTGAACTCTCAGCTTTGACTGTTTCAGTAAGTAATTATTTCAGAATAATATCCTGGTGTTATAATGATCTCTCAGGATTGTCCTCTGATTATTATCCAGATCGCCGTATACCTCAGTGCTGTTCGGTTCTGGATTCTTATCAGACAAAAGGTGTTGATTAGTTTTCTTTACCAACAGCTCTGACAATAGAGCAGGTTATTACTGTTATAGATACATTTTGTTTCCAGAACAACATGGCACACACACACACACAGCACACAGCACACAGCACACACTCCACTGATAATGGGATGTTTCTCATCTGTTTTTTTTTTTTTATTATTATTATTATTTCTTTTGATCGTGTTGCTTTTTTAGATCTTTTAGCTTGCTGCACTTTATCAAACACGTTCTATTCATGTGATTTCTTGATTCTATAGATCTGGAACTAATCAGGCCTGGGTGTGGCAAGTGACATTTAACTCAGCTTTCCAAAACATTCATAATTTAACTTGGGGCAATTACTTTTTCACACAGGGCCAGGCAGGTTTCGACAGATTTTTCTCCCGTTAATATATGACCTACTCATTTAAAAAACTTCATTTTGTTTTTCTCAGGTTATTTTTGTGTAATATTAAGATTTGTTTGATGATCTCAATCATTTCAGTGTGACCTTTTCATAGCAAAATGGGGAAAATATTTATTTGATCCCCTGTAGATTTTGTAAGTTTGCCAACTTATGACAGAATAATTTTTATCATAGGTTTATTTTAAAGTGTAGAAACAGAATATCGACCAAAAATCCAGAAAAAAAAACACATTATGTAAATGCTATAAATTAAGTTGCAAATAAAATTCTCTACCAACCAACAATAATTCATATACTGTACATATACACTATCACTCAAAAGTTTGGGATCACTTGCAAAAAAAATTTTCTACATTCTACAACAATACAGGGGATTTCAAAACTATCAAATAACACATATAGCATTTGGTAATTATTTAACAACAGGACATGAAGGTCGGCTGTTCTGGATCAGTTTCTCACAGGAACAGTATTGTGTGTCGAGTGCGTTTGTAAACCCCATCGAGCTCCATGATGAAACTGTCTCTCATGAAGACCTTCACAGGAAAGCGAGACCAGAACTTACTGCTGCAGAGGAGAAGTTAATTTAGAGTCACCAGCCTCAGAAATCACCAATTAACCTCAACCAGCACCTCAGATTAGAGCCGTTATGAAGCTTTACAGAGCAGAAGGAGCAGATATACATCTCAATATCAACTGTTCAGAGGAGATGATTGTGTGTTTTAGATAAACGCCTTCAGTGTTGTTTTACAGTGTAGAAAAGAATAAACATCAGGAACGAGCATGGAGTTAGAAGGGGTGTACAAACTTTTGAGCGGTAGTGTATATATATGAGAACACACACACAGGTACATCTCCATAAATAAAAATATCGTTGAAAAGTTGATTTATTTCGGTAATTCAATACAAAAGGTGAAACTCATATATTATGTAGATTCATTACACACAGACTGATGTATTTCAAAATACTGTACTAAACAAACCTGCACTATCAGAGACCAATCAGAACCCAGAATCCAGCAGCGCTTCCTTCTAAGTGGGCGCGGTCTGCTGTGAATGATTAAAATGACAAAAATGTATTTTTATTTGTATACAGCTAACTGAGACTGCAATCTCCGAAGCCCAGTAAACCACATTTAAGACAAAGAAAAAGTGCCTGAGCCTCATCTCGTCGAGGTCGAACCCCAGACCCTGACTCGGCTGCCGCTCTGCTGTTCACTCGATATCCCTTTTAATTGCGTCTCGCTGCTTTGCAGCTTATCGATTAGCGTGCGTGGCGCTCTCGCCGCCTGCACCGCATTGTATTTCTGCGTGGCATATTCATTTATTTACCTCTCCGTGTCTCTCCATGCATCATCTGTGCGTCCATCTATCTATCTCTCTGTCCCGGGGGAGCACTTCAATTCAAGACCTGCAGTAATTATTACCCCCAGTCTATAATTGAGTGATTTGATTTAAGATTGTTCTGTCGCTCCGTCTTCACCTCGGCTCACGCGACATGTCGACACAAAATGAGAGTTTGAATTATGGAAATGAAAAAAAAAAAATATATATATATATATATTTATTCTCATAGACCGAAAGACTGATAGACTGATAGACGTCCTTCCTCCTTTTCAGACAGAGAGGAAGCGGGCGAACTGAAAATACGGGCGAACGCATAATTACGGCAAATCGATAGCGAATTAAAGCGTTCTAAAACTTTATCAGCTTTGCATTTCAGAATTAAAGGTGATAAAGAGCCATTGGAGACAGAACCCGGCTCTGTGGGGAGACATGGCATTGTAATTACGCTTCTTTTCTCTCACTTCTTCATTCATAATTAATTAATTTCTCATAAAACCCGAGAGAAAAGAACAATGTGCTACCGTTCCTTTTCCCCTGTTCCTTTCTTCCTCCTCTCTGCTGTCGTTCTTTTCTCTCCAGCCTTTGAAGGCAGAGAGCAGATATTGGGGACCTGCCTTATGAGCGAGGACGACTCATTTCCATAGTGTTTTCGGAGGCCTCTTTAGTGCCGCTGCCTCGGGCTTCAATAATAAAGACTGTTTTCGGCAAGAGGGAGTGCATTTCCTCTCTCACTAGAAGAATGAATAAGAGAGAGAGAGAGAGAGAGAGAGAGAGAGAGAGAGAGAGAGAGAGATGTTTAGTGTAAGAGAGTAATTGCTTTCTATACTTGCGATTTTTTTTTTTACTGAAACCGCTGCTTGTATCCATGACGACGCTTATCACAACGATCTGACAATCTGAAGCCCTAGCTACTATCGGCTACCTAGCTACAGTATTTCATCAAAAGAATTGTTCTGAATTATTTTGGTTTAAAAAAAAAAGTATAACAGTATGAAAAAGGTTTTGATACGTCCTTGGATTTTTTCATGAAAAACTGAAAATCACAAGCTAGCTAACTAGTGTTAGCTAACTAACACTTTAAGAATACATTTCTCAAATTACAAGAAAAATGTCATATGCTGTTGAAGAGGAAAGAGCCAGAGCAGGAAATAAGGAATTTAGAATCTTATGAAAGAAAAATACGAATATTGATAGTTATCAATATTGATAATATTGATGCTTCATCACCTCCATCAGCACAGATTATTAGCAGCATCAGGACTTTCATTGCTATCTTCTAATTCTGATTTATTTTTTTTTAGCCAAATATCTGACCTACAATTTTCCTCTAATAAGATTAAGATTTTGTTTTTCTTGCACTATTCTGACTTTTATTGTTTTTAAAATTCCTCATTTATTTTCACAATATTTTAGTGCTTTCTTTTATTTTCACTATTAGTTATTTAACTATTAGTTTAACTACTACTACTTCGTTTACCTTCGAAATGACATTAAGAACAAGAACAAAAAAACTTTTTAAAATATTATTGATGAGCTGAATAAACTGCTGTCCTCAAAATCATAACAGATTAGGACTTGTGCCCATCAATCTGATCTACAGTATGCTGTAGAAACCCCCAGGGGGCACAACACTGCTTTGTTTCGTTTGTGTAACATCAACAGCCTCCACCAAAGAGTCTGTATCAATAGCATTGCCTCCAACAATAGCAAAGGTCTGTCAGGTCCCCCTAGTCTCGTCCCCAAGGCGCAAAACATGGAACAGTGCTCCAGTCATCTCCATATTTTGCAGATATCATCCTCATCATGTTGGTCCAGCTGTGGATTACACACCATCACTTAGTGTTGCAATACAACTGGCATTTAAGTCAAGCATTTTTGTGAATGACGTACAGCTACATATGGATTTAATGTGAAACGTGTTTACCCTTGTAAAACAAAATATTGTACATGATGTGAACATGAATTTAGTGTATATTTCTGATTAATTTACTTCAAGATGTTCTGTAATGTGTGAGGGATAAAAGTATACGGCGCTCCATCTGGATTAAATACGAAACATTCCCCCCTTTCAAATTCTCAACAAACTCTAGATGAATACGATATTTAAGTGATGAACTTATACTGAATATTTTAAAAGGATGGAGTTATACTGTAGCACATTTTCAACTAATAATGATGCATTTTCTTATTTTTTGAACAATAATTAAAAAAAAAAAACAGAAAGAGAAAACACATTAATCCCACACCCCCATATCAAAGTGTGATGGTGGAAAAGTGAATGAACATTAAAATAAGCTTGCTCCTACTGTACCACAACTACACCATTTAACATTTAGGTAAAAATTCATACACACTAAAAAATGCTGGGTTGTTTTTACTACCCAAACGCTGGGTTGCCTCTGTTGGGTAATTTTTCTTGGTTATTTACAGTGAATTGGGTACTTTTTGTTTAACCCAGCTTTCTGGGTTGGAGTTGGGTTAGCTAGTGACAGCTAACATCACAGACAAGACTGCCCCTCCCCCGAAGTTCACCGGTGTATTCAGTGGCTGTGTCAGCTTCGTGTCTTTTTTGGGGGGGGCTGCTGATGAGGGTGCTCCCTCCTCACGCATTTAAGGGGAAATGTAAACGTTAAATACAAGGTTTTTATATACACTTTTACTCACCTATGACTGAATTTGTTCACTGTATGTAACATTTATTACTGTTACCGTGTTAACGTTACACTCAAACTTTCAGCCTGGTCTGTGCTATAGCATGCTAGTTTATCTGACAATGGCTGCTAGCTAGCCAAACCAAAGAACCCCACCTGTGTATGAAAGAAACTGCAAAAATGTCTGAGCTTTTTAGCTTTCTTTGTGGAATGCTTGCAGGGTGTATGAAGGTGGTGAAGTGATGAATGAAAGCTAAACTGTTAACTGTAGTGCCAGCATGACGCTAGCATTTAGCTAGGTTGCTTGCGTAAGCCACCACATATAAAAAGCTGAGGTGTTACAAAACACTAATCTTCTTACAAATATGAATACTAGCCAACCCTCTCGAATTTTCCATAAACTTTTGCTTTCTTTAATTTCTTCCTTTCTAAGGTTGGAACCGACACTGTGGAATATCTCCAGCAGGCTGAAGTGTCGAGGCCAAACACCTACATCCTGATGTTGGGAGATAATGACCAGCACTGCTCTCAGGCATTAGTGCTTCTGAATAATAGTGTCATAATGATGTCGCTGATGAACTGTTTTGTATTATCTGATCTTGTGCTTTTGAATTTTTTTTTTCTATGATTTGTACAATTAATTGGGTGTTTATTGCAAATATGTATGGTTTGCAAAACGTAGAGATTTTTTTGTAATAGACCAGTATACCAAAGTAATTAAACTTTTTAAACATAGACATGTAAAACATAAAATAATAACTTATTTGTAACATCTGTACCTCCACAGCTCAGGGGAATAAGATCAAGTTCCCCGGATTACTGAGTTGGTACTTTGTCCCCACCTAGTGTGTCTATGTATGTACTACCAGCACTTAAACACTAAACACGAACACCTGTGATCCCCTTGTGTGTCTGACTATTTATTCCAGTCGAACCCGTAGGGCTTCGCCTGTTCACTGTTGTGCACACGTCTTGTCGTCACCTGGTTTGTCTGTATGTTGTGTGTAAAACGTCCTGTCTCTTCTCCCCGTCTCACTCCCAGGACTGAGCGTGTCTGCAGGTGAAGGACCTTTGGGGAACTGGAAAATCCCTCCCTAGCCGCATGGACTTTGCAAGTGCCTCATTTAAGTTCTCGTTCTCCTCACCTGAGTGACTGTTTTTGTTAGCCCACCTGCAGACCCGGCCTGGGAGGTCAGCTCCGGACCGCTGTACGCGCCCGGAGACGTTTGTGTATTGTGAAAAAAAAAATAAAAAGGATTATTTTGTGAATATGGAAACTGCATCTGCGTCTGATTTCTATCCAGGAGAAGTGACAGATGAACAGGCCCATCCAGACGCAGCAGGAACCCCTCTTCCTGAGGAGGAGGCCCCAGTCCTCGATTACATTCGGGGACAACAACATGAGATTGACGGGCTGGCCCGCGCGGTGAATGACCTGGCGCGAGGGATGGAACAACTCATGCGCCGCTTGCCCGCTCTCTGCGCACCTGGTTCGCGCTCCGCTCCACTACCACCCCGCTCTAACCCCCCGGAAAGATATGATGGAAATCCGGAGGGGTGCAAGCGGTTTCTCCTGGCCTGTGAGCTGTGGCTCGCAGAGTATCCGGAGATGACGGATGCACAGAAAATCAGCTTCGTCACCCAGCAGCTCGCAGGGACCGCAATGGATTGGGCCGCGGCAGTGTGGAGCGCAGGCGGGATCGCCGCGAAGGATTACCCGCAGTTTCTCTCGGAGTTTCGTACGGTATTCGATCACCCCGATCAGGGTAAAACGGGGGAACAACAGCTGCTGAGGCTGAAACAGGGGACGGCCACCGTCGCGGATTATGCGATTCGGTTTCGGGTACTGGCTGCGGAGAGTGGCTGGTGCGACCGCAGTCTCCTAGCAAGGTTCCGGGACGGACTACAACCCGAAGTCCAGCTGGAATTAGCCTGCCGGGACACAGGCATGTCCCTGAACGACTGTATCACGCTAGCCATCAAACTAGATCAGCACCTCCGTAGCCAGCGACGACACATCTCCCCGAAAACCGCCCCCGCACGGCAGGAGCTTAACCGTCGCGCTAGCCTCAGCACCCCCACGACGGACCCCCGCGAAGGAACTCCGGGAGAACCGATGGACCTCAGCACCTCCCGCCTCACGGCCCAGGAGAGAAGGCGGCGTATACAAGCGGGGTTGTGCTTATACTGCGGAGGGGACAAGCATCGCATAACACATTGCCCATTATTACAAAAAGTAATACGCATCACACCACCGCGCACCCATCACTCATTCTGTGTACCAGCTCACATATCATATTTTAACCGTTCTTTGTGTGTTTTCCCCCTTATAGATTCTGGTTCGGCTGGAAATTTTATAACTTCTTCTCTTCTTTCCTCGCTACAGGCTCCCTTGTCGAAGCTACCAGCCCCTATCGCGATTAAAGCTCTGGATGGTCATAACCTTCGACATTCGCCCATTAAACAGATATCGGCGCCACTGCGATTAACTTTTCCCGGTCACTCCGAGGAACTAAAATTCTTTGTCCTCCCTCGGTCCGATCATTCCGTCGTGCTGGGTCTACCATGGCTCAGTTCTCATAATCCCAATTTTGATTGGGAAAAATCTCGCATCCTATCCTGGGCCCCTAGATGTGCAAAAAAATGTATACCGCCGACATTGACGGTCCAAACCACCTCAATTGAAAGCCCGCAAGCCCTAGTATCAACACAGGTACCATCAGAGTATGCACAGTTTCAAGACGTGTTTAGCATTAGGGCGGCCGCACGACTTCCCCCTCATCGGCCGTGGGACTGCGCGATAGATATCTTGCCGGGGAAAACACCGCCGAGCTCACGTGTTTATCCATTGTCCGTGGAGGAAACGCGGGCTATGGAGGAATACGTGAGTGAAGCTCTCCAGCAGGGGCTCATCAGTAGGTCCACGTCACCCGCCTCGGCAGGTTTTTTCTTTATCGATAAGAAAGGGGGGGGCTTACGTCCCTGTATTGATTATAGGGGTCTCAATGCAGTCACAGTGAAATACAAGCACCCACTACCGTTGGTACCGGCCGCCATCGACCAACTCCGAGGCGCCTCTATTTTCACCAAACTCGACCTCCGCAGCGCCTATAATCTCGTTCGTGTGCGTAAAGGCGATGAGTGGAAGACTGCGTTTAGCACAACATCAGGCCATTACCAATATAATGTGATGGCTTATGGATTGGTAAACGCACCTGCGGTGTTTCAGGGGTTCATGAACGACGTGTTTAGGGATATGTTAAGCCGGTATGTTATAGTGTACTTGGATGACATCTTGGTATACTCTCGGTCATATGCCGAGCACGTCCAACATGTAACTGCCGTCCTTCATCGACTGCGCAAACACGGGCTCTATGCGAAGGCGGAGAAATGCGAGTTCCATAAAAAAGAGGTTGCATTCCTCGGCTACCGCATAGGGCCACAGGGGGTCGAAATGGAGACGACTAAGGTGGAGGCGGTGCAACTATGGCCGGAACCCCAATCGGTAAAGGCGCTACAGAGTTTTCTGGGGTTCGCTAACTTTTACAGACGCTTTATCCGAGGATTTAGTATGCTGGCAGCACCGCTCACAACCCTGCTAAAGGGGAAGCCTAAGCGTCTGCGTGAGTTTCCGCCGGAGGCACGCAGAGCTTTTCAACATCTAAAGACCGCTTTCACTACGGCACCCATACTGAAAATCCCCGACTCAACCAAGCCTTTTTTGGTTGAAGTCGATGCCTCCGAAGTGGGGGTTGGAGCGGTGCTGTCGCAACGTCATGGCAACCCAGGAAAACTCCACCCTTGCGCTTTCTTCTCGCGTAAACTAACACCTGCCGAGCGCAACTATGATATCGGCAATCGCGAACTGTTAGCAGTAAAAGCGGCGTTAGAGGAGTGGCGGCACTGGCTAGAGGGCGCCGAACACCCATTCTTAGTCCTAACCGATCATTGCAACTTAGAATACATCCAACAGGCAAAACGATTAAACCCTCGCCAAGCACGCTGGGCACTGTTCTTTACTCGCTTCCGCTTCACTATCACCTATCGTCCCGGTTCCAAAAATAAGAAAGCGTATGCTTTATCCCGGTGCTACACAGCCCCGGAGGAACCATCAGAACCCGAGCTGATTCTGCTTTCGTCTCTTGTGGTGGCACCGATCATGTGGGACCTCGACTCGGAGATCGCACAGGCGGCATGGTCCCAAACCGCAACGCGACACTGCCCTCCGGGAAGAACCTACGTGCCGATGTCACTACGAGAGCAGGTAATTATCCAGGCACACACTAGTGTAGCAGCCAGGCACCCCGTGACGGTCCGTACATTTCGGCTGTTAGAACCAAAATACTGGTGGCCGAATATGCGGAAGTCAGTAGGAACAGTGGTTTCATCCTGTGCAGTTTGCGCGACATCAAAGAATCCTAGACACCTGCCGGTTGGGAAATTAATGCCATTAGTCACACCTAACAGACCGTGGTCCCATATCTCCGTGGACTTTGTCACGGATCTGCCCGTTTCTAAGGGCTACACCACTATTCTAGTCGTGATCGATCGATTTTCCAAGGGATGCAGATTTATCCCCTTCGGCTCCCTCCCGTCAGCCTTCCAGGTAGCAGAAGCCCTGTTTACAACTGTGTTTCGTTGCTATGGCATCCCCGAAGGTATAGTATCCGATCGTGGTCCCCAATTTATCGCGCGAGTCTGGAAAGCTTTCTTTCAGAAATTGGGAACCACTGTTAGCCTAACGTCGGGCTATCATCCCGAGTCTAATGGGCAGGCAGAGCGGACTGTCCAAGAACTCGGAAAATATCTTCGAGCATATTGTAGCAGCCGTCAACACGAATGGGCAGAATGTTTAATCTGGGCGGAATATGCTCAAAACTCGCTACGTCACTCCGCTACCGGCCTAACGCCCTTCCAATGTATACTCGGGCATCAGCCCCCGCTCTGTCCCTGGGATAACACACCCACGGAAGTCCCTACGGTGGACGATTGGTTTAAAAGAGCGGAAAAAGTATGGGAAGATGCCCATACCAAAATCTCTCAAGCAGTTCGTCGCTTTAAGAAATTTGCCAATAGACGACGAAGGGAAAGTCCTCCGCTCCAGGTAGGCGATAGAGTATGGCTCTCGACAAGGGACCTTCACCTGAACCTTCCGTGCCGTAAACTCACTCCCCGGTATATAGGTCCCTTTCCCATAGTGTCTCAAATAAACCCCGTATCATATAAATTGCAACTCCCCTCTCACATCCGCATTCATCCTGTCTTCCATATCTCTCTTCTTAAACCAGTGACCCGGGGACCGCTGGACGGAGGCGTGGCGGAACCAGCAACCCCTGGAGCGGTGGAGATTGAGGGCGCTCCGGCGTTTCGAGTCAGTAAACTCCTAGACTCCCGGAGGAGGGGAGGTTCCCTCCAATATCTGGTGGAATGGGAGGGGTACGGCCCGGAGGAACGGAGCTGGGTACCGGCCAAGGACATCTTACATCAAGGGCTAATCACAGAGTTCCATCAGGAAAGGCCGGAACGCCCGGCCCCACGACGTCCGGGTCGTCCACCTCACCGGCCATCCCATCAGGTTGGTGAGCCTCGACCCTCTCCGGTAACACGGAGACAGCCCTCACATCCCCTCCTGGGAGCCGGTCCGGGGGGGGGGGGGTACTGTAACATCTGTACCTCCACAGCTCAGGGGAATAAGATCAAGTTCCCCGGATTACTGAGTTGGTACTTTGTCCCCACCTAGTGTGTCTATGTATGTACTACCAGCACTTAAACACTAAACACGAACACCTGTGATCCCCTTGTGTGTCTGACTATTTATTCCAGTCGAACCCGTAGGGCTTCGCCTGTTCACTGTTGTGCACACGTCTTGTCGTCACCTGGTTTGTCTGTATGTTGTGTGTAAAACGTCCTGTCTCTTCTCCCCGTCTCACTCCCAGGACTGAGCGTGTCTGCAGGTGAAGGACCTTTGGGGAACTGGAAAATCCCTCCCTAGCCGCATGGACTTTGCAAGTGCCTCATTTAAGTTCTCGTTCTCCTCACCTGAGTGACTGTTTTTGTTAGCCCACCTGCAGACCCGGCCTGGGAGGTCAGCTCCGGACCGCTGTACGCGCCCGGAGACGTTTGTGTATTGTGAAAAAAGAAATAAAAAGGATTATTTTGTGAATATGGAAACTGCATCTGCGTCTGATTTCTATCCAGGAGACATGACACTATTTGTGAGGTAGAACTAATCCAACATTATAGTTAAATATGACCTAGTATTTGGATTGAATATTTTACCCATCTTGCTGGGCTAAATAAATAACCCAGTTTGAGTTGTTTTTAACCCAGCATATTTTATGGTTTTTAACTTAACCATAAAATACTGCCAGCTTTAAGTGGCCTCGTGGCCTCACTTCAGAAGTGAAGAATCCAGAAAGTTTGTTTCTCAATGCCGTGTCTCAATTCCAAAAACGCAAAGAACAGACTTGACTTGGAAGTGCACATTCGAGGGTTTAAGGACACCGTGTATAGTGCAAATGGAATGCGGAGTACAGGATGCGTCACACAGCCGAGGTATATTATACCATAACCGTATTATACCAAAGAATGCCTGTTAAAAATACACAAAACGAAATAAATCCACTGTTTTAACTACTACAGAGACATTCAATTAAATTCAATTTCACTTGTATAGCGCTTTTAACAATTGTCATTGTCACAACGCAGCTTTACACAATCAAAAGAATTATTGAAGTGTGTATGAAATGTAAATGTGTATGAATCAAAATGATCAGATCGTCCCTGATGAGCAAGTCGAGGGCGATGGCAACAGTGGCAAGGAAAAACTCGCTGAGATGGCAGCAAGAAGGAACCTTGAGAGGAACCAGACTCAACAGGGAACCCATCCTCATCTGGGTGATAACAGGGATTTATTTAATGGCTAATAGGGAATGATTGGTCATACTGTGTGTTAGGAGGCTGGAAGTTCAGTATAACAGGAGATGTGTTTAAGTTAATATGGTTAATACAGTTAAGGCAGGACTAACTATGACATCATAACCAAAATGGAGAGCCAGAAGGAAACACAGACATGAGGGGGAACTGAGATGTAAAGCGACCAATCACTTCACCGTCAAAATACTGTCAATGCAGAGACATCAGAGCCAGCGGTAGTTTTCAGAACTTCTTTCCGAGGTGAGGCTGTGTTGGGCCGGGACATGAGCACAGAGCGCCGGAGGATTCGCCTGGAGCTCAAATCTCCAAAAAAATTGAGTCATTTTTAAAATAACCGATAAAGGTTTTGAGCTGTGCACACATACAGTATATATTCTCGCTTAAACAACTCTTAAAACTACACATTGTGACACAATAACAGTAATATTTCAAACATTTTGCAGGCTGCCGTTTGAGAAACCAGGGAATAAAGAATAAACCAGTTGTTGGGTCAAAATTACCCAACCAGGTGTTCATTTGTAAATGACCCACTACATCTCATTTGACCCAACATGCACCCGAAATAACCCAGAATTTTGACCCAGCATAAACAAGCCAACAATGTGTTTACAGAAACAACACAGCATTTTTAGAGTGTAATGAAACTCAACAAGAAGAAAACACTTAAATTTGCTAGGGATTAGAGCTAGACTTTGGAGTGATGAAAAAAGGTCATGTGATCTGATGAGTCCAGACTGAGTCTATTCCAGAGTGATGGGCGTGTCAGGGTGAGAAGGGAAGCGCTGTAATGAAGTGATGCTCCCATCATGCATAGTGTCCACTGTACAAGCCTCTGGAGACAGTGTTATGATCTGGGGTCGCTTCAGTCGCTCAGGTCGAGACTCAGCAACGTTATGTGGCGATAAAATGAAGTCACATGACCACCTGAATGTACTGAATCACCAGCACATCACATCTATGAAGGGTTTCTTCTTCCCTGATGGCACACGCCGTATCCCAGGACTCAGAGTGGGAAAGGGCGATTCTGGAAGCATGATGAATCTCTTAAACACATGAACTGGACATCATAGTTTGACACTCTTGACATTTTTTTCCGAAACATCAATAATATTAGGCACACAGTAGCATGAAAGACTGACTTCCTTGTTCTCTTCTTCTCTTTGTGGTGAATGGCAGTTCACAAACCCAGTACGTGCATACTGCCACCTGCTGTATCAGAGCCTATAAACACGCCGGTGCACCCGAGAACCGAGAAGAATAACAATGTAAACGCTGGTCAGCGGCGGGGTGTGAAGGGGAGCGATCATTCCTGCACACGGGACAAATCAATCATGTCTAAGTACTGTAAGTGCAGGGTTAAGTGGGCGGAGCCTGTTGCTATGGTTTCATTAGTGTTATTAAGCTTCTTCTTGTATTGGGTTAGAGTTTGGTATAGTTTAAGGTTTAAAATCGCTGTTTCCTCAAAGCTTGGCTACTAAAAACCCCGGAGCGACTGCACACAGAGAGACCTCGGGTACTAATCTGTCAGACAGACAGCACAGATGGCAGTGAGACAGGTGGATGCCAAAGATACAGTAGGGATGAAAATATAATGGCTATGTAAACTACCCTTAAAATTGAGATTTTCAAATGCAGAGATGAAACTGAGTACACGTACCTCATTACAATACTTTACATATTTTACACTTCTGTACTTTAGTTGAGTTGTTTTGTTGACTTTTACTCAAAGTGCTATTGTGAGACGATACGAGCTGTGGACTTTTAATACTTACTTTAATGACACACGGGCGGTGAGGACTTTTTGTACTTGTACTCAGGTGTACTATTGAATGGATGATTTCTACTTTTACTTGAGTGATATTTTTTCTAGGGAATCTCTAGTTTTACTCAAGAACAGGATTTTTGTACTTTGCCCCCCTCTGACTAAATGACAGCTTAATATTAATATTAATATACAGCTTAATAAATCTTGATCTCAAAACTGAGTAACAAAATACTATAGATTGTGGATCACATGACTGTGATAACGTTATAGGCCTTATCCTGTGCATTGCATCTTTTTTTAACTGTATAATATGCATGATACTAATAGCTACTGTATATATAGTATTATAGTTCCATATTACAATTACTTCTATTTATTTGTTTGTTTGTTTGTTTGTTTTTGTTTTCATTCTTCTTTTACAATCACAACAAATAAGACTTACTGTGTGTATGATGCAGACCATAGCAGGACTCCTAATTGTGTTCATATAATGATCAGTGCGGATGCTGTGGATGTTCCTCCTTGTACAGCTTTAGGACTGTTGTTGTGTAATAGCGGTTGTCACACATAACTGTATTTAACATTAAACAGACGTTAAACTGACGTTAAAACTTGAATGAATTCATCAATTGTATGATCACACAGGGTCACCCAGATCAGGACGGGTTTTCTTTCAAAGCCGGTTCCTCCCTCATGAGGTCTCGGGTAGTTTTTCCTTCGCCACCACGGCCTCTGGCAAAATTTCAGAATTTTAAATTAGTTACTGAGTTCATATAGTGCTGTAAGGCTGCTTTATTAAAAATGTGTGCATTGTTAAAAATGCTGTGGAAATAAAACAGAATTGAATCTAATGTAATCAGGTTGAAAATACATTTTCAAACGTTCCTTTTTTTTTTTTAATATGAATCGTGTTTAAATTAGTCATTGCAGGCCTCCGAGTGGCGCAGTGGTAAAGCGCTCGCCCTGTCATCCGGAGACCGCGAGTTCGATTCCCGGGTGATGCTGTAACCTCTCGCAGCCGGAGGTCTAGAGAGAGCTGATTGGCCGAGCTCTCTCAGAGGGGAGGTACTTAGTGCTCCCACATTAATCACGACTCTACAGCCAATCAGGGGCATCTGTGAGCTCATGCAAGCGGCAGGAGCGGATAGCGCCGTCCTCCGAGTGTGTTACTCCGCCCCCAACGGTGCGTGAGCGAGAAGAGATGAATTTGAAAAGATGCGAAAAAGATTGTGGCCGGCTGGCATCATGTGGTTCGGAGGAGACACGTGATAGTCTTCGACCCTCACGGTTGAGTGGTAGTAGTAGCCTTAATGTGGAGCCCCCTAGTGACGGGGAGGAATTGTACACGACTAAATTAGAGAGAAAATCGGGGAAAAATAAAAAAATAATAATAATTAGACATTGCAACTTTGCAGCTGATAATTTGTAACTGGAAACCATGACCGTGTCTGATCTCCCGGATTCGATCAGACTGAGAACGCACGGCTTGTAGGAATTCTGTATGGATGCGGAGAAGGTTGCTTTTTTTAATGCAGTATATGCTTACGTCTGCTGTGACACACGCACAGGCATGCGCACTCTCACACACACACACACACACACACATGCGCGCAATGAAAATCCATCACCTCAGGCTGTACATGTACGTGTCTGTTTCAGATGTTAAAACTGTCACACTGTGGACAGAGTACACACTCCATCCATCGTTAACGCCTGACACGACACGTCTCAACTCGGTCCGCTGTGTCAGTTATGAGTGTGTGCGTGTGTGTGTGTGTGTGTGTGTGCGTGTGTGCGTGTGTGTGTGTGTGTGTGTGTGTGTGAGATTGTGGATGATGCATTTTGTAATATGATGCGCTGCTAAAAAAAATAATAAAACACATGTTCCAGTTTTTGGATGCTTGAACACACACCTGCAGGGGAGAGGTTGAGCAGCTGGTCTCTCTCTCTCTATCTCTGTGTCTGTCACACACACACACACACACACACACACACTCAGAGAGAGCGTGTGATATCCCTGGCATGCTTTCCAGGAGTCACAGCGCGGCTAATCCCAGCTAATTTGCCGTTGACAAGAACCCAATTACCCTGGACTCCAACAGAGAAGGGGCGAGAGACACAGAGACACAGAGAGAGAGAGAGAGAGAGCGTTCTGGAGTGATGCTGTGCCAACACACACCCGCTGAGGAGAGAGCTGCAGGAGGCCTCATTACACTCAGCAGGCACACATACACACATTCACACACATGAAGACACACACACACACACACACACACACACCCACACACAGGGCTCACAGGTCTGCAGCCCACATCACAGTCATTTAACCAGTTAACAAATCACCTCTCTGTTGTTACACATCAACACACACACACACACCCTTGCTGTTTACTGTACCTACAATTACGCAGCACTAATATAGAGCACTTAAAAGTACTGGCACCCTGCGACTTCTTTTGGGTCACTTATAATGACTACAGTACAGAGAGAGAGAGAGAGAGAGAATAAAAAGACAGATACACAAACTGGGAAAGAGACAAAAGAAAGATAAAGAAAGAGATTTTTAAAAAAGAGAAATGAAATGAATGGATGAACAGATGAATTAATGTAATAGTTGATTTGGACAGATGAATGGATGCGTGGACATTTGGGTGCATGGAGCGAAGGAATGAATAGATCGAGAAAAAAGACAAAAAGAGACAAAAAAATTGAAACAGAAAAAGAAAGACAGAAATCAAATCGATATATGGACGGATTGATGGATAGATAGAAGATAGATAGATACTGATGAAAATTACAGAGACACAGAGACGGAGAGAGACAGTGAGAGACCGAAAGAGACAGTGAGAGACGGAGAGAGACAGTGAGAGACGGAGAGAGACAGTGAGAGATGGAGAGAGATGGAGAGACAGAGAGAGACAGTGAGAGACGGAGAGAGACGGAGAGAGACAGTGAGAGATGGAGAGAAAGGGAGAGACAGTGAGAGACGGTGAGAGATGGAGAGAGACAGAGAGACAGTGAGAGATGGAGAGACAGACGGAGAGAGACGGAGAGAGACAGTGAGAGACGGAGAGAGACAGTGAGAGATGGAGAGAGATGGAGAGACTCAGTGAGAGACAGTGAGAGATGGAGAGAGATGGAGAGACAGTGAGAGATGGAGAGAGAGACGGAGAGACAGTGAGAGACAGAGAGAGACAGTGAGAGATGGAGAGAGATGGAGAGACTCAGTGAGAGACAGTGAGAGATGGAGAGAGACGGAGAGACAGTGAGAGATGGAGAGAGACAGTGAGAGATGGAGAGAGGTGGAGAGACTCAGTGAGAGATGGAGAGAGACGGAGAGACAGTGAGAGACGGAGAGAGAGACAGAGAGACAGTGAGAGATGGAGAGACTCAGTGAGAGACAGTGAGAGACGGAGAGAGACAGTGAGAGATGGAGAGAGATGGAGAGACTCAGTGAGAGACAGTGAGAGACGGAGAGAGAGACAGTGAGAGATGGAGAGACTGAGTGAGAGACAGTGAGAGATGGAGAGACTGAGTGAGAGACAGTGAGAGATGGAGAGAGGGAAACAGGTGAAGGACAGTGTGACATGCAGTGATGTCGAACACTGCTGGATACACAGTCTCGCTGATTCCTTATCACACACACACACACACACACACACACACAAGTGATCCATCGCTCCCACTGAATCGCCACACAATATTTCTTATGAGTGATCTTGTCTTTCTCTGTGTGTGTGCGTGTGTGTGCACCTATCTGTCTCTCTCTCTCTCTCTCTCTCGTTCTTCATAAATTTTTATTAAACAAAACTATAAGCAGATTGATTTCACAGCCGCTGCATTATTGCATTTTTATTTAATTCTCTCTCTCTCTCTCTCTCTCTCTCTCTCTCTCTCTCTCTCTCTCACACACACACACACACACACACACACACACACACACACACACACACACACACACACACTCTCTCTCTCTCTCTCTCTCTCCTTCTTGCCATCCTTGGCAGATTTACCTGGTTTTATGTATCTATTTCATCTATTTCACAATCGTGTGTATGTGTGTGTACAGTATGTGTGTTTGTGAGTGTGTGTGTGAGAGAGAGAGAATAACGAGAGAGAGAGAGAGAGAGAGAGAGAGAGAGAGAGAGAGAGAGATGTACTAACGACATGCGTAGCCTGACACGCAATTCATTACTGCGTTCGATCTCGTTTCCGAATCGTTTAGCCGCGTTTGCTTTAGTAATTGGGAAGTCATTACGCCGCCTGTTCACTTCACAAAAGCTGCGCGCGAAACGAACACAGAATTAATTCACATCTATCAATTTTCCATGAAATCCAGCAAGAGGCGACGCCTAGGATTCATTAAATGCTAATTACGCAATTACGACGATGACGACGTCTTTAAGTGGGCTTTAATTCATCATAGGAACAGCGAATGAATCCGGTTGTTATTTACCAGGAGAGAGAGAGAGAGAGAGAGAGAACAATCAGGGCGCAGCGGGAAGGCGGGGTTGTGTATTATAATGTCAGAGATGTTTAGACAGAAAAAGAGAAGACATGCTTTCATGGACAGCGATGCTCAGTGTGTGGTAAAGACGGAAAAATTGGCCCTGGTGGAAATTTTCCGCTTCGAATCACTCCGGACTCGGGAATGTTTCTCTTTTACGCAAAACGCAATCTGAAGCAAATCGCTTTTGATCGGTGGGTGAATTCTTGAGAAGGACAAGAAACCCGATCGCAGGACAGGGAGCAGCTGTGTGTGTGTGTGTGTGTGTGTGTGTGTGTGTGTGTGTGTGTGTGTGTGTGTGTGTGTGTATGGGGGATCTCATAGCCTCTGAGATGAGCTAGTCGTTCTCCCTGAGAGGACCCTGGAGATCCGCAGTGTAAAAGGAAGCCAGTCTTGGGGAACGGAACGAGAGGGAAGGCAGGAGGGCGTTTCTGGTTCCGCGCCATTTAATGCAGGGCGACAAAACCTCCATCTCGTTTAACAGCTCACGCAGCAGGGGCAATTACACCGGCTTTAATTGGCTGAGGCTTTTAATCGCCCGATAGGGGAGCAGCCTGCCGATCGCTCCCTCCGTCTCCGCACCTGCACGGAGGAGAGGCAGGAAATGGATCATTTGGACTTCCTGCCATGTGTTCGGACATTTTCTTTATTGCTGAGAGGTACCTTTAGTACTTTCGTTAACACTCCAGAGCGATTAATGGGAATGTTCGCGGGGCTCCATGACACTAAGTAAGCATTTTAGTGCAACTGAAATAAAACCCGCATAAACATTTAGAAAGAGTTGGAAACTATTTACAACTTTGGTGACGAGTCAACGCAAGCAAGTGCTAAAAGTTGCTTGGGTTCTGATGTGTTCTGCTGCTTCAGAGGGCTTGTTTTGGGTCGGTGAGAGCACTGAAATGTCTGGCCCCGCCTCCCTTGGCAAATATAACAGCTTCAACTCTTCTGTGAAGGCTTTCCACAGGGTTTAGGAGTTTGTTGATGGGAAATTTTTGGTCATTTTTCCAGAAGCGCATTTGTGAGATTAGACACTGACGTTGGACGGGAAGACATGGGACGCTGTCTCCGCTCTAATTCATCCCAAAGGTGTTCTATCGGGTTGAGGTCAGGACTCTGTGCAGGACAGTCAGGTTCTTCCACACCAAACTCTCTCATCCATGTCTTTATGGACCTTGCTTTGTGCACTGGTGTGATGTCCAAAATCAGTGTCTGATCTCACAAATGCGCTATATATATATACAGTACAGTGCAAAAGTTTGGACACCCCTCATTCAGCGAGTTGTCTTTCTTGTGTTCTTTGGTCTTCCTTTCCTGGGCCGGTCCGCATGTAAGCCGGTTTCTTTGTAGCGCTTGATGCTTTTTGTGACTGCACTTAAGGACACTTTCAAAGTTTTCCCAATTTTTCGGACTGACTGACCTTCATTTCTTAAAGTAATGATGGCCGCTTGTTTTTCTTTACTTAGCTGCTTTATTCTTGCCATAATACAAATATAACCTCTTTGAATGAGAAGGTGTGTCCTTATATATATATATATATATATATATATATATATATATATATATATATATATAGGAAACACACTGAAACAGAGAGAGGAGATGTTGATTATACGAGCACTAAGACCCAGCAGGGGAGACAATTACCCACAATTCTGCAGCGCAAGAGAGAGAAAAACTGTTGGCTCGGGTGTGATCACGTGACGCTCTGTATCAAAACAAGAAGGGCATGCATGATACATGATACTCGGGACTCGTAAACTAAGACTTGTTCGTTTTTCAAGTTAAAATTCATTAAAAATCTTTGCTCGTTTTGTGGAACACTCGCAATCCGAGGTTCCACTGTATATAATTTTTTATTTACAGTGGAACCTCGGATTGCGAGTAACATGGTTTACGAGTGTTCCGCAAACCGAGCAAAGATTTTTAATAGATTTTTAATCGGAAACCGAGCAAGTATTAGTTTATGAGCGCCGAGTATCATGTATCACGCATGCGACTCTTATTTTGACACCGAGCGTCACTCTTGCGCTGCGGAATTGTGTCTAATCGTCTCCCCTGCTAGGTCTTAGTGCTCGTCTCTTACTTGCATAATCAACACCTCCCTCTCTCTTTCAGCGTGTCTTATGTGTGTGTGCGTGTGCGTAATTTGACACCGACACACACAAACACCCTGACACACGCACAGACGCTCTCTCGCCTTTTCACCCCCTCCCCAGCTTCACAAACACACAGAAACTCTGCTCTGTCGCGATTCCTTTCAAAGGTAAGGTGCTGGCTCATTTGTTTTGTTTCTGTTTTTTTTTTTACTTTACTGCAGTGATTCCCTTAGTATGCGCTCACGCCAGGTCAGAGAGATTTATTTTTTCCCTGTTAAAACGGTGTTTCCGTGTTTATGTGTGTGTCCGTTTGTTGTGAAACTTAAAAAGTGATTCCGTTAGTATGCGCTGACGCCAGTGTCAGAGAGATTTCTTTTTTTCCTGTTAAAACGGTGTTTCCGTTGTGTGTGTGTGTGTGTTTGTTGTGAATCTTAAAAAGCAAGGTGGGGAGAGGGAGGAGGAGTGTTACTGTGTAAAACAAGGCAATGGAAGGGGCTAATTCCACACACACACACACACACACACACACACATGGCGCCTGCACGCACCAACAAAAACACTTATCTGTCAGGATTTATTTGTACTTTTTTTAAAGGTAAAGTGCAGATTAATTTGTTTTATAATTATTTTTATGTATTTATTTTTTGGGGCTGTGGAACGAATAATTTGAGTTTTCATTATTTCTTATGGGAAATGATGATTTGGTTTACGAGTGTTTTGGAACACAAGCCCACTTCCGGAACAAATTATGCTCGTAATCCGAGGTTCCACTGTATATATTTTTTAAAATACTTCCCAGAGTGGTGCAGCAGTAACGAGCTCGCCCTATCATCCGGAGATTGCGAGTTCAAATCCGGGCGCTGCTGTAGTCTCTAGCAGCTGGGCGTCTGGAGCGAGCCGATTGGCCAAGCGTTATCAGAGGGAAAGGTGGGAGGCACTTAGTGCTTTCACATCAATCACGCAAGCAGAAAAACCGAATAGCGCTGCCCTCCGAGTGTGTTACGCTGCCCTGAATGGTGCATGAGCGAGCAGTTGGAGTGGTACAGTAGTAGCCTTGATGTTGGAGGACCTGATAATGAGTGGGAATTGGATATGACTACATTAGAGAGAAAATTGGCTTCAGGGAATTTATTAGGGAATAATAAAAATAAAAATAAAACAATACTCTGACATAGTCCATTTGAACAGAACCCTGAGGTGTTTAGTTTAGGAGTTTAGTGTGGTTCCTTTGGGCTGAGGAGAGCTCTGAACCCTCATCTCCTCTTGGGCCAGTTCCAAGTCAACTCTGTATGGAAGTGATTGAAGTAATAAAGTTAATTATGACCCTGCGCTGACTCTGAATCAAACACACCAGATGCTTTCTTGTAGTCAATTTGAACAGAACCCTGGTGTGTTCCCCTTTTCATTGCAGCTCTTTTTGAGCTGCCTGCTGAGAACCCTTAGGCGTCATCTCATCTTGGTTAACTTCCAGATGAACCCCAGATAGAATCGACTCTGATCCAAATTTTTTTGAACAATTCTTTCGTATTGTCCATTTAAACAGGACCATGGTGTGTTCTCCACGTCGGTCTGGTTCTTGTGGGCCGCTGAGAACCCTGAGGGATCGGCTCATCTTGGTCCACTTCCAAGTCAGCTCTAGATTAAATTGATCAAATTGATTGACTGAATTGATTGCAGCTCTGGATGTAATTTGGCTCTGAACTAAACACACCAGAGGCTTTCAGGTCATCCATTAGAACAGAACCAGGGTGTGTTCCCTTCTCGGTGTGGCTCTTTTGGACTGCAGAGAACCCTGAGTCATCGTCTCATCAGAGTCCAATGAACTCTAGCTCGGATCAGTTGCAATGTGAAAGACGTTTGACGCTAATTCACACACGACCTCATCTCCATGCATTCTAAGTGAGCTTGAATCGATTGCATTAAGAATGTGATTCGGCTCCGAGTCGACTCACCTGCAGAAAGTGACTCAATCACGGCGTGTGTTTTGGCTCTGAGCTTTTTCGTTTAGTTTTCTGCCAAAGCACAGAGCTGTAGTGCTGCTTACTGTAGATGCTGCAAAATTAGCAACGCATCTGACAAAGTGACCGTTTAAATGAAGTATTATTATAATCTTCTCTACATTTCTGAGCTCAGGTGGTTTTTCTGTCTGCGCACGTGATGCGGGTTTTATTGACTTTTTATCCATTGCTGTACTTCTGAGCAACAGCAGAATCTGTTTTACACCTCAAACAACTTTATTTCTCCCAACCTCACTGTCGCACATACTGGATAAGGATTCAAACTTTATTTAACACACACTGGTTGTTTTGGTGACTTTGTCCCCTGGGTGCACAAACTTTTTGTGCTCATGTGATGCGGTGTGTTTTGAGGAAGAGGAGGCCCGACCTTCACCTATTGCTGTGCTTTCCTTTCCTGTAGCATATAAGCGGAGTAGGATGTTTGTGTGCGTGTGTGTGTGTGTGTGTGTGTGTGTGTGTGTGTGTGTGTGTGTGTGTGTGTGTGTGTGTGTGTGTGTTTGCATGGATGAGGAAGGAAGGAGAGCCTGCTGCTGTCCTTTACACACAACTGGGTGAATAAGGAAGAATTTACTATACTGTACTGTCCCACCCTGTGCTGTGTGTGTGTGTGTGTGTGTGTGTGTGTGTGTGTGTGTGTGTGTGTGTGTGTGTGTGTGTGTGTGTGTGTCTTTATGTCACTGTCACTCATGCCCTTTGCACCTGGTGGAATTTTAGCTGTTAGCTCTTTTCAATAACCCATAAATCAAACACACACACACACACACACACACACACACACACACAGGCACGCAACCAGATGCGTTATCTCAAGAACGACCCATTAACCCCACAGATGAATCTTCATCTCCTCCTTCTTTTTTTCCCACAATACTTTTGTTTTTACCAGCAGCTCGATAAGCATCAGAGGCCAAATGCGATCAGGAAACGCGCAGACGATTTACAGCGAAACCTGCGACTCGATACGGGACCCGAGAGGGGACGCGAGGTCCGAAATATCCCTGATGAGTCAGCAGGTGAGGTAACTGAGATAACACCTGACCTAAAAAACGTCTTCACCACACACAAACAGACACACACACAAACACACACACACACACACACACACACACACACACATAGGACAGCTACCTATTGTACAGAATGTAAGGAAAATTGTTATTATACACTGTTTTATACATATACATATATATAGATATATATATATATATATATATATATATATAGATATATATATATATATATATATATATATATATATATATATATATATATAAAGTTATAAATATAAAAATTAATATATAAAGTTATTATAAGGTTAAACACTATATGATGTGGTTAGAGGAAAACAATCAATGATGCGGTGGTGTAATGAAGCATGGTTGCTGTTACCATAGCAACACATCATCACATGGTGTTCTATTCCACTTGTACTTTGTCATGTTACCAGATGAAACCACTCTAATGTGAAGATTTCAGAAATCATAACGATAAAGCTTTACCTCTAACACTGGAGACTCCTTTACTTCCATAAGCACTTCATTACAAACTCCATTTCCTCTGTGTATGTGGAAGTTCTCTTTAACAATACATTTTTGTTTATTATAAATAGGTCATTAACTGTGTTTTATTGGCTCTGTTTCATACATTGGAGGACCCAAAAACACGAAAAAGTCGGCAAAACACAAAAAATTGGAGGTAATCAGTTACATCAAATTTTTTAAGTAATGATGTTTCCAATTGTAAGTAAACAGAACTGTCAGTTTTCGAGTTTGTTGTACTCATTTATATTAATCGTTCTATACTTGCATTACTGAGTAGCCAAACTCATACTATAATTTTTTTTAGTTGTGGCAAATTAAATAAATCGTTGTTGGTCTTTCACCTGCTCCTGGCTCTGGGTCGCCACAGCGGTTTGTCACAAGTTTTTTCTCCAGATGTCGTTCTGAACACAACCGTCCCATTATCATCTGGGCTTGAGACAGGCACTTCATCCAGTGCCTGGGAATCGAACCCGGCCCTTTCGAATGGCAGGTGAAACACCACCATTGAGCCACTAGTGCTCTGGTACTTTAGGGAGCCCAGATTTGTAAAGATTATGTGAAGACAGACCAATCCACCATCTTGATCAAAACAATTCAATCTGTGCAGTTTACATGTGCATTGATGACGTCAGAAACAAAATCGCTCGGCTGAAAGATTTGAAGTTGGTGGAACTTTAAGGAGACAGTGACTGTGGCTTAAAATATCTAACTTGTTCAGCTAACTTGAAAAGTGTCATTTCTACAAACGCATAAATACCAAAAAGTTCTAAATACTCATCAAGGTCTATTAATTTGAAGTAATTGCAATTATTTAAGTTAGCAGCACTCAATGTGTTTAATTACTTTGAGCGTTAGGGTTTACAGTGCAGTTTACACAATGACAATAAAGTTGAATCCAATCAAATCTAATCTATTCACTCACTCATCGTCTATACCGCTTTATCCCGTATTCAGGGTCATGGGGGCCTGGAGCACAGGGCACACACACACACACATACACACACTCACACACACACTCACACAATTTAGGAACGGCAGTTAGCCTAATCTTGGACTGGAAACCGGAGTACCCGGAGGAAACCCGCCAAGCACATGCAAACTCCACACACACACACACACACACACACACACACACACACACACACACAGACCCCGAGGAGGAAATCCAACCTCGACCCTGGAGGTGCAAGGCAACAGAGCTAACCACTTAGCCACCATGCCACCCTTAATCTAATCTAATCTAATAACATATAAGAATGAGCCCATTAACACAGGATTAATCAACACCTTCTGACCAATCACAATACAGAACGCAATAGCAGTTTTGGGTTAATACAGTATATTGTTTATAGACCCGGAGAGCTGAGATCTTGTTGAAAGTGTCAACAATTAGACATGGATATTTCGTCAGATATACAGTAATCAGATCATCATTATTATTATTGATGGACAACTCCACGCTGGTTCCTGATGTTTATTTCTCTCTACACTGTAAAACAACACTGAAGGCGTTTATATAAAACACACAATCATCTCCTCTGAACAGTTGATATTGAGATGTATATCTGCTCCTTCTGCTCTGTAAAGCTTCATAACGGCTCTAATCTGAGGTGCTGGTTGAGGTTAATTGGTGATTTCTGAGGCTGGTGACTCTAAATGAACTTCTCCTCTTCTCCTCGCTTTCCTGGGAAGGTCTTCATGAGAGACGGTTTCATCATGGAGCTCGATGGGGTTTACAAACGCACTCGACACACAATACTGTTCTTGTAGGAACTGATCCAGAACAGGCGACCTTCATGTCTCAAAATACTAAATTACTTATACAAATACAGAAAATAAAGACAAACTTGTGTCCAAACGTTTGACTTGTATTGAAATTTGCAAGTGAAATAAAATTAATCACAGCAGCAATTGGCCAATCAAAGCTTCTTTAGCATTCACTTTTGTAAATCCGAACGATCCTGCTTTTTGTCCAAGCTATAATAATCATAATAAAAGCCAAAGTGAGTTGAATTTCTAATTCCTGGGACTTTGCTGTAAAATACAAACCACGTAAGACATCAGAAATACGAACTAATGGAATAAAAATAAAACAAAGAGCAAAGACAATCAAATGATGCACTACCGTAAAATAAATTCATCCCTCATCTAGTTATCAGGTGACCTTTCCCCTCGAGCGTCCTGCCGTTTCCGTCCTCTGGATGATGCGGCCGCGTTCTCTCCGGCGTGTAAATAGACCTTCCTTGTATTTCCTCTTACAGTAAAAAATAAAGGACACACTTTCTAATCTAAATTGCCTTTCTTGTCCTGACCTCTTTCCAGAAATGATTACAGGGGAAGTCCCTACATCCATGACCTTTGACCCTGCTCGCCTCTGACCTTCGCCTAGATGGGACAGGTCGTGTGTGTGTGTGTGTGTGTGTGTGTGTGTGTGTGTGTGTGTGTGTGTGTGTGTGTGTGTGTGTGTGAGCGGTGAGGAAAGTGCTGTAGGACAGGATGGAGGGGCGGCGAGGGAGCAGAGCGCAGGTGGATCCTGTGTGTGTGTGTGTGTGTGTGTGTGTGTGTGTGTGTGTGTGTGTGTGTGTGTGTGTGTGTGAGAGAGAGAGAGAGAGAGAGAGAGAGAGAGCTTAGCAGTGAGCATGTGCATGTGTGGAACTGGCTGATATTAGAAGGACAGTGAGAGGCACAGGACGTCCCGGTGTGTACTTCCTGCGTAGCAGATCTTTGTTCGATGTCAGATACACACAGGTTAATGATGGTTACATAACCAGGGCTGTGGGAAAACCAGACCAGAGAAACAACTTTGGATGAACCTGTGGTTAAGATCTATTAGAAACATGAAAAATATTTTGTAAGTAACCTCTGCGCCAAGTTCCTCAACCCTGAGCTACATGGAGTTGTGTACAGTTCACACAAGATGTTCACGATGTTCATGACTGCAGTGAGCTCCGAGACGACTCCGACGGGATCGTCATTCATGGACGTACGTCCTTCTTTAAATCGTTTGTACCGCTCAGGTGTTTTACTGCGTCTAAGAGTCTCATCACCGTACTGTACTCGAAGTCTTCTGTAACTGTCAATCGGTTCACAAATCACAAGTCCTGGTTTGACATGAACGCCCCCTAATCGAAAAGGTTTTGTCTGTACATTGGGTCAGAACTCAGTCTTTCAATGACGTCTTTATGTTTCATACATTGGAGGAGGAAACCAGAAACCAGTCTCAGAAAAAATTTTGTCTGTCTGTATGTCTGTATGTCTGTCCAGCCAGATTTTGTCACAGCATCACACAAAACTGTCTGGACAGACTGTAATGAATCTCCTGCAGCACTCAGATCTCTGGCTGAAGTTTAATCTGCACCATCAGTGAAATCTGAATGTCGAGTAAAAGTGATGTTATGAACAGTTATGTGTGAGATTTAATAATCTACTTTAAAATAATCTACTAATGCGCTACTGTCTCAATGTAAACAAACACCTGCAGCAATAGATATTAATGAGAAAAGATAAAGTGAATATTTTGACTGGGATTAGTTCATATTTTCACTTTGGCTGAAATAACAGCGCTGAAGTGGTATAAGTGAATTTTAACACGCCGGAGTCGTTTTAAGGCAAAACTTCATCTTTATCTGATCGACTTTTTCCATTTCTCATCTGTGATTCTCTCTCCGATTACCGAACAGCGAGTGTATTTGTCTGAGCACCAAAGAAGTACAACTTAGTGTAAACAAGGGCGTCAGATACTCGACCTTACAGAATGTGATTTCTGCGTATTAATAAGTGAGACAGAGAGTTCTGCTGTACAGAGAGACACACAGACATGGACGTGGACTTCAACCTCAAATAATAATAATAATAATAATAATAATAATAATAATATCACTCATTACATTAAAGATCAGCAGATTATTATTAGATTTAACATTTTAACTCTTTCTACAAACTCTTTATGAAATATGTGAAATATCTGGATTTTTATTTATTACAGCTTACTAAGATACTTTTCATCCATTTACAGTTCGTGTTGTGAATCATCCATGAAACAAGTTCTCATTTGCGTTATAGCAGTTATAAATGCTCGTTCTCTCACCAGACTCTCTATTTTTTAAACTTTTTTAAGTTTTACAGTAACATCAGTGAGAAACTCCTCTGTCCAGAGAAACACGTCTGTGTAAATAAGTGCGGTTCTGCCTGGAACCTGTTTTAGACAAATGAATGGAGGAGACTCGTTTATTCCTGGCGGTCCGCGTTAACTCCTGCGCGGTACACGTCTCAATCAGCGGAGACAAATCCGCCGATCAAAACCCTGTCGTCTCTAATGGAGTGTGATGGACAGGAAGAGAGACTGAACACAGAGAGCGTCCGAACATCTTTCTCCCTCCTCTCATTAACCTGACCGCGGCTGCTGAGCGCTAATGACGACGCGGCTAAAGGAAGTGGAGGATGATGGGAGGAGAAGGGATTGGTAGAGAAGAGGATGAGCAATGGAGAAGGGGTTTGGGGTGAGGGATTAAAGGAGGACAAGACAGCAAAGGACGTGCTGAAAAGATGACCGGATGGAGAAAGGAAGCAAGGATTTTAAAAAAGAAAAGAAAAGGAGGAGTGGAGTGAGGGATTAAAAGAAAAGGAAAGCATAAGAGGAGAGGAAAGAGTGATTAAGGAAGCGCAGATGAGTGAAGGAGAGACGCGAGGGACTGAAGAAGGACAAATACATAAAGGAGAAAGATGGAGAGAGTTCAAATAAAAGTGAGAAAGTGGAGGAGGAGAGAGGGATTAAAGGAGGAAGAGAATGTGGACGACAGGAGGGAGGGATTAAAAGAAAGAAGAGCGAGGCATGAAAGGTGGAGAGAGGGAATAAGTACTGACAGAGGAGCAAGGGATTAAAAGAGGATGAAAAGTCAGACTAGAGGAAATAGAAGAAGTGAAGAAGTGTAGCGAGGGATTAAAGACGGACAAACAGATGGAGGAGAAGAGAGAGTGACTAAAAAGGAACAAAAGAGGAAATGAGATGAAATAACAGAGCATGAGAGGTGGAGGAGAGGAGTGAGGGATTGAAGGAGGATGAGTGTGCAGAGAGAGAGAGAGAGAGAACAGAAGTTCTAGGCAGTGTGGTGGAACTTCTCCTCTCTCAGCGTTCCGCCTTTCCTCACATTCGTCATTAACTTCATTAACAGACGAGCAGCGGTGATTAGGAACAGCTTCCCGCTGATTCAGCACACACACACACACACACACACACACACACACACACACACACACACATACACCTCGCGTTCACACTCTCCCACCCATCTCACACTGGGGGGCTGTTGGGCCGCGCTGCCAGATGACACACTGCAGCGCATATACACACACACACACACACACACACACACACACACACACACACACACACACACACACACACACACGCACACACACACACACACACACACACACACACCAAGCACAATCAACAACAGTTGATGCCAATGTAATAAAATGTAATAGTAAAACCTGATATTTTGCCTCCACACACACACACACACACACACACACATACACACACACACACACACACACACACTTTAAAAGCTAATTAGTGTCAGATAAACACTGACCTCGACACGGCATCCTCACACCTGAACATGTCCCTTAGCGTGTGTGTGTGTGTGTGTGTGTGTGTGTGTGTGTGTGTGTGTGTGTGTGTGTGTGTGTGTGTGTGTGAGAGAGAGAGAGTGGAGGATCTCATTAATCCAGTAATTACAGACATGATGTAACGCACAGACCAGATCAAAGGCCATTCTCTCTCTCTCTCTCTCTCTCTCTCTCTATATATATATATATATATATATATATATATATTTATTTATTTATTTATTTCAATTCAATTCAATTCATTTCAGTTTTATTTATAGACAGTTAAACACAATGTTGGTACTGATTTATGTTTTTTATGTTATACATATAATACAAAACTTCAAAAAGAATCAGCGTCTGAAGTTTGTGCAACATACAGTGGAAGTGACCGATCTCGCTTCCCTAAAACTTTCAAGTTGCTAACTTCAGCCGTTTTGGAGAGATGATTTTATATGAGCCTCAATAATGGCCATTTTTTAGTGTTATACTGTCTCACTTCAAACTATAATTATTTAAATGGCTAATTATTCATATTTCTTTATACAAAACATGGTGTAAGATAATAGAAGCATATGTAAAAAAAAAAAAAAAAATTCGGCTTAAATTTAAATGTTCCAGTTTTTGATAAAAGATTAAAAAGCAAAAAATCTGTAGTGTCCGTGACCAGACCAAATTCATGGTACGATACCTTTAGCATTTTTGCACAATTTTGTGTTTTATAATAATACACTTTTTCAGGTTTGTGTCTTTTCATGTGAAATCTAAATCGGCCAAGTTTCATCTGAATGAGATCACGGAAAGATTTGAATAAAAAAAGTAACGGACACTAAAACATAAAAGGGCGTGAAATTATATTTAGCAAATATGTTTATTTTTATTTGATACAAATATGAATGTGTGTGCGTATTTACAAAAAGCAAAGCAGGGATCAGGAGATAAGAAGCATTAAGGTGTTACATCATCTTATCTGAAAATTCACTTTTTCACCTGGGTGAGACGCCGAGAGCACATTAAACCATGATCATCGTCACAAAGCACCTTTATAGAATCAAAACATTGGGGAAATGAGTTTGAAAAGTGTGAGAAAATATGTAAATACATTTATGGGCGACGGTGCCGAGGTGGCAAGAGAAAGAAACCAGGAGAGGAACCAGACCGTTCAGTGTTTGTGTTCATATGGAGCTGGACTTACAGACTCGCTCACGCAGGTATGTGCTGGACGGACTGTAGTCTAGAACCGTGAGTCCCCCAGACCTGCTCCTTCACAAGGACAAATCTATTAACAAAATGCTTGACTAAATAAAATCTCTCTCTCTCTCTCTCTCTCTCTCTCTCTCTCTTTCTGTCAATCTCTCTGTTTTTCATTCCGTCCCCTATCTGTCTTCCATCACCTGCTGTTTTTATTCGAATCCATTTTTGTCTTTTTTTTATTATTCTGTCTGTCTCTTTACATATTTCTCATATTCTAATTCTCTCTCTTTCTTGTTCTCTTTTTGCTTCTTGGCTTGTCTTTGTCTTGTCTTTTATTATGTCTCCAGTCTAAACCTATCTGTCCCTTCCTTTCCATCTGCCTCTATCTCTCCACTTGTCCTTCTCTATTATATCTCGTTCACTTTCTGATCAGTTCTGTCTTTCTCTCTGTCCACTTGTCCCACTTACTCTCTATCCAGTTGTCCCTTTTCCAGATTATCATTCTGTCTCCCTCTGTCTCACTCTCTCGCTCTCTGTCTCTCTCTCTCTCTCTCTCTGTCCCTGTCTCACCATCGTTGTCTTCGTTTTCTTTATTTTCGTGTGTCTTGATCACTCTTTCTTCCTTTCTCTTTATTAATCCGTTCTTCTCTCTTGAGTCTCTCCATCCTTCTGCCCAATCACTCCGCGTCACAATTAACCAATCAGATCCCAAACACAGAGAACCAGGAAGTAAATTTAATAGTTCTTTAATGTTAAGCCTTTTAATGCGCTCCTGAACTGATCAACAACAACAACAACAACAGCAAGAGGAATAACAAGACACTTTAAAAATTCATAAAGCTCTGAACATCTTCCAGACATCAGACATCACTAAACAACACAAGAGCTCCATCTCTCCATCCTTCTGTCTCTCTGTCTCAGAGTCGTATCAAGAGATTAATGACCTGTCAGGTGGGGATGAGAGGAGGCATGTGTGTGTGTGTGTGTGTGTGTGTGTGTGTGTGTGTGTGTGTGTGTGTGTGTGTGTGTGTGTGTGTGTGTGTGTGTGTGGCCTGGGGTACCCAGACTGTAACGTCTGCATCACAGAGTACGTAAATTACCGCGGATGGTCTCCTCAACCCCCATCGATGTGCTCCTTTAAAACAAAAGACATCTCACACACACACACACACCCACACACACACACACACACACACACACACACACACACACACACACCATTGTAATTTGTAAATGAAACGTTCTTCAATAAGTACAGTAACATTAAAAAACATTCCTTTACCTGACGTGTTGCCATGACGACGGCTCAGCCATTCGTTAGCTAGTTTATAGAGCATTATTTTAAATATTATGAGCAATGTCTTTCGATTTACAATAAAAAAAAATTAAAGTATGACACGATAGAAAATAGCGTTTCAAATCAACATGATCCTGAAGTCGCACTTTGCTCAATTTGTTTTTTAATTTGCTCAGTAATCAGTGTCCTTGCTTTTTGTTCCTATTTTTTATTCCGAGAAACAAACAATGAGAAATAAAACTAATATTTAATGTAAAAAAATCTTTTTTTACATTTGTTTGTTTGTCTGTTTGTTTATTAGTTTGTTTGTTTGTCAGATATGCTTTTTTTTAACAACCAATCAGAACGTCATAAATCATTAGCATGCTAAGTGTAAACTGAAGTATACACTCATCCTTCAAGTGTGCGTGTGTGTGTGCGTATGTGTGTGTGTGTGCGCGTGTGCGTATGTGTGTGTGTGTGTGCGCGTGTGTGTATGTGTGTGTGTGTGCGTGTCAGAGAGACAGTCAGCGATGGAGAGGCTCCTTGACTTGACTCGAGCGCTCATGTGTGTGTGTGTGTGTGTGTGTGCGTGCGTGTGTGTGTGTGTGTGTGTGTCTCATCTGCAGGCTCTTCACGCGCAGCTAAACGCTTCACATAATTTGTACTTTTAATGGCGCAGACTTCTATTTTTCTGACACGCTTTAATCAATAACGGGCCTCGTCCCCGTCACCGGCGTTTTATTAATTTGGAACAAGCGCGCTAACTAGGCGCCGCGGTGTCGAGACACATCTCACGTCGTGTAATAGGCAGCCGGGATTGATAGGTTCATTCCTAATATGCACTAAACCCACTCCCCCCCCCCCCAACCCCCCCCAAACTCCACCACCTTCTCTCTCTCTCTCTCTCTCTGTCTCTCTTTCATATTCCCTCTTTTTTCTTTCTGTCACAAGGTGATTTAAAAGGGAAGTCAGCTTTGGGATGTTCTGTCATTCTCACGCCGTACGCACGGCTCGGGCACGACAGAGACAAATACCGTTAATGAATAAATAAATGAAATCAAGTGAAGATGAAAAAGCAGAAGAAAAGGAGGAGAAGAACGTGAAGTGACAATAAGGAGCGATGGACGTTACAGCAGCTGAAAAACGAAATGAGCGAAAAAAAATCGAGAATTGACTCAAAATCGTTCCTGATGTTTTTAATCGGTTGACCGTTTTAAAGAACGTACACTCTAAATGATAAAAAATCTAATTCTCCCCAAATACACATAACTTCCTGTCCAAAAATGGTCACTTCCTGTTTGGCTACGGATGAAGGTTTTCATGCGATTCATGCGATTCCCCTTCAGCATGGTTTGCAGCTGCTGCTCATAATACACTCGAGGGAAAGCGCTATCCACCCACTTCCACTTGAGTGAGCTCAAGTGTATGAACACTTCTCTGTTTCTCCACTAGGGAGCGCTGTGCCACATGTCCAACGTTACTGGAAGTGTCGCACTTGACCCAACCTTGAGGACCATTCAAAAACCAGTGGAAGGACATTTGGCCCACACACACACACACACACACACACACACACACACACTGTGTGTGTAGATGTGAAAGGATGGCCTGATGAGTAATAAAAGCTTGACACGAGTTCTGTTTTGTAACGATCCAGATTTTGGCTCGCGGTCGCAGTGTTTCAGTTGATTCAGGGTGGAAAAGCACCGAGAATGCTGGAAGTGATCCGACAAGGAGCGACACCTCGGTGGGAAATTCCAACACACACAAACACACACACACACACACACACACACACACACACCCCGCACAAAGCTTTCATTTACAGTCTGAACACAGAGAGGTTGTGTACGACGCGTTTCGTCGTTACGTCAGAGGTGAGACGTATTACTCACGTCGCCTCCAATGTTCTGCGTGAATTCGGGATTAGTTTGCTATGTCGGATTTTCCTGTTTCCTTGAAAGCGTTCCAATCCCGCAGCAGCTCTTAGCAAACATGTGAAGAAGGGGGGAAAAAAAATCAAAAGGTTTCAGTGACTCTGTCCCAAATAAACATTTCACATTATCAAAACTAATAATCAGCAGAAAGAGCGGTGGAAAAATCCGGCGGTTTGGAGATCCCTCTGCCACTTCCCAGGGCACGTGCGCTACAGTAAACATCTCCGATCCCTTCGTGACAGCGCTTACACAATCTGTCTAACAAGCAGAAACGCTAATCGACTCTCTGCGTCTCTCTTTTCTAGTGACTAATTATGTGAGCGGCGGAGGCATGCGCCGGGACGAGGGCCGTCTGCTCCTGCTGCTGCCGCTGCTGCCGCTTTGCTCTTTTGTTCCCGCTTTGTTTTGCTGCTTCGCTGCTGGGGGGAAAAACAACGTATAACAAATATCACATATGTTTCTCCTGATGTTTGTGGAAATAAACAAGACGAATGCTAACGTAGCTCGAAATTAGCTAGGAATTATGAAACAATTGTTTTGATATAAATTTAACCATTTTAAATCTTCACAACTTTTTTTCTCAAAGGAAAATAAAAAGCTTTATTATTATTATTATTATTATTATTATTATTATTATTATTATTTAAAAGGTGCTATTTCTTTCTCCTGTTGCTATCTTTCTCCTTTGCACTTTAAAGCGTATTACTTTCACATTAGTCTTCATCTCACTGAAATCTGGAAATTATAAACATTGTAGATGAAGTTTTACATTGCATTTTTAAATGTAATATTTTTATATATATTTTATTCTAACGATTTTACTATGACATATTTTAGGGATGTCTGTCGTTTAATTCCAATTTGATCATCTCTATGTTGGTGTGAAATTACTGCAGTAACGAATAAATACTGGTTTCTTCCATTTTCAGCGGTTAATGCACATGAACAGCAGTTGTGCAGACGTTGTAGATGAAGTGTGCTGTTGAACCCAAGTAGGGGCGCTGTACTGATGCTGTACTGATGCTGTACTGACGCTGTACTTCCTCACTGCGACTCGGGACACGTCTGAAAATTCTAGAACCAGATGTCAAAGAACAGCACTGGTTCAATCTAATACTAATTCTGATACTAAAACTCTTTTCATAACTTGTTTTCTTTGATCGGTTTAAGTCGCAGCACAGTGGATCTCTGCGCTCACTCATGCAGAAGCGCTTTCCTCCAAGTGTTTTTCAGTTTTTCAGTCAGACGCGCCCTGCGTCACTTTGAGGAAGTTTGATTAATTTGCATTAAATCATTTTAACACATTCCAGATTTTCTATTCCCCAGTTTGAATTAACTCATCAGTGCTGAATTATTTCCGTTTTTGTTATTTTACACTTCAGCTGCATGTTTTATTTTTTATATATATATATATATATACTTTTTAGATTTATACTTAAATATTATCTCTTTCATTTTTTTATTGTTAACTAGGATAAAATGTTTAGTTATTTCTTTTATGTGTAACATACTTTTTTACACAATAGTTAAAAGTCTGGGTTAGACTTTGAAAGACTGTGAAATAAGATTTTATTGATGTGTGCAAACTATTATTTTTTATTTATATTTATTTTTATTTTTTCATGTAGCGATTAGCCTCAGATTAGTCTGATCAAATTCTGAACAGTCAGAACTTTAACAAGTAAAATTATCTGCAATACAAACAAAACTACTCGTCATTCTAGAATTCTAACCTTCATCTTTATACTCATTATTCTATTTTACTGGCAGATGATTTTTTTTTTTTTTCTAGAAACAAATGAAACCAGGAACATTAGCTAAAATATTACAATTTGTCTTAAAATCAGTTAAAAATGTTTTTTAAATAAGGCTTTTATGTTTTAATTCCAAACAATCTCATAATAATAAATGTTGAAATCTATTGCTGTAATAAGATTAATTTTACTTGTGGCTTTTCTGAATACTATTATGATGAAAATTTAGACATAAATTACCATCAAGAACCACATGCCAAACCCAACAGACAAGCGGTGGGTTTACTTAATGAAAAAAAAAAAAAAAAAAGTGAACATGAAATGATCCAAATCTCATACCATAATTAAATTCAGAAACTGACACATCCAGATCCGCTGGCGCTCAAGGAGCCAGGGCTCAGAATCCTGATCCGAATCCGGTCCAGATGTTACGGCGCTCGACTCACCTGATTTCTAACACCTGCATCCTGTTTTCTACTCGTCATTCAATCTACTTAAACTGATCAAAATGACAGTTCCTTCAAAGGTTTTTCTTTGGTTATTTTTCTATATGGTCAAAAGTTTGTGCACCCAATGACCAACACACTCCTTGTGCTTCTTGCACGTTACATAATACAGTGTTTCCCATTATAACATCTTCCACTCTTCCCTTCTGGGAAGGCTTTCCACTAGATGTGGGAGCACAGAAGTACAGTATTCATTCACACGTTCTACTGGAGTATTTGTGAGCTCAAGTGGTGATGTCGGGATGTCAAGGACGCTCCAGTTCCAGTTCATCCCAGAGCTGATGGTTCAGTGGGGTTGAGTTCTGTGAACAACACGTGAGTTCTTCGGCTCCAACACTCCAATTCTGTAGACGAGTGTGTGCTCCGAACTTTGTAGAAGAACCATATAAATGTGATGGTCAGGGGTGCACAAAGTTTAAGTCATGTAAATAGTGTGGTGGCACGATGGCGTAGTGGTTAGCACTGTCACCTTGCACCTTCAGGGTCTGGGTTTAATTCCTGCCTTGGGGTCTGTGTGCATGTTCTCCCTGTGCTTGGTGGGTTTCCTCTGGGTACTCCGGTTTCCTCCTACGGTCCAAAAACATGCAGATTAAGCTAACTGGCATTCCCAAATTGCCTGTAGTGTGTGAGTGTTGACTGGAGATCCTACCATGGTTGTGAAAATGAGAATAAACAGAAGAGTAATCACCATGGGTCTCCACGGTCCCTAGTTGGACTACAGATGTTCCTAGATGGATGGATGGACATAGTGTAGCTAGATCATTTATATCCGAGGAAGTACTATAAGATAAATTAGCATCATTGTCTCTAGTATAGAAGCAGCTCATTCAGTGAGATGCATGTAATTCCTTATATGTAGAAGTTTTCTGTGAAGAGAAATGTGTAACAATTATGGAAGGAGTCTCCAGTGTCAGCAGTTTGTAACAGTCAGAGGTGTAATTTTTCCAAGATCTTCATGACAGATGGGTTTGTGCTTTTTCTGGTTTATTGGAAATATCACCACCTGATTTGATTAACTTTAAGAGAAAAAAGAAAGGGAAGCTTGTGAAGGAACGACTGTTTATATGGTTTCAAGAACAGGGGCGAATGATCCGAAGCGATAAATGTAGCTATAAACGGGTAAAAAGTAGGACATACTGTTTGGACGCGTAATCATTGTAGTATAAAAGGAACAAAACACCTGTACAGATGTGCTGTTAGAGAAAAATCAACAACACAGTCGCTGGACGATTCACTGGTTCAATTCCCACGTCGCTGTTTGACGTTAAGCAACGACTCTGTGACCGCAGTATCAACAGCCTGCCGTGATGCGATCATGGAGTCACAGTGAACCGCCTAACCAGGTCCGTTTGAGCGGGAAACCGTGCCGTCAATCAATACTCAGTCCTGTGCAGATACTCCCTGTCATCGGCCTTGAGGAAAATGGATGCCTAGGAAAGCCATAACTATGATAAATCTACTCCCCCAGTTTGGCGACTGGCCCCCTCTCTCTCAATCTCTCTCTCAGCTCTCCACTCTCTCTTTCCCATCCATCCCTCCCTCCTTTCGCTCGTCCGTCTTTGACTAATGTATGCGGTAAAGCCGCGCTCCACCACTCGCCTCGCCGTCGTGCCACCGCCCTGATCGGCCAATCAATCTCCGCGTCGACACGGAAGGCGCATTAAAATAAATTTGTCACTGTAAGTTTATGAAATATTGATGCCGCGTGAGAGAGGGAAGGATATTGAGTGGGGTGGGTGGAGGGAAGGAAAGGAAGGAACAGGACGGGACGGTCAAAATAAAATGTAAAGGAGGGAGAGTGGTTTTGCTCGGTATATTGGATTGGTGTATATGAGAGGAAATAAGGACAGTTCGAGGGTGGAGTCGGTCTGGATCAAGGAGGATGGATGGCTAACTTTATGATAATGCGTCAGAGTGCTCTTCCTGACAGCTTTAAGGTAGTTGTTGATGACTTAATGGTGCATTAAGGTCATTTTTTCCCTACGTGGAATCCAGAAACCATAAATGTTAATATCATCCTGTCTGGATTCGGCTCTCTAACGTTATTATAACGCAATTTATTTAAAAGAATTTGCAAAATGGCAAAATCTGACTGGTTTGAGACGGTAAGACTGGGGGCGGGAATCGCGCTCAAGCCATTTGTGGAATTGAGGCTTTTTAACACAATCCAACAAAATGCTGCTCGTTAGAGGTCTTGCGCATCAATTTGGTGTTAAAGCTCTTGAATAAAACATCGATGAAAGACTTTTGAACGATCTTGCTTCGTTTTTGTCGTATTGTATTTGGAGTGGGTGCGTTTTGCACATTTTGTGCTTTTACAGTATTTGACTTACAGTATATATTATATACTTATTTATTTCCCTCATCTCACCACAAGCTTTTCAAAGCACATAAGCATGAAAGTGAATATGAATGCACTGTTTAGCTTTAAAAATGACAATTTTCAAAAACAAATTTTGAATAATTAATTTCCTCAAATGCCTTACTAACATTTCAGGCTAAAAAATGAGTAAGAAGGACTAGACGTGCTTGGTGATGGAGATGCCTAAAAAAATTTTTAAAAAACCTTTCCAGTTTAGTCCACGCCCACTTTGAGATTAAATTAGAATGCAAATACAAACAATGGCATTGTGTTACACTTGTCATTTTCATAATAGTGTTTTAATGATTAATAAACCCTGACATGACTTTATTTTCTGTTTTTTAGAGATAATTAATAATGTTTAAATAATGATAATTAAAAACTCTATGTAAATGTAAAACAAACCCAAAAAAATGCATGTATTTATTTGAAATAGTCTGAGGTCCGGCACGTACAGCGCTCCTGAAAGCCATCAATCTGTGTTTCCCGTCTTCGTTTGGTGAAATGAAACAGAAATGTCAATGAGATGTAAATGTATTTCACAGGGGGCGCCATTATTTATGCCCAGGTTTTATCCTTTAAATTAAACGTTCCTTACGTTTTCAATTTACAGATTCGTGTTGTTGTAGTAAAGATAATAAAACATAAATAGTGATATGATGCAGAGAAGGGGCGGAGCTTAAGATAAGTTTAATCAGCCAGTTGCCAAGGTGATTCTCTGACATCATCACCAGAAAGATTTAGTGGGAAAAACAAAGATTTAGGATATAGTTCCTATTTAGTGTATAATCCTGGATAAAATTATATGGAAATATTGCACAAAACAGGATCTCTTCATTAGCCAAGTAGCTGATGTGAAATTTGCTGTAAACTATCATACAATCATTTTTTTAGTTTCTGATATTTAATTCAAGCTCCTCTCACATTTATAAAGTGTAATACAATAGTTGGAGATATATTCTGTTATGTCTTAATAATATTGCTGCACATAGCTACTATAGCAAGCCAGAATAATGTCTCTCTGTGTCTCTGATAGTTATGTTTGCTTGTGATCGTTGTGATATCATTCGGCCATTTTGGTGCAGAAATTTACTTTAAGCTCCACCCTTGATGTCCTGAGGGTGTCTGTAGCTAGGCAACATTAGATTTGATCAAATTTAAGCATCAGTTTGGACAAATCGGCACGCTAGGATAGGTAGCTCATGTTACGCGGGACAAGGTGTGTATTTACTGTATTTTAGCTAACGTTAATGTCATGGTCTCTGGTACAGTAGTTACTCTAAATTTGGACGTTTTTCTTTGTTGGACTTTTACATATTAGCAGTGTAGCAATATGATATATTGAGGTAACAACTGTAAATCGATTATTATTGTTTAAAAAACAGATGTGTCTTTAAAATTATTCATAATTTCTAACGTGAGCTGGAGTTTATTCAATACTGTAGATCAACCATTCCCAAACTTAACCAGGCTGCGGTCTAATTTGAAAGGTGAAAATTTCCTGCGTCCCACCCAAACCTGATCAAGACTAAGATAAGTTAAGAATATGTTTAAATCCCAGGGCTTTCTTCTATAAGTGCTGGTTACCTTTTAAATGTTGTCACTTATTCAGAACTATTTTATGGGAAACTTAAACATGACAACAAAATTGATCATTAAAAGCACTTTCTTTATTTGTTATAAATGACATCGCTCAACCCACCTGCAGTACCATTATGGCTCAATAGAGGGCTGCAGCCCACACTTTGGGAAACACTAGGCTAGGTGAGTTCCTGCAAATTCCAATATATACTGTACATATTCATAATCTGATTTATTCTTATAATTTGTGACTGAACAGTCCAGATTCAGAAGAACACTGAATATTCAGGAGCATCGTCTAATATCGGATCGTCGCTTTAAGATTAGAAATCGTATCGTATCATGAGGAAGCTTGAGTTTTGCCTTTTTTATGCTAATGCCTGACGGTGTTCCTATCTGTTCTTCTCAGGTTGCAATGTTTCAATCCGAGTCGTACACTCTTCCCCGGCGCCTTTTGTGACGTCTAAGCGGCTAATTGGAATTAAACAGGAGCTAATTTCCATATGTATGCACACTGACACGCGGATTATCCCGCGCGCACAATGGCGTTGAGATGAGAGAGAGATTAAGACACGGGCCCTGAGCGGAGACGACATCGGGCTCGGGAGAGCGAGATGAGCTCATTTAGATAATAATCATCCTTCCAGCTGCAAGAGAGAGAGAGAGAGAGAGGAGGTTAATGACTGTCTATTCACTCGCTCTCTCATTCCTAAGTACCAATCTCCGCGCTATTGTTCGGACGATCGCTCTCCCATTCATGCCGCTGTAAAACATTGTGTGTGTGTGTTTTTTTTTTTCCTCTCGCAGGAGCCGCGTGTATCTCTGATGGTATCTCCATACCTGATTAGCGCTGGAATCTTTCCCAGAAAGGAAAGGAAAAGCGCCTTCCTGACATTGTTTTTAACTTTATTATACTCGCTATTCTTCTCCTTCTTCTGTTTCTCTGAAACGACACGAGGCGTAGCCTACATTAGGACGTTACACACTGTTACACACATTCTGTTGCATGTTTTACAGTTTTTAGCGCTTTAGCGTTCCGGGACAGACGTTGTGACGGCGCTGAAGCCTTGCTACAATCGAAGCGTCGCTACATGAAATGATATTTAATTAGTACACGCGACAGATTCATTAACATCAAGAGAGCTGTCATCGAATCCGGATTAATCAACTGACAGCGCAACATCTGTTTTCTGAAGCGCCGATAATTGAGTTCGCAGCCGTCTTGGCAAAAAAAAAAAAAGTGTCGAACGCTTTAAAGATTTCAGGTGAAAAGTGACTCTGGGAAATTAATACGTGTCACGTGGAAAAATCAAATAATCCAAGCTAAACAAGGTTCTCAGTGTAAAATTAGGAAAGCATCAGAACACTTCTTTCATGAATTTCTTTATTTATTTATTTATTGGTGCTTGAAGTTATTTACACTGATACCGCAAGCTATAATTATCCTGGTCTCTTTAATGACTCAAAACAGGGAAGTTGTTTAAGTATTAATCAGGAACACCACAAAGATAACTTTATTTTGTTGAGCTTGACAGTACTCTTTAAAAATCTTGACACCCCCCCCCCCCCCCCCTTCTAGTATTGGGTAATATAGTCTTGAGGAATAGTGATCCATGCTTCCTGAAGGACTTATGTCTCTTATTATTTTCAGTCCAGTCCCTGTACCTGAGCAATTTCAGAAGAATATTTTTTGTTTGCTAAGCATAAATCCATCTAACTTAAGGCATGAACCAGTGAGAAACAGGTGCAGATGATGACCAGTGATCAGGTCGGTGATTATTACCCTGCTGATGCTGAATGCTGAGTGGTTGAAATAGACGGGAGGGGAAATGAGGTCGCTGCTGACACAATCGTGTTTTACGTGCTTTGCAGCCCATCACAGTAAAACATTTGTTCCTGTTTCTTTCATTTAATCTACACAATTTAACAGTACTGTACATTTAAGGTTATAACATTTAGGACATTAATGTAAATTCTGATCAAAATCAACACTATCCTTTAATAAAGTATGCAAAGATGGCTGACCTTAATGCGGAGCATGTGCACTTCTGTCTTAATGAGCTTTTTATCTTTAATCTTAATGCATGTGCGTGTCTCAGTGCTCGCTGTACTGTAATGCCTGTCTTTTAATTCACGGTATACATTTTTTACAAGACATTTTTTTGTTGTTGTTATCCTGGCCACACCCACAAAAAAAAAAAAAAGATTTAAGGTTATATTACATTTTTAACAAAATACAAAATGAAAACATCATACAACAAATAGCCAGTATTGGATGGTTTGAATATATGTTTAATTGTTATTGTTGAAAGTTTTTTTTATCTATTATTAAGCTATTCTCTTATTGATAATGTTATTAATAATTTTTTAGTTCTTAATCAAAACAACCTTTAAGTTATGGCACATTCATGGATTTTTTTTTAACTGTATTAAAATTAAATAAAAATTTAGACTCTACTGATTAATTTGAAAGAATTTTAGATTATATTCGATGTGGAAGACAAGGGTTCGATTCAAAGCCCAATTCCCAAACCCCACCCGCTAGGTGCAGTGTCCATTCCCAAGCCCAAATAAACTGGGAGATTTGTGTCAGGAAGGAAATCCAGTATAAAACCTGTGCCGAGTTGTGTGCCGATCGGATGGTCCACTGTAGTGACCCTTTGACGGGAGCAGCCGAAAGACATTTGACTTTTTCCCCATAAATGCAAAACGTTAGAAACCAATCACTTATATTTAAAAAGGAGGCATTAAGTATGTTTTATTTGCTGGTTCATTTTAACTTGACTTACACACATTTAAGTCATTTATGAGTCAATTTAATACTTTTTTGTAGTAAAATATAAATTATAAATCACTTCTAAACCACTCTTGACTCTGATTTTACTCATTAAGATGATGTGTCTTGATTTTTCTATGTTTTTTATTTCTAGTATAGCTCTACCACATATGAAATTTACACAATAATTATAAAATAATAATTTTTATATTTGTATTTCAGAATCCAGTACACTTTTTTTTCCAAGTTTGGTTTACTTCAGAAATCAGCTTTATCATGCAGTAATATAGTAACATTTCATACAAAATTAATGATTTTTTATCATTTTTAGCCTAAATATTCAATATTTTAAGCTGATTAGCTTGATTTGTATTGGTTTATTACAGGTATAATAGTTGATTGTTTATATTTTATCATAATAGTAAAATAATTAGGACAAAGGAAAAATGACTATGCAAATTTTAGCTGATAAAAAAATCGTATGCACCTGGACGTTTTAAATCATTTATGCATAAAACATTTCAATACAAAAATGGACGAGTGACAAGTTTGAGAATGTTTCTAGGCCTGATTTGTTTTATATAAGGTAAATCACGTTGGTACACGTTTTGATGTAACAATAATAATAATAAGTCAGCCTCTTTAACAACGTATTAACATTATAGCTGTTTCAGATTTCCTTAATGTGAAATGATGAGGCTACGTTAAGACAATAAAAGCACTCATTATATATTATTTTACGAATGGCTCCATTCCCATCCTCCCGCTCAAGGCACAGAACCCCGGCTGTGTGTTTACACACACACTTAGCAGAGCTGATTAATTGATTAATTGAAGCGGAGACAAAGAAACAGGAAACAGGAGGGAAAAGAGAATGATGAGGGCATTCATCAGGGCGAGGGACAGCAGGTCATGAGCTCTCCAGCAAATTAACTAAACACACAAGCAAGCGTAAACAAGTTCAGCAGCCCGGAAACAAACAAACACCCTGGATGTACAGCGCCCTCTAGTGACTCATTATCATTATCATTCTAACAGATTAAGGCAGGTTTATTTTATTGAAAAATGCTGAAATATATCACAGAGATGAGCTTAAGAACAGATACGTGCAGATTCAATGTGTAATAAGACTTTTTGTGTCTTCAAGGATTTATTCTCAATCTCTGTTTATCATTACAGGAATGGACTCTCCATTTGAAATCTATAAACATTTTTGCTATATATTTTAATGGTTTTATGTTTATATTAATATCAAGATTTTCAGTTTGTAAAATTAAAAAAAGCTATAGAATAAATCTCTCACTTCTGTGACTTTATTTGATTCATTCTTCTTTCACAATGTTCTTTCATAACTCAGAATATTAAATTGCTGTTTAATTATTTTGCTATTTAATACATTATTGTTATTTAACATTTTTAGAAAAATTCAAATTAGTTGGAAGAAAAAACTGATTTTATGCCTTAACTTTTACCTGAAACTCTTAATCCTCACATAAAATGAACGAGAACCAAGACAAGAGCAAGTTCCAAAGCTACTACACTTCTCTTTTTTGCATTATGCTAACAGATAACTTATCTAGCTAGTTACAAACGACCACATAGGTTAATATTAGTCAGCTAGCCTGCTAATTAATGTACCTATTTTAGTGGAAAACAGCTAAGGTATTGAGCTAGCTGAAATTAGCACAAACGATTAAATATTATTAGTAGTAGCCATAGCTATTGAATTTATCCGCGTCTACATTTTGCAATGTTGATAATTTATCCGCATCTTCCCTTAATACTTATATTACATGAAGTGTTTATTACCCAGTTAGCTAAAATTACCTTAGTAGGATGTTATTAAATGTTAGCATCTTAGAACTTATTCTAATTTGTTCACAATCAGTACAGATTGTTCTTCTGCTAGAGGCTTACAGCTGATGTATCAGAGTAAAATGATATGCCATTAGCAATTCTTACAAGTATTTTGCCACATTTTGTATTGTTGCATTGTGGAATTTGACTTTATTATTCCATAATATGGAAAAGAAATGTATAGTTATGATTGCAAAATTGTCACCCTCTCTTAGTTTAGTTGAAATGTAATGTAAAGAGTCGTTTCTGTGTGTGTGTGGGGGGGGGGGGGGGGGAGCTACAAGAGTTTGCTTGGAGAATATACCTAAAGGGAAAAAGGTACAAGTTTATAAAGCTCAACAAGTGTTTGAAACCAATCAAAGACAAAGTTCTGGAAAAGTATAAATAATATATACAACTCTGGAAGAAGAAAAAAAAACTGAGGCACCACTGCAATTTACTCCAGGAAATTTCTCGAAAGTCATCAAGAGGAAGATGGAGGGTCATAAACCATCAAGTAAAGCTGAGCTGTTTGCTTTTTTGCAAAAAGGAGGGGTACAGTGTTACCCAACAGCAATGTGAAAAAACCTGGTGGAGAGACGGAACACATGAAAGCTGTAACTTCAAATCTCGTTTATTCCACCAAATACTGATTTATTCATGTTATTTAGCCAAAGCATTAACACAGTTTGTTTATACAAATTATTTGTATTTTGTTTTATTTGAGTTATTAAAGCTCTGCATGATCTTGGGTTATTTTGATGTGTTGTGATGATGTCACTTCTTTTAAATATACACTCTAAATAACAATAGTTATATTTTGAATTTAGGAGAAATATTGTCAGCAGTTCACAAAAAATGAAACAAAATTGTTCTTCTCGCCAACACATGCACCTGTAAGAAATTATTTTGCAGTGCTCTCTTTGAGGTGTATTTATTTTTTTGTTAAAAACTATTGAAATTATTTAAACAATCAACACCCTCACAACTGTGAAGCACGGTGGGGGTAGCATGATGTTACAGGGATGGAAAGCATGTCAGTGTTATATTATTCTTTAATTATACTGAAATGGCCCATTTCTTCATATTTTGCTTCCAAAGCTCCATACTTCCTTGTATTTTAATGTAGTCTTGAGGAACAGTTTTCCAGGCTTCCTGAAGAACTTTTGTGTGTCTCATTTTCAGTCCAGTCCCTGGTAGGGGGGTGTGGCTCAAGACTTTTGAACAGCGCTGCAACTGGGAAATGTATCTCGGAAATCTAATCTATAAAATTAAAGCAGAATTTGTTATAGAGCACACCTTAAATAAATAAATAAATAACATCATCATGAAGACCAAGGTGATAGAAACAAGTCTGGGATGAAGTTCTGGAAAGATATCAATACTATTTTTAAAATCACAACATGTGATTAAAATAAATCAAAAAGTGTGAAGCATGGTGGTGGGAGCATCATGCTGTGGGACTGGGAAACCGGCGTTTATGGACAGACCGTTCCACTGAACCTAAATATACTTCAGTTAAATGACAGTATTATATGATTATAAGAATTAACACCTATCAATCATCATCTGTATATTACTTTAGCACTGGTTAAGGTAGAGCTACCCAAAGCAGAGAGGAAAGCTACACTGCCAGTTACAAAAGTCCCTCCAAACAAAAGCTGTCATCATAACGAAAGAAGAGCCGCAGAGGCGTGAGACGGCGTCGAAGGGCCGACTTTACGTTACGTGACGATTGTGAGAAAGCGAGCGAGATCAGACACTTCCTGGCCAGATTGCCGGCTCCATCTCTCACACCCGGCTTGTTTGTCTCTGATGAGGGGCCGAAGCTGAGGGGTGCGAAACACACACACACACACACACACACACACACACACACACAACAAGCTGAGGTCTTGTCTGCATTTGTTTTTTCTTTAGCCTATCGGCGGAACAGATTGAGCGCAGAGGAATCGTCTCTCGTTTGACATTCGCTGGGAGAAAATCACACTCCGATGAGCCACGCCAGGCACCCGCTGACAGCGCAGCATTGATTTTCTGCTGCGTGTGAATGTGTGTGTGTGTGTGTGTGTGTGTGTGTGTGTGTGTGTGTGTGTGTGTGTGTGTGTGTGTGTTGTGTGAGGGAGGAGAAGAGCGAGTGTTTGTCACAACCCCGCCCCTTAAAAAACACCCCGACTCCGTCACAGCCAACCTCAACACCTCAGTGTCGGCCACCATATGCCACAAATATGATCCAGTTCCTGTTTATTGATAAATCCGTCAGCTTTACTTCTCTTTCTTTTGGCACAGTCTTTTTGAAAATGCTTCCTTAATCTAAACACATTAATATACAAAAACGTTTCGTTTGACAATTACTGTATGTCGATCGCTGGGCAAAGATAACATTTAAATTGTAAACCATTCATGTGTTGCGTGGAAGGAGTCTCCAGTGTCAGGACTTTCTTACAGTCAGACGTAAAGATGTAACTTTTCCACCATCTTTAGAGGTTTTTATTTATTGTTTTCAAAAAATGAGAGAAAAAAGATGCCTTTAACCAGTTTGTTGTGGTTGTTTAGATGAGTAAATCACTTTAAGACATGATGTCTAGGAAAATAATGAATACATTTTCCTAGACATCATGTCTATATATTGAAATATTGAAAATTCAATATTTTCAATAACTACATAGAGTAAAATGATGTAGAAAGATAAAAAGTGTCGAAAAATCTTTACACTAGCAAATTGATCCTCATTATTAACAGCTAAACTTATCTAAATTAACATTAGAACGATACTTCAATATATTTTAGACTGAAATTTACTCTGAGGTTTAATAATAAATAAATATTCATGACAGGATTAGTGCTAGATAAACTAACAGTACTAAACAGTACTAAAAATGCACTAAAATGTTTAAATCCCACCTTCATGCTCGAGCATTGGCTCACATTTCACATAGAGGAAAGATCTAACCAATCATAGATGAGATCAAATTCTAGTACCTAATCATAGTGCAGAGTGGTTTGGTCAAAAAAAAATGTAAAAGTATAACAAACCTAACATCACTAAACCTACACTTGCAAAATTATCCTCATTGTTAACTACAAACTAATCTAAAATATTTAAAAATGAAATGTAAATGTGGACAACGCTGTATCGGGTTGCTTATGAACGTTAGAATGTTTTTCATGAAATTAACTTGTTGACTACATGGCATCAGGATAATGTCAGCGGTCCCAGGTTCAAATCTCACTACCACCAAGTTGTCCCTGTTGGGCCCTTGAGCGAGGCCCTTAACTCTCAACTGCTCGGATAGATCATGAAATAAAATGTTAGTCGCTCTGGAAATGTAAATAATGTTGAACAAACATTATTTCTAATACAATACAATATAATACAATAATATAATTCTAATACAATATAAGAAGAATGCCTGCACTGTTCACCACTAGGGGCATGCTGTTGATGCTAGTAAATATGTGTACATAAGAACGTGTGCCACAAAAACAAACAAACAACAACAACAACAACAAAAAACACCAACCATAAACAATTTGATGAATGCACTGAATAAAGGTTATAATTTTGTTGTGTTTTGCTTGTATTTGCTTGTAACATTGTGTTTGGGTTGTTAGGTTCGTTACCTCATTAACATCATGTATCACTGAGTCATTCTAACGTTCATAAACTACTCGTTCCTGAAGGTGGATCCCGTTACAGCGTCCTCACATTACAGCACTTGTAATGCTGGGATTAGGAGCTCTTATTACTTATTACAGCGTCCCGTTATCGCGTTGGCTTTACTGTACACACTGTGTAGTGAGCACTTCTAGTGAACTTTGAGCCCCTGAGGTCGTCACCCTGACTGTCTTAGGGCACAGAATTGAATCCCTACATGGTTAAAAACTGTGTCTCAGATTATATTCATCCAGACGCGATGCTTCATCGAGTGACAGAATATCATTTAAGAGAAAACTGAAGTGTGTGTGTGTGTGTGTGTGTGTCGGTCTCTGGGTGGAGAAGAACACGCAATATTAAAGACACAAACACAGGACAGTTTTTTCCTACAAATATGTAAATATTACATACAAAAATTTCAGATAGTGTATGAACAGCAGGATTCAGTCTGACAGTCGTCATGGTGCGTGTAGGAATTTAATCCTGTAGCGTTTAGAGTCAGATGCAGAAATATTGGCACCCCTGTTAAATGCAAGGAAATGCGAATTTATAAAAATATTAGGAATAAATAGAAACTTAATTAAAGTAAAATTGTATAAATTGTAAAAAACTGAAATAAAAAAACAATTGGAGATAAAATAAATGTATTCTTTTTGTAGAAAAATTAAAAGATTAAAAAGAAGGAGGAAGAGAAAGTAGAAAGCGAGGGCAGAAAAGAAAAAATGTGTAAATGAGAAAAAATAAAAGAATTAATGAGAAAAATTAAAAAATTAAAAAATTAAAGAAATTAATGAGAAAAAATAAAAAATTAATAAATGAGAAATTTAAAAAATGTAAAAGGGAAATAAAGAAGAGAAAAGTAAAAGGGGAGAAGAAGAGAAGAGAGGAGAAAAGAACAGAATCGAAGAAAAGAGAAATAAACAATAAAAAAAACTGAAAAGAAAGAGCAATTAAGAACAGAGAGAAAAAGAGAAATAAAGAAACAAAGAGAAGAGAGAAGATACGAGAGGCAAAATGAAGGAGAGATGAAGGAAAGAGAAAGAAAAAAGAAAAAAGAAAAAATAATAATAAAGTCAGAAAAAAGAATAAGAAAGAGGAGAAGAGAGAACAAGATAAACTGAGAAAAGTAAAGTGAAAATAAAATCTTAAAAGAAGAGAAGAAAAAAGAGGAAAAATTAAGAAGAGGGAAGAGTAGAGATGAGAAAAAGAGAAAAGAGCGGAAGGGAAGGAAGAAGATGAAAGGAATTTAATAAAACAGAGATGAGAAAAATAGAAATTAAAAAGAGATAATTTTAGTGCAGAATAAAAATAAATATCTGGCCCTCTTAAGATAAAACAAGAGGAAAAGAGAAAGAAAAAGAAATAGAGATGGAAGAGATAAGAGATAAGAACGAAAGAATAGAAGTAATGACCTCATTACTGACGTCCTGATGAAGCGTGCTGATCATTTCAGAGCTGAATATAAATGGATGTCTGGCATTTTTCTTGTGTGTGTGTGTGTGTGTGTGTGTGTGTGTGTGTGTGTGTGTGTGTGTGTGTGTGTGTGTGTGTTTGTGTGTGTGTGTGTGTGTGTGTGTGTGTGTGTGTGTGTGTGTGTGTGTGTGTGTGTGTGTGTGTGTGTGTTTGTGTGTGTGTGTGTGTGTGTGTGTGTGTGTGTGTGTGTCCACCTGCTCTGAGGCAGCAGTCTCCCGCGTGCCCGTACCAGCTCCAGATTTGTGTCTCGGACAGCAGCGCTGCTGTTTCCAGCTCAGCAACCGAGAAAGTGCCAATTGCACAGTTTAGAGCCCCACTGGCCTGGACATGATAGATAGATTAAAAATGAGGACGCTGGAGTAAAAAAAGAGAGATGGAGGAGGAGGAAAGCACTCACACACACACACACACACACAAAGCACAGCAGCTGGCATTGAGAGAGAGAGAGAGAGAGAGAGAGAGAGAGAGAGAGAGAGAGAGAGAGAGAGAACAAAGAGAAGCTGGTTAATGGACTAATAATACGAGACAGAATTGACAGAGCGACGCTTCTCCACCTCACACCACGGGACGGGAATCATCTGGAAAAATGGAGACACTCCGGAATTATTCTTAGGAAACTTCTTTACAAAACACTATACATCCACCAACACTGTGCGCTACACAGCGGCACACACACACACACTTCCTGTCTAAAAGTGAGTGTTCAACTTCCAGATGCACCACGAAAATCAGGCATCGTCTATCTACAGGGAGGTCAGAACTCAGACATCATCACTCCATCCTGAGAGAGAGAGAGAGAGAGAGAGAGAGAGAGAGAGAGAGAGAAGAGAACTCAAGAGGAGGGAAAGTGTGAAGATGAGAGGAGAGGAGAGGAGAGGAGAGGAGAGGAGAGAAGAGAGCAATGGGAGAGAAATGAAGAAAGAGACAAGAATACAGATGAAATGAGATTAGGTGAGACAATGAACAAAAAGAGAGAGATGGAGTAAAGACAGGCAAAAAAGAAGAGGAGAGGAGGGGAAAGAGGGAGGACGGATGGAACAAGACAAGAAATAAAGAGGGGGCAATAAAAAGAGATGAAAAACAAGGAAGGAAAGAGAAGAGAAAACTTGGGAGATAAAAAATTACAGATAAGAAAAGAGAAGCGAATATATGGAAAGAGAAAAAAGAACGAGAAGAAAATTTGAGAAAATGAGATAAGCCATCAAAGGAGAAAGAAGAGAAACAAGAAGAGATATGGAGAAGATAAATAGAATGATGAATATGAGCAAAGAGATGAGAAAAAAAGGAGAGATGGAAAATATGAGGAGACGAGAGAAAATGAAAGAAGTGAAGAAAGAGAAAAAAGATGAGATGAGGAAAAAAGAAGGGAAGACTTGGGAGATAAACAATGGCAGAGAATTGAATATATGCAAAGAGAAACAAAGAAGAAAAGAAACGTGAAAAGGAAAAATTGAGACAATGAGATAAGGAATGGTGTGAGTGAGGAGAAGAGAATCAGAGAAGAGAAGAGAAGAGAAGTAGAATTAGAAACATGAGTAAAGAAATGAGAAATAAAGAAGAGAAAAGAGAAGAAACATTTGAGGAGAGGTGAGAAAATGAAAGCAGGGATGAAAGGGAAAAAAGATGAGATGAGGAGAAAAGAAGGGAGAGAATGAAGAAAATGAGAGAAAATGAGAGGAGAGAAGTGAGAGGAAGAGTGTGGACGAACAAAAAAGGAGTCAAAAAGAAAAGAAATGAAAAGAGAAAAGTAGAGGAAAAGAGATGGAAAGGGAAAAAATAGAAAGTGGGAGGAAGGAAAAAGAATGTGAAAGAAGATAGAAAACAGAAAAGTAAGACAGGGCTAAAAGAAAGAAAGAAGAGTAGAGAAAAGAGAAAAGAAAAATTGAAGAAGAGAAAAAAGAGGAGAATAAATGAGTCCAGGCGCGCGGCTCACTCCGCTGTGTGTATACTCTCATGATGATGTCACACTATCAATACGCTAACGTCGCCACGACACACTGACACATGACGCCAACGCTAAGCTAACAGCATGCTAACGTCTCTAAACGCTGCCTGAGAGAGGGGAAGAATTAATCTTCGTCTCGCTTGGCCTTCTGGGAAACGAAACGAGGGAAGAGCAAAGCTCACGGCAGTGATGAATGAAAACCAAGGAGAAGATCTTTTAATGAGTGTGTGTGTGTGTGTGTGTGTGTGTGTGTGTGTGTGTGTGTGTGTGTGTGTGTGCACCGTCCAGGGCTTGCTCTAGGATAAAACATTCAACAGGTTTTCAATTCAGACTTCATACACACACACACACACACACACACACACACACACACACACACACACACACACAGTGTCAGGAAGTCATAATAGCCCATGTGCACTCTGAGCTGTGTGTTTGACAGAAGTGGTGGGGGTTTGACAAGCTGCTGAGAGGCTGACAACGATATATATGCACACACACACACACACACACACACACACACACACACACACACATACCGGCACATTTCAGTTCATGTTAATGTTTTACTGCCTTTGTGTCTCAATTGGACAACAACAAGGAACATTGCACACTGAACATCATATAGAGTACATCAGCTGGGGAACATCACATGGAGAACATGACATGAAGGACATCCCGTGGGGAACAACAGCTGGGGAACATCACCTGCGGAACATCAGATGGAGAACATCACATGGGGAATATCACACAGTGAACATCACAGGAAGAACATCACCTGAGGAACATCACATGGAGAACATCACCTGGAGAACATCACATGGAGGACATCACAGGGGTAACATCATCTAAGGAACATCACATGGAGAACATTATCTGGGGAACATCATATAGAGAATATCACATTGGGAAGATCACCTGGAGAACATCACATGAAGAACATCACACAGAGAACATCACATGGAGGACATCACACAGAGAACATCACATGGAGGACATCACCTGGAGGACATCAGCTGAGGAACATCACATGGAGAACATCACAAGGAGGACATCACATGGAGAACATCACCTGAGGAACATCACCTGAGGAACATCACATGGAGAATATCACAAGGAGGAACATCACATGGAGAACATCACCTGAGGAACATCACATGGAGAATATCACCTGAGCAACATCACATGGAGAACATCACATGGAGGACATCACCTGGAGAACATCACATAGAGAACATCACAGGGGTAACATCACCTAAGGAACATCACATGGAGAACATTATCTGGAGACCATCATATAGAGAATATCGAATATGGAGCATCACAGGGAGAACATCACACAAGGAACATCACACAGAGAACATCACATGGAGAACATCATCTGGGGAACATCACATCTCTGTTTCTCTCTCTCTCTTTTCTTTCTCGTCCCTCTGTCATGTTTCACTCGTCTCTCTGGGTTGCAGGAAGCTGAAGCATGCCATGCAGGTGCAAAGGATGGAAGTGTGTGTGTGTGTGCGCGTGTGTGTGTGTGTGTGTGTGTGTGTGTGTGTGGAGTTTGCATGTTCTCCCTGTGCTTGGTGGGTTTCCTCCCACAGTCCAAAGACATGCAGAATAGGTTATTGGTTTTCCAAAGTGTGTGTGCGTCCTGCTATGGATCAGCACCCCATCCTGGGTGTACCGTGCCACGAGTCCCCTGGGATAGGCCCAGTTAAAGATGAACACAAAGTGTAAAGAAGACAATAAAGAAAAAGAAGTAATTAGATTAGCTAGTCACCGTGCAACAAATGCACAAAACAAAAACACAAAGCAGTTGTCGCTTCACCATCATCACATCGTCTCTCTCTCTCTCTCTCTCTCCATCTTTCTGTTTTCCTACGTTGTTTTCTGTAAGATCTTATTTCGCTAAAGGTTAAGAGAAAAAACTCCGCCGTGTTTTGTGTGTGTGTGTGTGTGTGTGTGTGTGAGTGTGAGTGATTTGGCAGGTAGAAGGCTGTGAGTGCAGCCTGTCTGAACACACTCCTGATTACACACCACCATTCATCAAAGTGTCACCCCGCTGACAGCCGCTAATAAATATACTGCCACCGACCCCCTCCTTCTTCCACCACACCTCCACGCTCCCTCCATCCCTCGCTTCTCCTCACACCTGGCAGTAGAATCCCCCCACCACACACGCACACACACACACACACACACACACACACACACACACACACACACGCACATGCACGTGGCTCTGACATCGCCGTCACCGCCTCCTCCTCTGACACACCCGCTGCGAAACCTCGCTACCTCATTTGCTAATTGCTGCTTTCTCCATCCGTCAGCGTGCTCCGCGGCTCTGAGGCGAAATAAATAAACCTGTAAATAATAATAAATAAACAACACGTCCTCACGGCCTACGCAGGTAATATGATTACCCCCGGCCCAGGCCTCGAACCCCCTAAATAACACGACTCAATTATACTTTCAGAGGGCTTGTTTTACTCTAACTGCACGCCACATTTTCTTTTCACTTTCATTTTGTTTGGGGAGAATTTTTGTTGCTGTTTTTTTTTTTTTTCCAAAAATTTTATCCATGTGTTTTGTGGCAGCAAATCTTTCCTCCATTCTGTATTTTAATTAATTTATTAATTTTTACTTTTATTGTTAGTCGTGCTTTTTTATTATTTTGCTTATTTTAATGTATTGATCATGTTGAATTTTGTTTCCATTTTATGTTGAAATTTTTATCAATCAAAAAGTAAAAAAAAAAAAAAACATTTTATTTCTCTCTATTTTTGTTTGCTGTTATTCCAGCAGGCTGATTGCAAATTGCTATTTTTGTTTTATGTTTTTTGTTTTTTTAATGACATTTATTTATTTATTTATTTATTTAAATAGTATGACTAATTTTCAATCATGTTGTGCTTGTTTTGTTTTTTTGTTTTTTGGTTGTTTGTTTGGGGTTTTTTTTGTTTGTTCTGGCTATTTTTGACTGCCTGCAAAGAGATGTTTCTGTGAATTTTTTCATTTGTTTGTTTGTTTATTTGTTTTTTGTTTGTTTGTTTGTTTGTTTTTTCTAATGACAAACGAAACATTCTTTCGTTCTCATCCTCGTGCTCTTCAGTCTCTCTGGATCGTTTTAGTTTTTCCCCCCTTTCGTCCTTAGACCCTCCTCCTTAATGAACTCTGCTCTAATGCACCACAGCTTCCACAATTAATATGTTCCCTCATCTGGCATCCCATAATAATCACGCCTTGGTCCCCATAGTGTTACAGGAAAGGTCAGATTAAACAATGATGTCCTACTGACCCTGCACGTCTTTTTTATGTTGTATAGCAGAACCGCAGTAGCGCTATATACAGTAATTATCACATACAATAGTCTGTATTTATACCACCGAGGATCTGACTCCTCGAATCTGATTGGTCAGAAGCCTCGGGCTACATGAGCGATACGTTCATATCAATGGACTTGTTTTAATATGTTAACGTTTCTATAGCAACAGCTCATACATAGGATCAGGTACCGCGGCCGTGCCACGTAATCAGACTAACGATTTTCTGTTAATTGTTTATGTTTGTTCGGCGATGTTTATGTAACATTTATGGAAGGAGTCTCCAGTGTCAGAACTCTGTAACACTCGCGGTGCTTCGCTCTTATTATTATATAATCGTTTAGTGTAACGTTAAAAATAAATCTGTCTAATCCGTCTAGACGTCTACGCTTGACAAAGTGTATCGTTGTGATCTTTTAGGTGTCTTGATGGATCAATGACTCCACTCATGAACCTCCAGTGAAAGACACACACACACACACACACACACACACACACACACCAGATCAAGCGGGCCGTGATGAGGTCGTGGCCACGGGGTGAAAGTGTTCTCCGCAGTGCTCTGAGTTCAGTTCCCATCTGAGCTGCATCAGCATCCGGAGTAATGGAAGCAGAAATGCGGGAAAAATCAGGAAGAAACTCACACTCCGAGTTCAACAACAAACAAACAAGAAAGAAAAAAAAGAGAGTTATCAAAATCAGATTAAAAACAATTGCATGTGCTTTATTTGTCCCTGTAGCTATGTTGTATCTTATAACACATTCATCTTATTAACATTTGTTGATTGCATTAACAAAGCAACAGTTTTTCTTTTCGTATGTTCACTGTGTGCTGTGACGTTTTAGGGAAATAATCACGCGTCTGCTAGCATGATGAGCTAAACTTGGACGTGTGTGTTTAAACGCACATCATGTATGTTTAAACATGTATGTTTTTCTTTCTTATAATACTAATTATTATTATTGTTATTATTATTTTCCTGTTGAAACGTGTAAGACTTGCAGCCTTGCACAAACAGAAGTACTGCTGAAGATACATTTATGCAAATTTATGCAAAATGCGTACAAAAAAAAAATCAGCAGATCGCAACACTCCTTCAAACTGCTGTCCTGTGTGATCTCTACTGTGATTAAAAAGTCTTCAGTGCCACTTTTTTTACGTCTCTTCTTTAATCGCAGAATCTGTTCCTGTTGCTCGCGCCTCTGCGTCAGCCGTGTTTCTGACTCTAGTCATGTGACTGAGTATACCTTTCTGAAATCTGCATTTTAAACAAACTTCAAATCTTCATGTTATAGTTTTTTTTTTTACTTAAATAAACAATTTGATCATCTTTTAATAAAATATAAAGGACTTTCAAGTCAAACCAGGACTTTTGATTGGACAGAATGCAGTCCTGAGAGTAAAAACTCTTTTTATTTCTCTATATAATCTCCTGCTACACTAATGCACTTATCCCAGTGTGTCACTAGTGCTTGGACACCATCAAGGTAGAAAGTTTTCTCGTTACGCCGGAGCTGTGGTCAGTCAGCCTGATCCACGTCTGAAACGCCGGCCTCCCAGGAACTCCGTTAACGGCCCAAACATGCGGAATTCTGTAAGTTGGAGATGTCGATTTTCAAGGCTCAGGCGTTCCACTCTATGAATGTTCATAGCAACGACTGCACTGAGCCACCTCGGCCAAGATTGTTATTCACAGACGTACGGACTTCTTTAAACCATTTACACCATTCAAATGTTTTACCGCGGCTAAGAGTTTCATCACCGTACCGTCCTTAAGGTCTGCAGTAAATGTCAATCACTTTCACACCTTCATTCGCCAGAAATCCCGATTTGACTCCATACATTGATTGTGATTCTTTTAGGGAAATTTCGACAAGATAAGTGGAAAACATCTTTTACGATCAACATGTTGTATTTTTTTAACCATGTATAATCTGTTTTTAACATAAAGTTATATATTCTGCTATGAATGTTAAATAAACAGAAAGATGTGATTATCGTCGCTCCACCTGCAGAGAGATGAATGAAGTGTGTGATATCTCCATACTGTGTGGTTGGGAAAGTTATGTTTGTGTGTGTGTGTGTGTGTGTGTGTGTGTGTGTGTGTGTGTGTGTGTGTGTGTGTGTGTGTGTGTGTGTGTGTGTGTGTGTGTGTGGTCCATGCCAGGCTGGTGAACACACAGCGCCAACAGATGGTGTCACGAGCAGGAAGAGAACTCGAAGCCTTACTACATCCGTTATTTTGCATGACTGAAAAATAAAATCGCAACAAATTGTTGGCTGTTTATTTGATCTTAAACCTTGATCCTATTGTCATTTATAAATTTTTTAATAATTGGCAATTTTTTGCAAATGGGTTTATCATGGAAAAAAATTAATAAATAAATAAACAAAAGCAGGCCTTGGTCCAGTTCTTATTTAATTGCATTTTTTATTATTTTTTTTTATTCTTCTAGATCGGACGGTCCCTTGGCTCGACCCAGGTGTGCATGCTCTCGAGGCTCATGGAACACACACATGCACACATTCACACACACTGTTAATTAGTAAGACGTGATTAATTGGGACGAGATGCAAGATTGAGCTTCAGGAGAAACGGAGAAGAAAGGGAAGACGTCTCTGAGCAAGATGAATCCTCCGTCCCTCCTCCAGCCTGAGACTGAGACAGTTTTGAGATATTGTGTGGAAGGAAGATGTGGCAGATCTGTTCTACAGAGCTTCATGCAGATTTTAGTGTGTGTGTGTGTGTGTGTGTGTGTGTGTGTGTGTGTGTGTGTGTGTGTGTGTGTGTGTGTGTGTTACTTCTCAGAGGCGGAGATCAGAATCAGAATTGGGGTTTTATTCGCCTGGTACAGTACGTGGAAACACACAAGGAATTTGATTCTGGCTGTTCTCATAAAACTCTGCACATCCGTTATAGACGAGACACTTTACACAGGGATTCTTTCTGAATGTCTGCTTTTATGGAAATTTACGTTGGAAAAATGTTCAAATACAATCAAAAAACTTGTGCAAAGTGTTAAGGCTGGTGACATGATGAAGGAAGGAGGGTATACAAGTGAGAGATGGGGGGGGGGGGGGGATTTTACTAATTTTAAGCTCTTTCTCTTTTTCAGTAGACTCATTAAAATATATGTAAATGTGGGGTTTTTTTTGTTTGTTTGTTTGTTTGTTTGTTTGTTTGTTTGTTTGTTTGTTTGTTTGTTTTGTTTTTCAATTTGATGTAGGTAATTATTTGTTCTTCTTAACAGAAAAAATACATTTTATGAAAAAGGGATTGTCACTTTTTAAATTCAATGTATCGTATAATCATTTATATCCGGAACCAAACAAAAGAACTAGACACACTTTCTAATTCAATGTTTGTTTATTCATTTATTTATTTCAGAACAATAATGAAGACACAAAACCACAAAAAAAAGTGCCACAATTAATGCAATTAAGAGAAACAACAGTCCATCATTGCTTTAAAGGGCACCTATTATGCAAAATCCACTTTTTAGTCATGTATAGACATACAGATACATCCTCAATGTATGTGTGTGTGTGTGTGTGTGTGTGTGTGTGTGTGTGTGTGTGTGTGTGTGTGTGTGTGTGTGTGTGTGTGTGTGAGAGATTGCCTCCCCAGTGTGACCTCATATAAGAACAGCCCCCTCCCGCGGCTTGTTACACCTTCTCTGGAGGGCCGCGGCTTGGCACTTGCTCATTCACATAGACAGTGAAATAAAGGGCGTATGAGAAATTAAAAATGCATTATTTTAAGGGTATTTCAACTGGAGCGTTAACACACACACACACACACACACACACACACACACACACACACACACATACACACACAAGAAGTGTAACTTATTAATGAAAAGGTAAAGTATGAGACAGTAACATTGAGTGTACAGTACATTAGACCTACAAAACCTATAAAATAAAAAATAGGATTAAAAAGATGAAAAGCACTCAAAAAACTAACAAAAAACACTTGATGGTGGATCAGGAGCTAAGGATCACTCTACAGTACGTGCTGCTGATTACTGATTGTGGAAAACGTTTTTTTTTTTTTTTTTTTTTAATTAAAACTATCAGTAAATTTTCTATTAGATGTTACAGTAGCACTAGCATGCTAACACATTCCACATCGTCCTGTTCGTATATCATATTGGCTTTTTTTTTGTTGTTAATTTTTTAATAGTCCTTTGCTTATATGTTAAATCATGTTATCTTTGACAGGACATAAAATAAACTTACACTATTCCCATTCTCATTCTGGAATTCCTGCTCTCTTTAGATTTAAAGCTGATTATTTGTGTTTAAAGATAATTGTAGATGATTCTGTCATAGACACTTCTCCTCAAGAAAGCATTAACTGCACACGTGTGATTTGTCTCACTGTGAATCCGAGAAAACTGACTTTAGGTCATTTACACAGAGGTTGATTATGTGCAAATTTATTTAAATTTATTTAAATTTATATTAAATTAAATTTAAAAATTAAATGGTTGACTGCAAAATCATATATTTTGTACTTTCACTCATCCTAGAGAATTATCCCTCTGGGACACAAGTTTAAAAAAAAGAAAAAAAGTTAAACACGCAAAAGATCGACGCAACAGCA